>KK119366.1:46963-100263 GCA_000611955.2 Stegodyphus mimosarum | reverse complement strand
ATGAGCGGCGGAGATAACGGATTGTTCGTCGAAGGATACGTGAATAAACACCCTTGTAAGATGATCATCGATACGGGAGCCAACGTAACCATCGTCAGAACAGACGTAGCGCGGGAACTAAACGAGACTTTGCGCTGGACTCCGCCCTGTGTGACTCTACAGACAGTGACAGGTGACAAGATCCCCATTGAAGGTAAAATTAACATCACCATTACCTTCGGAAATGAGGCTTACCAGCACTTGGCATTCGTCGCTGACATCGCGGACGAATTAATACTTGGACTAGACTTTTTGCGGAAATATGACTTTACACTGGACTTCAAACGCAACGAAATGCACTCTGCGAGGGAGGATATACCCGTGTTTGAAGTGAAGAGTGATATTCCTTCAGCTCACCAAGTAATAGCGAAAATGGACGTCACGATCCCTCCGATGACAGAATTACTAATATCCGGCTGCATAGAAAACAGAAATAGCTTCAAGTTTGGAATAATTGAATATCCCGAAAATAGCTCGAGAAATGTATTAGTCGCCTCTACATTAGTGGACCTCTCCAAAAATTTCGTTCCCGTGTGAGTGGCGAATGTTAGCCATAGTCCGAGAACAATCCAGAAGGGTAAAGTGCTGGCAACCCTAGTGCTATGCCGGAAAGCTTACATACAGGCGCAACCGCCGAATTTTTCGTAACAGTATTTATGCGACTCGATAGTTTCAGCACTGATGTTTATAAAATTTAAAAGATAAATGATTAAGTGTGTAAAACGTTAAAGAAGCTCTACCTTACACAGTGACAAATATTCATCCAAGATTTAAGTTTCTGCACAAAATAAAAAAAGGCAAACTTGGTTCATTAGTATGAATATTCGATTTTGTCTTTAATGTATGCTAAAATTATATTCCTATTACACTCAAAGAAGAAAAAAATATCAGTCCCTAATAAAAAGGAGAGCTTCTGTATCCAATGACAAATCAATTTATATAAATAAATAAAGAAAACAGTTTTCAAAAAAGAATTGGAGTATTTCC
Source organism: Stegodyphus mimosarum (assembly GCA_000611955.2). Taxonomy (NCBI): domain Eukaryota; kingdom Metazoa; phylum Arthropoda; class Arachnida; order Araneae; family Eresidae; genus Stegodyphus; species Stegodyphus mimosarum. Next base: position 99,237 of record KK119366.1, on the reverse strand, counting down.
AGCAGGAAAAAATAAGGGGAAAGGTAAAGTAGCGTATGATTTTCTAATAAGTGCTAGAATTATTAGTGAATTATTAGAGGCAACTTTCTCAGCGTCTGACTTGATTTTTACAAAGATCAGATATTCAGTTAAAAGAATGCAATTCAAGTAAATTATGTTTTTCATGGACTTGTTTTTTAAAGAGTTTACAACTGCAGTTAAAAAGTATTTAACTATATATATAAGTGAAGACTTTGTTCAATGTTTGTGCGATAAAAACTTACATACATATATGGAAATAATATCTTAACATGGCTGTGTTCGCAAGTTATTTTGAATTATTTTTCGTGCATATGCACATCATTTTATATTTTATGTTCAGAATATAAATTATTTTCATGTATTCTTTGTACTGCCTGATGAGTTTTGAAAAAAGCATCTTTTTTTTTTTTTTTTTTTTTTTTTTTTTTTTTCTGTATTATTTACAAAATTCATTAGTACGAATTCTGTAAATAATACAAAATGGTTCATTAGTATGAATATTCCATTTCGTCTTTAACGTATGCTAAAATTATATTCGTATTATATTCAAAGAAGAAAAAGATATCAGTCCCTAATAAAAAGAATTTCTGTATCCCATGACAAATCAATTTATATAAATAAATAAAGAAAACAGTTTTCAAAAAAGAATTGGAGTATTTCCAGCAGCATACTTCCAATGCATTTTTTCTTTCGAAAAAATAACGGTAAGCTGGTTTTATTTGGTGATTTTATCAAATTACTGATAACTGAAAAAGTTGGTTAAATTTATAATTCCGAGTAATATTGACGTTTCTAAAATGCTTTTCTAAAAATGCTCCTGTCGCCATCTAGGCGCCATCAAAAGCATTAACTTTGCCACCTCGTTCAATATTGGCGACAAAAAGGCATAACGAAAAGCACCATCTTTCGTTTTTATTCCTAGAAATTTAAAACTTTTTCACTTACAGTTTTTCAAATAATAATAGTCAGATATTTTAGTATACTTTCGCTACATAATTCAATCCGAATAAAATTTACGGCTTTTAAATTCTTTGTAACTTTCTTTGTTGTTAAGTAATTTATCTCTCTCTCTTTATATATATACTAGCGGAAGTACCCGATGCCAGTTAAATTAGATTGAGAGTAATGTATCTAACAATAGAGAGAACGATACCGTTGCAATCCTTTTCTAATAGCAATGCAAAAAATACGATTCATAGTCATGCATTTTTCGCTCTGATGCGATATGAAACCCACATACAAAATTTTGATGAAAAAATTAATTAATTCTCAGTCTTATTATATCAGTAACAGTAGCACGCAGTTTTAATGATTTTCGTCTTTCTAATAAAATGGTCGTAAAAGCTCAAGTTCCATCCAATATTTCCCCTGCATTCAATTTTAGCCGATTAAATGTGACAAAAAATTTATCAGAAATCAATAAAGAAAGCAAACAGACATTCTTCTTTATATATATAGATTTTGTAAAACTTAGAAATTTTTTATTAACAAGTCTACGATTTGGAAGCGAACAGTAGCAACACTTTTCGAAATAAAAGCATTTTTATCTCCAACGCGCGAGACTGTTGTCAATCAGAAAAATGAGTGAGAAAATTAGAGTTTTCAGAGTTTTTAGTTAATATCTCGGCTGATTAAAATCATACGAAAATGGGAACAGTCAATATGGCTTCTCGCGAATTTTTGGAATGGGGGATAATGCATTTAATGTTTGGCAATGCTATTTTTATTTCATTGTAAAACTTAGAAATTTTTTAACAAACTCTACGATTTGAAAGCGAGCAGTGGCAATGCTTCTCGAAATAAAGCAGATTTTCATCTCCAGCTTGCGATACTGTTGTCACTCGGAAAAATGAGGGCGAAAATTATCGTTTTACCGAGTTTTTAATTAATACCTCTGATTTTAGCTACTTTACTTTCTCTTTTGGAGGGGGATGGGGGAAGTGGACGTCGACCTTTTTCAAGACCCAGAAAAGAACTATGCAACGCTTGGTGACGGTAGCTATAGTAGTGACTAAGTTATTAGAGGAAAAACACACGGACTTTCTTCTTTATATATATATATATAGAAAGAGAGAGAGATTTACCATAATTTTAGTTTTTAACATAAATTAATAATTTTGGCTTAAAATTTTAATTATCGTCTCAAAGTCCAGAATTCCTGTATTATTTAAAGAATAAAATGCAGTTAAAAGAAGATTTTTATACAATAACCTTTTATTTAAAATGGATATGATAATTAATGCACTAAAGGGAGAAAAACAATTTTCATATTGTAATAGGAATAACAGATAAAATAATTCTACTTACAGAATTCACCCGAAAATTTACGTGCTTTTATATTGTACTACTTATTTATTGTATTAATATTACATTTTTTGTGCTCTATATTCTGGTATAGCAATATGTTTCTTGCATCCTGTGTACCCAAAATTGTAGCCATTGTACAGCCTTTATACTGCTACATATCTTACCTAAATTCTTAAATTCTTCAGTAAGCGCTGGGTAGTGGAGGACGAGGGGCATGCACCTGCTTACCTCTGGTTGACGCCAGGTGCACCCGTCCTCCGTCACCTGTCACTTGTAACTTTACACAGTTTTATCAATGTGCCATTGCTTTAAGCATCATTATGTTTTATCATCCTACTTAAAGTTTGTTAAAATATTATCCTTATTTTAGAATAAGTTTAAATGTTTCATTTTGTAAATCGCAAAATTTAAACAGTATAACACATGCGCACACATACACAAGAAAAAAAATATTTGTATTTTTTTGAAATCTTGTCGACTTTCTTGAGACATTTTGCAGTTATGTCCGCAATCATTTACGCTTTTTTATGCGCTATATATCGTAAACACTTGAATCGACATGGTTTTTGTAACATTCGAGTAAAGGTGTCATCTTCCGAGTCATCAGTGTTTGCTCAGAATAAAATAGTGAAGCGAGTTTAACCGTGATACTGAAGGTCTTCAGAGACTGAGCATTTTGATGCGAGAAGCTGAAAGAAGAGATTAGTTTCATCAACAATGAAAAAATGTTTTTAGCTCATATCCATATATTTCTTTGGGTAAATTCTTGAATCTCCAACAATTTCCGCTGAGACATCTTCAGATTCCTTGTTTATGATATGATATAACATTACTTGACTTTAATTTAAATTTGCACAGCCCTTCAGTGAAAAAATAGTCTCTCCCTTCGCATTCAGCTGGGATGTTACTTCTTGTGTATTTTCAGTTAACACAGGCCCATCGCTGGAATATTTGAGGCATAGTACTAAGTGAAAGACTTTACTCAGTGCAAGGCTTCAAAATATGGTTCGAGCGTCTCTACATGGTGTCTCAAAAGTTCGTTGCCAAACTTAACATGCTGGTCTGTTATAGCATGACAAACAAGATTTACACAGGAACTTCAGTCCGAAAATGCGAACGGCGATCACTAGAGGGCGGTGTTCGAGAGTGTAAAGGAAAAGAAGAAAGAAAGGATCTCGAAAGAGGCATTAATATGCCCTTTATTAAAGAACATGGTTAAATCAAAGAAGATATTCAAAATTCCTTCCATTCGCCAAATTGTCTGCTTCGCAACGTCGAGGCATGGATTCTCGGACCCGCTCAAAATGGGCAGGTGTGAAACGGACATGTGCCGCCGCTTCCGCGGTGCTGTCGGCGAGATCCATGTCCGATGTTACGGTAGTCTCATACAACATGGACTTCACGTATCTCCACATGGGTGTCAGTTTGGAGGATCGCGTTGGCCATGCGACAGGTCCGCCACTGCCAGTCCAAGGCTCAAGATATGTTTTATCAAGATATTCCCACATAGTGCTGCTAAAATATGCAGGCACACCATCATGTTAAAACCAGATGTTTCGGCGTGTAGCTACTGGAACTGCAACATTCTTTCCACAAAATGTCCATAAAAAACTGAATTCATCCTTCTCCTGCAACATCCTCGCCTAAAATGATCACACTTCCCCTCTATCATAAGCCTGCGAACACTGCCTTCTAGCTATCGTCGTCCACATTTTCGGATACAAGCTCCTATGTAAATCTTGTTTGACATGGTATGACAGACCAGCATATTAAGTTTAGCAGCGACCCTTTGAGACACCCTATATAAGCACCTTGAACGCCCATTCGTTGAATTCATAATTTTCTTCTGTCAGAAATATTTATTTTCAATGTTGATAGAAGAATATTGAGTTTTGTTCGGCAGGCATATCTCTATAAATTTTGTATTCATTCAGATTCTGTTAAAATTTCAGTTGCACCTTTCAGAAGAACGACTTTTCGTGTTCTAGATATTTTAGCTTCAAATTAAGTTTAAAGTAAAGCCCAGAGGACAAATAATTGTCTTAAAATCTGTTTACCAAATGGTAGAGGAATAAAATCTCCCAAACTTTTCTGGTCAAGAGAATCCAGCATTTATTCTATCTCACTTAATGATTCAATCCTAACATCGCATGCAAATTACCTAAATTATATAATTTTCACAATTTTAAGACCAATAATTGCGATATTAAAGAGTATATTTTTTTAATTATCTGTAAAAAGTATCAAGAAAAAAGCTATTCAAAACATTCCTTGTAAAAGGGTTAATATAAAAATTTATTTCTCATATATTTTTACTAAAAGATGGAACAAAAGCTTATTTTATTTTGTTAAATACTTAATTAGAAACTATGCGCTATGGAAGATGTGCATTGTGCATGTAAGTTTCGCTTTTATCGTATAAAACGCGAAGCATCTATTCTAATACAATCAAGTTCAATACACGAAACGAAATTCAAAACGAAATTGAAACACCTCTCAAAAAATATTGAAATTCGAATTTGAAGTAGTATCAGTTGCGTATATTATATTTATATATTCACTTTGACTTATCTCCGAAATTGTAGTTCCGAAAACTATTCCATAGAAAATTTCAGTTTACTGAAGCTCAAGTAATCAAAGTTTTAGTGTATGTTCACAGTTTTAGAATTAAGTAATCAGTGTGCATTAAAAGAAACGGGAACATTTTAGAGCGTACATTGATGCAAATCCAAACAGAAGGCTTGTGGCAGGCTCAAAGAGAAGATGTCGCATTCCTTTTACACTTCCATGTTAGGAAGGGGGCCAAACTTTCTTTTGAGATATATTTTTTGTTTTGAAAAAGCGAAAATAACCGCGAAGAGACAAATCTGGAGACCATGCTCGGTAACTGACTACAAAAAATTATTTTCGGGTAGAAGTAGCTCTACGAAGTGGTTATTGACCAGTTGGAAGATACATTATTATGCATTACAACGCATTTGGAATATAAGTTTCTCAATGAATAACGTAAATAGCTTGCTTAATTCTTGTCTATCAAAACACACTACCCAGCCAAATGTTTAAAATTGCAAGATTGCTTTGACACTCACTGTTTTGACGCTTGTAAGATAAACTTAATTTCAATAGTCTAGAAATCTAATTCCTCTTCAATCTTCTCAGAAAACAGGGAAATTATCGTTTCGTCTTTAGCTTAGATTTTAAGAACTTAAGGGAAAAGAACAATAAAAAGTGTAACTGAACATTTATTTGCCCCTCGACTTGCTAGTTTACGAAGTAACGTTTTGACAAAACTTAAACTCTGCTTTTTGGTGCCTGAAAATGTAATAATATTGTTGCGTACGTACGAGTTCGTAATAGATTGAATGCACAAGTCCGATAATAGGTTAATAAATTTTTTTCTTATCACAGAACGCTGGAATTTTCCTCAGAGATATTCGTACAAGTGTTCACAATATTACGCAGTATAGTCAGTGGTTATATTTCAAACTGCTTAAAACGTTAAAATACAACGCAATGCAAAATGTTATCTCAAGAGAAAGCTAATTCAGATGTCTTAGTTCATGCAGAAGTAAATAAATCGCAATAACTGTAAATAATCAACTAACTAAACAACTGAGCTGAGATGTTTCTCTCCGGCTTTAAGTAGTTTTCAACCGGCAGTGCGAGATAGATAGAATTTTCTGCTTCTCAGAATTTCTGGAAAGCAATAAGAGGATGTAATTACGGTTACAGATAACATAGTAGTCAATTACATTTATTCAATTTCAATACAAATAAAAGGAATACCCATTTATTAAATGTTAAATACCCGTGCTCCTGTATTTTTACTTTTCCGACATAGCTTTCACTCAAAATTTGTCTCGCGCTGCGTTGCACGGGGAAATACACAGTTTTAATTATAATTCTACTAAAAATATCTAACTAAATACTAAATTCGTAACAATATTTTAAATATTTACAAATAGTAAATTATAGATTAATAACCTAACTTCTAATTTAAGTGGTTACCATCATTAAAGACCACCGAATACTACTAGTACGTCCCATATTCGCACCCAGATGAATATGCTGGCTGTATTTTCATAGCTCCCCCATGTGTAATGCAAATACTAATCCGTTTACCCTTAGAAAGTCCTTCAGAAAAGCATCTCTCCCCTTAGGCAGATAGTTCTTGTGTACGTTGCCATATTCAAGTAACATAAGATAATGCGACGAGACATGGGAAAAGAAGACAAGTAAACAATTTGAAAAATTTAATCCATTTTAATATAAAATCAAACAATGTGTAATTTTTGCATAAAGACTAAGGCTCGAATTTCTAAAATATTGCAAATTTGAACATTATAATTTGTGTCTATTCATACATAATAATGAACCTCTTAGTTCTTTTAATCCCCTTGCTGTATTTGTTCGGACTCAAACATAAACGCATTCTCCAATTTTTGACCTTTACTTGGACTTGCATATAATGCTTTAATCTACATTCATATTTTGGCATTACTTCTAGAATATTAATTCAAGAGCTAACAACAATATTAAAAATGTTTCATATATCGGAATATTTACTGTTACGAGTTCTTCCGTATGAAACGTTTTGAGACAGCAGTAGTAATTTATTATTTATTTAAAATTTTATATTAATTTCGCAATAAAGCTCTTAAATTAATTACATAATAAAACAGATTGAATTACTTATCATTATATCAGTTTTATAACATACTAAAATTTTATTGAGCTTATAAACTTTGAGTACAGCAAATTTTGTACTTTAAAACACTAATATCATTTTAATCGATCAACTACTTTCTCAAATTTTGGTATCAAACCAACTTTCACAAATATTAGATGATTCGATTTAAGTTAAAGTAAAAATAGCAGATAATATGGCGAAGGTAAAAATTTATTTTTATCAACATATATAAAAAAAGGAAAGAAAAGAAAAAAAAAAGAAAAGAAATCTGAAAGTTTTCAGATTTTAACGGTCGCTCAAAAGGGTTTGTTAAGGTTTATTAGGCTCTCGCTGAGCTTGCAATCTACCAGTCTGCTGTTGCACTCACTCTAGTAACCCATTGTTTTTTTTAATTTTACATCCTTTTATTCGCACTTACGCCAAATGTAATTCAACAGCAAAATTAAAAAAAAAAGAAAAAATTAAAAGCAGAATAACAGTATACGTTCAGAATTCCCGATGCAGCATTAAGCGTTGGCATATATTTTTCTACGTTTTTTTCAGTCTTTTCTCAGTTTATCATATCAATGTTAAACGTTCTTAGTAAGATGGCCCGCAAAACTTCTTTTTTGTCTTTGTATTATTAACATTTTGCGTGTTTACTTATTAAATATTTAATATTTTTAACTTCTTATGATATGAGCTACGAAAATTTTCTTTTTAAATATTTTTCAAGGAGATTCTCAGTTGCTTTTATTCCTGTTAAGTAATTTTGACTTTTAGCACAATGTTTTTTTGCCTTAGCGTTCTTCCAAAACGAGGACACACTTCTGTTTGGCTTTTCAACAGTTCACTTTGAATGAATGGGCCCTAAAATGTCTTCTGCAATCTACAAGGGAAGGAAAAAAACTTTCTAAAAGAGCGGCACGCACTGCTTTTGCGATTCGCCCCATCTGTTGTGCTATGCTCGAATATACCTGGATATAGGCAATGACCTTGTTTATGACCCTATTCAAAGCAGATTCTGATAGTCCCTCATTGAAGTGTAGGGTGCTTTTTCCCACGGTGCTTTCTTTGAACACATCTTAGTGTCAAGGACTTCAGTTTGCGCAGCCATATGGTTTCCTTTGATGGGCTTCACCGACCCCTTCCAACGGAAAATATTAAATTTCTAGGGAGCGTCTGGTACTGGTATAAGATCTAAAGAGATTTCTAAAAATATGAAAGCTTTTCGGAAGTGGACGCTATTTACAAAAGAACAAAGTTGACTAATTTGTTTAACTTCTTAAGAGAAGGAACACATAATGTTCTCACAGTCGTAAACTAAATATTTTATTTTGTACTAAGACACTTTTACTAACTTAGAAGCTTACAAAAGATACTTAACATTTTTCTCTATATTATAATACGTCTCGTTGTTATGGATGCATCTATATATATAAAAGGAAAAGTCTATATGTGTGTGTCGTTCGTGCTGTGCGTAAGCTAATAGACCCAGGGCTACAAAATTTGGTACATAAGGTGCATCTAGACAAGAGCCAATATACCTCGAAGTGATTTTTTCCAAAATTCGAATGACTTTTTTTTTTTCAATTTTATGTTTTTTAATGAAACCGCATCAAATCGATAATTCTCTAATAATCAACAATTAGCAACAATTAAACGTAACCATTATTGCTGATATATCACTGTTGCCACTCGGAAAAATGAGGGCGGTAACTTTGTGCAGTTTTTAAATTTAATGTATCTCTTGGATACTGGACATTTGTCGAGAGACGGCAACGGGAAGTTGGTTAATTTATTTATTAGGATAATTAATACTTGTATTAAGGAATATTACTTATTTCATTGTGATTTTTTTATATGTATTACATTTTTATTGAATTTTTAGTCCAAAGGGGCTTTGTCCCTGAAGGGCTATTGTTTTCGTTCTAGCATTTTGCCTTCATTCACTATAAATATACTTCACTATAAATATCCGATTCACTTTTCAAATTGTTGCCACCAAACATTATCGCCCTGTGTTATATTTAAAGAAATTAAATAATGAAGAATCTTCATAAATGTATGTATATTTCTCGCATTGTGATGAAACAACGGCACCTAGAGCCATCCAGTTTTGAATAAAGTACGTTTCCACCCGAATATGGGCATCTGGAAGCCCAAGTTTGGAATTTAGAATTTTTTTTTTATTATCTAGTTCATATTTTGTAAAACTTTAACGAATTTTTGATAAACAAACTCAACGATTTCAAAGCGAGCAATGGCAACACTCTACGGGGGGGGGAACCTTTTTTTATCTCCAGCGCGAGGCACTGTGTATCGGAAATTCTAAAGCTAGGCTCATTTAAAAATTATTTTGCGGTATTGCTGTTGAACTGAATTTTATGGTTTAAGTGCGAAAAACATGCTATTTAATAAATAAAGGTAACACAGAAAACGTTAAAAAAAAGCTCATTTGGATGTAATTTAAAATCTGAATCATTTGAGATTTTTCTTAATTTTTTTTAATTAGTCCAAAGGGGCTTTGTCCCTGAAGGACTATTGTTTTCGTTTTGCGATTTTGCGTTGAATCACTCTGAATGTCCGTTTCACTTTTGAAGCTATTGCCACCAAACAACCATTTAATTACATTTTAAACTTTCAATAGAATATTGAATTAACCCAGTTTGTGCACTAACTTCCTTGTCTTTTTGCCCCGTGTGACCAAAAGATAACTTTCAATTTTGGGCAACGAAAAATTCTTTTTCCTGCCCGCTGGCCGAATTGCTTGCTTTTGAGAAGAAACTCTAATTTTAGTTGTAAAAATTGTTTTTTTGACTGAATTTGGTGTTTTAGTTTTTTCGGTATTTTACAATTTTCAATGAAGTTTGAGTTTTTTATGTATTTTTGCCTTGTCGCATAGTGGAAGTCATGCCGTGTCCACATCAGATATTTTATCTTTTATAGTGTTTTCTTAGGAGTGATATTTCAAGGATTTTTGACTTTTTTGTTTCAAAAATGTATCCTTGTCTGAATATTTAGAAAAAATTCTTGCTTTACGTTAACTTCAAGTCAACTGGTTTCTTTCGGAGTGAGTAAATGAGGGGTTTAAGAACTCCGTATAATGATTATCATTCTTTAGTATACAGGCTTTTTTAAATTACTCTAAAATTCTTTCAGTTTTAAAAAATGATTTTAAGCATTATACAGGATTTTTTCCCCTTCTTGTTTACATCTTTAGAAGGTTTTCTGATTATTTGCTTCAAAATATCCCTTTTTTTAACAAATAAAGTATATTTTATAAGTCTAAATTTTAAAACTGTTGCTTGAGAATCTTACAAATACAATGGATAATAAAGATAAAAAATATTGTTTTGTGAAAATTCGGATTTCTTTACTTTTGTTATTTGTCCTTTTCCTAAACTTTAGAATAAAGTTTCATCACAAGAATCGTAAAGTAAAATTTTTGTCCGAAAAAGTGTGGATTATTTTTCAATTCTATTTTTTTTTTAAGAGACAAATTCTTCCGTAACTTCAATAACGTAGTGTAATAAAAAAGTTAAAAATTCTAAGTAAAAAGAACATTAATAGTCAAGAAAATTATTTTTATCCTTTCCTCCCTCCCTGGAAAGTGACTTTTTAATTGAAATGCTTTATCTGAAAATCTGAGATTTTGTGAAGCAGTATTTTATCAGAAGCCTTTGAAATAAATTTAGCTAAGTATTATTTAAAAAATTACGCTGTTTTCTAACTACATATAGAGAAGAAAAAGAAAAGAAATATAGATGGTAATGCATAGATATTTATTGCATGTAATCTACTATCAGTTGTGGTATATGAAATCTTTTTATTACAGTTTAGTTAAGTAATTTCGCACTGATTAATTCTTTAAACTGTTGCGTAGGTGTCTGAAGGCATGAATGTGTCTTATATTTTGTTATCTGCTGATTCCCAAGATCGCGTGGGTTTTTTACAGATTTCTCGTCTGATGCTGCTATAACACGTGATTGGGTCATGGAATTATCTCTTCTATGAGTAGAAAAAGGCATGTATTCATCGTGTTCAGCCAATAAACGTGCTTTATCTCTTCAAATTGCATAAACATAATTAAAGTATTTTTTTCACAAAAAAATAAAAGTCTTTTTCTTCCTCTGCCAATGCTTTCGCAATTTGCCGGCAAAATTTATTATTTTTGCAGTTTATTCCCAGAAGCAAATACTTAAATTAGTATTTTTCAGAAGTATGATATGCAGCGAAACAAGTTTCGAATAATTTTTTTCAGTAAGTTTGCACAAAATTAGTCTGTTTGAATTACGGGGCAAATGTTTCAAGCCTAAGGTGCCGGGGCTCTAAATAGATCAACGAAGAGACTGTCTTTGAGTGCGCAAGCATTGTAGAGAAAGGGAACATAATTTTAGAAGGTGTAATAATTTATTCAACATTTCCTAAGAAAGTAAAATACAGAAAATTTTCAACACTGTGTTCTAGACTACTACGAAAACGTTGAAAGCATGATTAATCTTCTTTTTCTTTTTTGCATAAATTTAAAGCCACATGTTTCAGTAAGGTTTTTAGGAAATTTAAATTTAATTTTTCACCAGTAAAGTATTAGATATCCTACAGAGGGTGTTTAAAAAGTTTTAGAATGATTTCGATAAAGAATTAAAAATAAAGCAATATTTTGGAATAAAAATTTCTGGCAGAGTTTATTATTTGAAATGAGAAAGATCATCTGCTATTAAATTTATTTTCAAAATATCTCATGTAAAGAGGCTGTGGATTAAAGATATATTTGAAGAAAAATGTTCCTATTCCACAATTCAAAAACGTTGTGAAATTCATGGTATTAAAATTTCTAACTGCAAAATAAGCAATCGGAAAGGGAAAAACCGTTAATCATTATTTCTACGTGGAAAGAAGATTTCAAACGAATACCCCAAAAAAGGTACATACTGTTTCTAAATTTAAATCGTTGATAACAAGAGAAATTCCGCCGATGCAGAAATCAGTTTCAAAGTCATTAAATACATCTGAAGCAACAATTAATAAAATAAATGACCTAGATTTACGAATTAAAAAAACTAAAAAGCATAATGTTAACCAACTTTTGCCGAGGTATATGGGTCAACGCAGAACAATTTTTAGAATACTGTATAGATAAATAGAAATACATTGTAACCCTTGATGAAGGTTTAACGTAAATGATGTACCTATGGGTTTATCTAAATGATTGTAACAAAAAAAAAAGTCCCTTTTTTATCGAAACGAAGAGCAAAAATGGTTCTGTCAATGCAAAGGAAGTTTCATTAAGGGTTTATGATTGTCGTAGGATTATCGTACAATGGAAAATTAAAAATAAGATATATATTATAGAAGATTATATAAGATGTAAGGAAAAAATATTAGAATAAAATAAACTCAACTTAGTATCAAGGGAAAGTTTGCTTTATACCTTTGACTTTCAAAGAGTGAAACATTATGAAGACAAAGCAACCGGTCATATACTTTGAAGAGTACCACTGCATTCCTTGGAAAAATGAAGAGTGATATAGGTATTTCACATACATATTTTCCACGTATTCCTGCCAAGTCACCCATTTCAGCTATGCATTATTGTGCCTTTAGTCTGCTGAAAAGAGCTCTTTTTAAGCGCAAATCTACCACAATAGGTGGACTCTGAGAAGTACTGGAGCAACCTGTATAGAACAACAACGATAGATAGACTCTGAGAAGTACTGGAAGAGAAATTGAAATCAATATGCCTGGAAATTTTATGAAAAGCCTTTCTATCATAGAAATCTCGATGAAGACTTATAGTCCAAAAAAAAAAAAAAAAAAAAAAAAAAATAAAAAAAAAAAAAAAAAAAAAAAAAAAAAGGACATCAGATCAGATATTTTAAAAAACATTCTTTAAATTTTAAACTTTAACTAACCTACCCTAAAATCGTTCTAAACATGTGTAAATACACTCTTTATTTATGGCATTTATAATTACAAAATAGCTTATTTCCATCAATAACTCGTCCTATGTTCGGCTTCCTGCTGTTGCCAGCTAGCTGTACAAAGATGTCGTGGTTTCTCTCTTGTGTAATATAAGTACGATCCTTTTTCCTAAAATTTCACGAGGTGCCGAATAAGTAAGAGAGCTGTTCACACTAATAGTACTCTTCCAGATTTGGTCTCAGATCAAAAGGGCACTATTATTGCTCACAGCACCTTTAAAAAAATATTCAAATACAAACACAATAAGAATTTTTCGTGGGTTTTCCATGTGTAATGTATATATGAGATAATTCCCTTAAAAAGTCCTCCACGATATTATCCTTTCCTTTTAGAGAACAATAATTGTAACCAGTTGAACGAGTGAGCCTTAGTGTATCGTCCCCAGAACTCTACCTTCAAAACAGAAACTTGAGTACTTAACATAATAAAGAACGTAACCTAGCATCTGTTTTCAAGAATGTTGTTACATTTTCTTTCATTCTGTTGCAAGAAATATATAAAGTTAACACTTAAATATGACTAATAAATAAATATTTTGTAAGCTTAATAACATTTGTAAGGTTTTAGTTTAAACTAACAAAGTTTTATTTTAATTTGCCCTTTTTTATCTGTTCTTATTTCAACTTCCCGTTAGAATAAGCCCGCGTTTCAGCTTTATGCTAATTTGAAGTGGAGCCAAGTTGCTATTTAAACGGTAGGTAGAAACCTCTCAGTGTGAGAGAGCTTTTAGTCTCAGACCACTGTTACTCTATTCGACGTTCGCCTGATTAGCTAGTATTTAAATTCTAAGCCGTAGCGCTGTTACGTGATTACTTATTGAAGTAATTCTAATTCAGTATTAGTTAAATCTTGCTACGCACCATTTAGTTTAGAGGCCAACCTCGCGTTCATAGCTCTGTGAGCAACGATGATTTAATTTCTATTTAGCTTTAGTTTAAATTAATTTGATTGTTCATTTTAGATCCAAGTGCGGTCTTTATTTTCTGTATCCCTCCCTAGTTGGGAAGTGGCTGTACATAATTGTGGTTTAATAAAAGAGGATTTTAAATCCCTCTGAAGTGTAGGTCTTCGACCACTTAATCACAGTATTCTACCACAGAACGTAGCTGCATTCAGCTCCCTGTTCAAGATCAGAATTGCGTAAAGTGTTTCACGAAGATGTTTACCAAGAATATGCACCGAACACTCAGTCCTCACACATTTTACGCACGGGAAAGAAATAAGGACTTTCTTATTGATTCAATTAAACAAAAAATACTTACATAGTTGAAATCTTAAGTTATTTACATATTTCTTAAGTTTTCCTCCTTTTAATTCGCGAAAGTATCGCTCATGTGCTTCGCGCTCTGGTGCATCGCCCTTGTCATGCAGCCTAGCCTTCAAATAAAGACCTGATGAAGCTTTCTTATATCAATTTGATTAACTTATTCTTTTAAAAAATGTCTTCCGCGAAAGTAAATATTCTTGTAAATAGACTACTTTATCTCAATGAGTTAATCCCCAAACCCTTTTGTAACTTAAATATATTAGTTCGCAGATATATAAAAATAAATATTTCAAAGGAAATTTTACGTAAAAATTTTATTGGACAAGACAATGTACAAAAATAAAATTCACTACATATTATGCAACTTAAGTATCGTTAAAAACAGTGTTCTACACTGTAATACGTAGCCTGTAAAAGCTGCTGAAACCAAATACTTGGCAATCACAGATATGTATAGCAAAGAAGTACTCAATGAAGATAATGTTACGTCGAGCTATATACGTGTAAAGAAAAACACATATGGAAGTACAGTTCAACACGATTACACAGAAATATAAAAGCTTGAATTCATTTGAAACATGATTTTATCAGCTTTGAAAAATTGCTGTGTGACTGAGCAACTTGAGCAGTTAAATTAGAAAAAAATAATGTATCCATAAATAGTTTATATGAGAATTTGTAAAACTTTCCTACACTTAAAATACAGCATATCATTCTCCAAATTGGCTTGAAAATTTGCCAGTGTTTGGCTAATCGTGCAAAAGTGAACAAAAATGGGAAAACTTTTGCTTCGATTGTTAGAATTCTTGTGTGCTCATTCTAGCAACTGTAATATTTAGAAAAGAATTTTATGAGATACCAACTATTCTTGTAAGCTTTTTCAACATTTAAAAAATACCATAAAAGTGTTCTGCATCCAATGAAAATTCGATAGTGTCTCTAAATGTGATATGTACTAACTAACAAGCGCAATGAAACACGATAGATAAAAATAATTGAGATATATATGAAATACTATTGAATTTTATAAATAAAAATATTTCAAAATAAATTTTTTATAAAACATTCATAAATATAAACACGATATTCTTAAATATCGTGCAAATATTGCTTCAAAATTGTCTTAAAAATATTGGTGGTTGCATATATTCTCAATTTGATGTCTTTTATTTATTTTGCAAATTTTGTTTGCAAGTTTGGTTTTTAAAGTGTTTGCAGCAGTGAGGTTAAAAGAAGCTTCTCTAAGGTTAAATTATGTGTAACGGCAAGAGATTCTGACCTATAGCATTAACTAAAACCATAGAAATAGGAAGACAATATTATGAGCTTTTAGAAAAGCAGATACTTCAAAATTTGTTCTTATACATTCAGGGACATAAAAAAGTATGAATGAATAATAACAATGACATACAAAAATGTATTTCGAAACAGCACATAAAAATAAAATGGCAGTTTAGAGATCATTCGAAAAAAAATTTAAAGCATTATAAATAGCCACACCTATTATCATATTTAAATCCCCATATCGAAAAGCGCAGAATTTTTTACCCTGAATTGGAAGAATTATATCTTATGTTTCACTGCATCAATTGCAACACATTTTATTGGTTCTGAATTGGAATTATAGAGACCTGAAAAGCATTCCAAACTCTTTTTGAACCCGTGTTGTGTTTTTAAACATCTGCAGATCTTTTTCAGGTTATGGTTTGCTTTAGATAACAGTCCGTTTCACTCAATTACCATTGCTCTCGTTCTTCAACTCCGGTGCAAATATGACTCTCTGTCCAAGTCTGCATATTATTACATAAGGAAAGTAAATTCGGGGTTTTTATTAATACACCAAAGAAAGCAGTTTTTCTCGTTTTTGTTTTTGCTTTGAATTATAATAATAATATAAATAAATAGTTAAATTTTGACTGAGATTATCTACAAAGGAGTTATTTTTTTCTGCAAATGTTTTTAAGTAATGCATTTTTTCTTTCAGTTTTTTATTACAATTGTTCGTAAATTTGAGTAAGTATTTAAGCACTGCTAAAACAAAAATACCAATTATTTATATCATAAAATTAAATGAAAAGAATTCCAAATAAGTTTCTGTGAGAACTTATATTTTACACGTACATCTGAGCGAAAGCTCTTGATAAGCCGATGTTTTCAGTGATAAACTGCATAAATATAAACGCAGAGATAACTGAAAATATGAGAAAAATCAATTACATCCACTTCATTTGTACAAAATGTGCGCAATTAAACAATCATGTAATCAACAGAAGTAATATTTTTGCCTTCGTCTCTATGTAAACCAAACATTTTTCAAGGGAAAAAAACTTACATCAGCGTTATGCGATTTCATAGTTTTCCTGAATTTATGATTTATTAGTTTACATTTTTTAAAGAGATGAAACTCTTTCTGGTAGTTTGATAGCGAAATTTTCGATATTTATTTTAATTTCAGATATTTCCATAATAATAACATATGTATTCATAAAATCTGATGTTATGTCAGTATCTCTTTACGATACTAAAAGCGAATACAGATAAATAATTGTTCTTTAAATATCGCTAACTTTTTTCTTGAACACCTAAAGCTTTCTACTTCTTCGTGTGCGATCGTATACCTGCATACTAATGTGACAGTTATAGAGAATTTAGTAAGACTATGCTTCCTCCTCTGACAGTGATATTAGTGTGATCACTTCTTTCACCGGTAGTTTTCATTTAGAAAACTAATGATACACAATTCAAAATTAGTTCCTGAATCTATGAGTGAGTAAAAATTCGCTGTAGAGATTGGCCGGGTGATGTTGCCTCAGACGTCAGTCCATTGCAAAACACAATCACTTTTTTGCCAGTGATAGCAATATAAGATCTCTCTGGTAACATCTAACACATATCAGGCCAGCCTACAGTACCTTCCTCGAGGCTGAGAAGTTCCAGAAAATTTCTACAAGCAATAGCGGCTCAAGCATTTTCTCTTGCTACAGAAGGAAGTATTAATATAGCTTGCCATGTTTGTTGAATGTTTATATCCGTTCCCCGTATGGCATCTTCGTAGGAAGGTGGAGGACCACAATCAGGATTCCACTGCAAAAAGAAGGTAATTTTATACAGCATACTATATAAAATACTTACTTAAATATGCTTACTTAAATGCAATTTCAATTTTTCTCTTCCAATACTAGCATTAAGGTATTTTTAGGTTCTACAGTGCCATATGGATTGCAGTCTCCAGCACAGGAATTTGATTGAAATAATATCTCGTAAATTATTCTTACGTCGGAAGTTTCTATGACAGGTATTTAAAATAGAGTCCCGATTCTTCGACGAACCGAACTGAATGGTAGTCAATTAATTGAGAATGTCAGATAACTTTACTAACTGACTAAAGTAGGTTTACAGAATGAAAACCACTTCTGCATTATAAACTCAAAGTGCTGCAACACAGACATAGGAATCAATAGATAATATTTATTTTTTCCTATGCCTATAACCGTATAAATGTTTCATTAAAAATAGAGATAAATCTTGTTGTGCTGTACAGTAAAAACAAATCTGGGCCAATTGACGAAATTCAACTTGCGTTTTTCATATCTCGAAAGCGCGAATTAGGATATATATTAGATTTATATATAACATTGTTCTACTATAAGTATTTTGACACGAAATCGGACTTTTTCTGAAATGATATGCCAAGTTTTTAACATAGTTCGATTCTACGGCTCGTATTATGCCAAACTGCCAAGTTTTGTAAGTTTTGTAAAAATCGCAAGACTTGTTTTTACAAAATTAGCTCTCAAACTTTTATCTCCTCCACGTTAATTGAATTTCGTATGTATTGATTAATATCTCTGTTTTTATTAAAGTTATTTGATTCTTCCTTTCCCATTTCGAAATTTATGTTCGTTCCAAATAAAATTCGCTCATTTTTTATGATTTATTTTTAAAATTTGTGTTTTTAAATAATTTTTATAAATTTTTCGAAAAACATTTTGAGTTATAACCTATAAATTTTTACCACCATTTTAAAGTTGATGTATTTCTAAGCATACCTGCAAAAAATTAAAGTTTTTATTCAAAATTTTCTGAGATATACGTGAATTTACATTTTGGAGCGTTTTGAAATTTGGCGTATTTATTCTAAGCGATAATAACGAAAAAGTGGTTTACGCACTCTTTTAAAATTATTTGAAAGTACGAACGATGACTTTTTTTCTGCCCGTGAACAATGAAAAAAAAAGGAAAAGAAATTAGGTTGCTATAAATTAAGAAGTTCGTTAAGTGAATTATTTTTGACGCAAGCTGAAAAAAAAATCCGCCAAGATAAATTTTTAAATTTCTCACCAAAAAGTACAAAATTTAATATCTAGGCAAAATTTGAGTCGTAGAATCGAACTATGGAAAAAAATTGATATGTTATTTCAGAAGTCCGATTTTGTGTCAAAATACCTATGTTAGATCAATGCTATGTATAAATCTAATATATATCCCAAGTCGCGCTTTCAAGACATGAAAAACGAAATTTGAATTTCGTCAGCCGGCACAGAACAGGAGCTATAGAACTGTCTCTCTTTTTTTTTATCATAAAGGATATTGAAAGAAGTGGTAAAATTCCTGATCACGGTTGCCTATCCAAGAACTGTGACTCACTTAAAAATAAAACTTAAAAATAAAACTATCTTGAATGAAACATAAAGTATAATAGTAACAGTAACAGCTAATAGATATGATACCAAACTTATACATTTATTATTATTGTCATTATTTTACGTTATTGTTGTTATTATAGCAATAATAATTTTAGTATGAATTAATATTTCAAGAAAACAGGATGACGAATAGTTGGAATTCTATATAATTACATACCAACAATAATAATTTAGTTACCAACAGTATTTTGCATGCACTGTTGATTTTAGGTACACTGCTTTTATAGGATATTTAGTATTTACACAACACTGTTGCTTTTGCTAGCAAAACATCATACGTAAATAACAAACAACGCGTGTAGCATCGAAACAGTAAGAAGTAGATATGAACTATGTTACTTAGAAATATAGCTCATTTCTCCAGACAAGCAGTGTATTTTCGCGTCTGTTTACCTACAATTTCTACCGAATTTCCGTGAAATAAGATAGGAATTAGCAATAAGAATTCAATAGCATTAGAATAATTAAATGAACTTATCCTTTACTCTCTTACAATAAAACGTCAATTACCCAAAGTTCTGTCATTCGGAACTTCAGTTATCCGAATCATTCGTTGTTCAATTTAACCAATTAAAATCCAATTTAATTTCGTTTTGCATCTGTTACGTTGACGGCAAAGCGTTTTAGCGGAAATTTTTAAAAAGATTAACAAAGATTTTATCTTTTGAATTCGATTGATCCAGTCATTCAGTTCACTTTTGAAATAGAATCAGAGAATTTCCTTTTTTTTGACATTCTTTTAATTTTTGACAAAAAAATTTATTACTGCACCAGGTTTACTAAACTCCTTTTTTCTGTTTACTTGCTTTCCCATATGAAATCATATCACTCTGGTAAAAAAAGTGGATTTTCTTAACTGTATTTGTTGAACTAAACTAAGATTTATAAAAATATTATTCCTACCTGTTACACATTTGCGTAACAGGAAAAAAAAAGCATTTTAACTGGATTTCCAGGTTATCTGGGTTGGGTAATATATGTAGTTTGTTTAGATAATGAGAGTTCTTCTGAGCTGTGTAAATACTCATGTTATTATCGTGGATTCTTCATTTTCAGTGTAATGCAGTAGGCAGAGCTATAGCTAGGTTTTCAGTGCCAGAGGACAACTGAAGATCTTGCGCTCCCCTTGTTTGTCAACAGTGGCAAATATTTCATTCTAAAATTTTGTAACATCAGTTCGGCGCTCTCCTTGGTGCTGCACCCGGACACAGATGTTCCCCCTTGCTTTTCTCTAGCTATCCCTCTGGTAGTAGATGGGTTTAACTTTAACCTTGTAGAAACAATAGGTTATTTAGAAGCAGCAATGATGAAAAATTAGCATTGCCTTCGCCGGGGATCGAACCACGGACCTCTGAATTACCGGCTCAGTGTGCTGACCATTACACCACGAAAGCACGCTAAGAATGTAGGAGATATACCTTATAACCTTACCATCAACGTTATATAACTGTATATAGGATACTGTACTCTATATAGGATAGGTCAGAATTCCCCAGATAACACGCCTACATCTTTGACTTACTGTACATTACATTTACTCTCTTTTCATTTACTTGTACTCACTTTACTTTCACATGTACTCTCTTACTAGTTCGTCTCGCTTGCTTATGTAATGTCGTATGTATATTATTTCTTATTGAATTTATTTGCTACAGAAATGTTTCTGTCTGTCCTGCTATGCCTCTCCGTCGGTCACCTGCTGCTACCTCATTAGCCTCGATTTCATTTATTCTGACCTTGCCACGTTATGTGCCCATGTGGCTCCATCTAACTGAGTCGGAAACTTCGCGCGATATCGCGGCGATGACTGTCAAACTTAACTTAGGTCAGAATCATGGCTACATGTTTACCCGCATCGTGAGGTGATAATGTTATGAATATGGAAAGGGAGATAATAACATTGCATAGTGAATTTTTGAAATTGAACTCGCATTATTTTTGCCGTGGGCTATTAGTCAGTGTTTCCACAATCATTACGGATGATCTTGCATTACAGCTATTGAGAATTCTTCCAGGAGGTTTTCTATTCTGTATGTCTACGGTTGTATGTACGTACGTAGCTATTTCCCCCATTTTTCCATAGTTAAGGACAAGGGTGCTAAGTTAAAATTCACTTTGTTAGTCTCGTGATCTCGCAACCATTCTAGTCGGCAATCGCCCGCGCTCGGTTTACAACTTGCTGCTCCACATTCAGCACCACCGTAGGTAATGGCGTAAGCTCGGTAACCTCTGTAACGGTTTACCATTTTCTTCTACAATGTCATTATCACACTACATTTATTTCTAGCGTTTAGCCATATTTACGATTCAGACTGTATGTGCGAAAGCCTTTATAGATTAAAAAAAGCTATTTTTAAAAAAACTTTGTAATTACACAGATTTTAATTACCACTGTACAAAATATCAATATTTGAATTTATAAGTTATTGACGAACGATTCGTAAGAATATTTTCAAAGGAAAATACACTCATGTTCATAAATTAAGGATAATGCAAAATCAGGCAAAGGAAGAGTTAGAAGCAAAACAAATTTTACTTATTTGTAAAGCTTATTTATTAAACAAAAGGTAAAGAGCAAAAAAGATAAAATTAGCGATTTTTTCTCCCTGGAGCAAATTACAAAAAAAACCTATTTACAAAAAAACAATATTACATGGTTGGTATGATTGTTAATACATTGTATGTCTCCCAGACGATGCAATACAGTCTGTACAACGCTTAGGCATGCTGAGTATCAAATTATCAATCTGATCTTGGGGGATATTACACCACTCAAAAAGCAATGCTCTCCGAAGTTCCGGTAGACATGTAGAAGGAGGTTGACGGGCTGCAACTCGTCGGCCAAGCATGTCCCACACATGCTCTACTGGGTTCAAGTCCGGTGAGAATGCTGGCCAGTCCATACGGGTGATATTCTCCGATTGAAGGCATTCGCTTACGATGTTTGCACGGTGAGGAAGGGCGTTGTCATCCATAAACACAAATTGTGCGCCCATGGGGCCCCGAAACAAACGTACATGTTGTTTCAGAATGACGTCCCGATAGATTTGGCTTGTCATGGTTCCAATTTGAACATGCAGGTCTGTTCTGGAACCCAGAATAATTCCACCCCAAACGAGCACTCCTGCACCACCGTAACGATGTCGTTCAATGATGTTTTCGGTGGTAACGGGTACCTGGAGTTCTCCATATGAAAGTCCGGCGAGAATCAGACTGCGAGCTAAACCTAGACTCGTCGGAAAACCTCACACAAGACCACTGTTGCGGTGTCCACAATGCATGCTCTCTACTCCAGGCTAACCGCAGGTGATAGTGAGTTGCAGTAAGTGGAACGCATCTGACAGGTCTACGAGCATATAGACTAATCTGCCCTAAGCATCTGTATACGGTCTGCCTTGAAATTGTCGTACCAGTGGATGAAGAGAGTTGACGAGACAGATCTGAGGCTATGCTCCGCCTGTTTCTTTTGGCAATAACTGCCAAATACCGGTTCTCATTCGGCGTTGTAACTCTGCGGCGACCACTGCTGTAACGTCTACTCACATTACCATCATCTTGGAATCGTTGCCAAAGCCTAGAGATGACACTCTGGGCAATTCCAAGTTCGTCTGAGCGGTAAAGACGCTGAACACTGGTAGTTCGGTCCGAGGTTCGAATCCCGCGAATGGGCTGGCAGCATGGGCGTTTTTCGTGGTTTTCCCGATGTGTAACGTGTATACGAGCCAGTTTTCCTTAGAAAGTCCTCCACGAAGGCATCCCTCCCTTTAGGCAGATAGTCCTCGTGTGCTTTGCCATAATTAAATAACCAACAACCAACCAAGTTCGTCTGATACTTCCAGTTGGGTACGCCCACATTCCAGACGGCCGATAATTCTACCACGTAAAAAATCATCCAAATGCGTCTTTTGTGTCATAACTATTCGGTTATTGCACTGAAATGCTTATAAAGCGCCTGCGAACAATTTTACTTCTTTGCTTGCATTCCTTATATATCACTCTCTTACACTTTCGTCATTGTGACGTACCGTTGGTGTCATCTGGTTACTTCCTGAAATTTGCATATGATTCTTGGAGATGTGTGTAGTGATTTTACAGGTGATATATTTATTTTAGAGTTCAGTTTCCGCGTGACTCCGAATTATCCTTAATTTATGGACATGAGTGTAAATACTGACTTTTTCTTCTAATAACGACTAAATTTTACTTACGTTTCCGTCGGTGGATTCACAATAAGGAGGAGGGCTTTCGCACTTTATAGGGACCTGCGTTTGCACTCCAGGACGCAGCACTACTTCTGCTTCAAGGGGCGCTGACGGAAGTGCTACTGGTTCCTCAAGAGTGATGGAAACTGTGCGAGTTGTGGAAGGAACAGCTTCAGGTGGATTGTCAGGATTATTGTCTACGTCCTCATTATTGTTCATGTTGTCGACGGTCGAGCCTCGCTCTGTCGGTATACGTTGAGCTTCTGACGGCTGAGGCTCTTTCTTGCGGCACTTGCCTCCATGAAAGCAGTTCCTAAATTTGAATAATAATAATAATATATTGCTTCTGTTTAGGATCTTTAGAGAATTGCGTAGTACTCAACAGATATTCTTAATAAGAAATTTTTGTCATCAATACGGTAATGATATTATCGTTTTCAAAAATTCAGCAAATCAAAATACTGTTTTAAAACTCCTCTGCAGCTTATAATCTCGGTAAAGGAATTTGAAACAAGTACCAAGTTAGAGAACTAAATACAGACGGATGGAAAATCTTATTCCAGCTGGTATTCCAGCTATATTACCAGCTGCTATTCAACTATTGTTCATGAAAGTTGGATGTTTATTCCAATGAATCTGCCAATTAGGATGTTTTTTACTCCAAAGGGGCAATTTGCCCAGAAGGACTATTAATTTCGTTTTGGCATTTTGCGTTGATTCACTAAAAGCATTGTTTCACTTTTCAAATTGTTACCACATATTACATTAAATTGCCACGAAATATTAAAGCCCTGTATTATATTTAAAGAACTTAAATAATGAAGAATCTGCATAAACGTATATATGTTTCTCGCATTGTGATAAAACGACGGTACCTAGAGCCATCAAATTTGTAATTTTTAACGTTTCCACCCGAATATGCGCATCTGGAAGCCCAAATTTAGAATTTGGAATTTGTTTTACGATCGATTTCATATTTTGTAAAACTTTAACGAATTTTTGATTAACAAGCTGAAGGATTTCAAAGCGAGCAGTGGCAACGTTGTACGAAAAAAACATTTTTATCTCCAGCGCTTGAAACTGTGTATCAGAAATTCTAAAGATATGCTCAGTTTAAAATTATTTTGCGATATTGTTCTTTAACTGAATTTTATGGTTTAAGTGCTCACTTTGATTGACGAAAGATGATACTATCATACAATAAGATAATAGATATTTATATTTATATCTTTTAAGTTTAACTTTGTAGGCTAAAATATGTGCAAGAACAAATTTATACTATTCGACTTTTACTTTGCCTTAAGAGACATTTTTCTGAACCACTCTTTTTTACAGCATAGTATTTTAATTAATTAAAGATTAATGAATGAAAGCCATCAAGTAAATTATAAATCAATCTATCATTTTAATTATATTATAGTAATAATAATATAATACTTTATGCAAGATTGCACGGCACCTATGTTTCATATTCATTTCTGGATCTCTGGAGACTATCACACGACTTATCTCTTCGTCTTAATCTCTCACTAAAACTTTAACACAGAAGAAGATTTAAACTAAAATATTTTTATCTCCAGCGCGTGAGCCTGTGTATAGTGAATTCTAAAGATATGCTCAGTTTAAAATTATTTTGCGATATTGTTCTTTAGCTGAATTTCATGGTTTAAGTGCGAAAAACACGATATTTAATAAAAAAAATCTGAAAGGTTTCAGATTTTAGATTACGTCCAAAGGGGCGTTTATTTAACATTTTGTGTGTTACCTTTATTTGTTAAATACCATTTTCTTCGCACTTAAACCATAAAATTCAGTTCAACAGCAATATCGCAAAATAATTTTAAATTCTGCAATCTTTAGAAATTTCGGTACACGCTCTCACGCGCTGGAGATAAAAATGTTTTTCTGTACAACGTTGGTATTGCTGGCTTTGAAATCTTTGAGTTTGTTAATGAAAAATTCGTTAAAGTTTTAGAGAATATTGTTACGAATTTCACATTTATTTGGCTATTTATTTAGAACTGTAATTAAAATTCCCTTTTATTTTCCCGTGCAACGCACGCAGACGATTTTTGAAGAGAAAGCTACGTCAAAAAAAACATGCATACATTTATGCAGATTTTTCATTTTTTAAACTTTAATGCAGAGCGATAACATTTAGTGGCAACAATTTGAAAAGTGAATCGGGCATTCAGAGTGAATCAACGCAAAATCGCAAAACGAAAGTAATAGTCCTTCGGGACTAAATCCCTTGGACTAAAAATGCATACATTTATGCAGATTTTTCATTTTTTAAAATTTAATGCAGAGCGATAACATTTAGTGGCAACAATTTGAAAAGTGATACGCCGTTTTTGTGTTTCCGACGCAAAATCGCAAAACGAAAGTAATAGTCCTTCGGGACTAAATCCCTTTGGACTAAAAACTTTTTATTAGTTCATCAGCCTAACACAGTGTGTGCAATAACAGCAGTCTAACTCCAAACATGTGGGAATAACAGAAACAAAGTAAAATTTAAAGGATAAAGACAAAATGAGCCTACACGTTTCGGCTCAGGACCTCAACTGAGGACTTGCGGCTAGCAAAATTAAAGCTGATTTCAAGTAATTCAGATGTTGGAAGAAATATTTGCCAGATGGTCAATGATGCCTGTCATACGCTGTCTCTCGAACTCAAGAACTCTGTACTTAAAAGCATTAATTAATTTGCATCCTGGTGGGAGCCGACGGAAGTAGAAGTGACAGTAAAGGTAATTGATTAATAAGCATAAAACCTATAATATAATTCCAGGAATTAAAATTAAGCCTTATTTTAATTAAAGTCTGAGGAATATATTGAAAGAAGAATCAGTGAAACTTTCTGCAGAATATATTTTTGTAATTTTGGATCTTATAATTCAGATACAAAAGTAGCTTGAATTTCAATGATACAGATATTACTTTCTCTCTTCAACAGTTCGCTGCGATAATGATTTAAAGATTAAGAAATATTTTTACTACGAACTAGGAAAGCATTTACTTTTTGACATTTTAATGGTAATATCAACGAAAATTATTGCGTTTCGCGGCACGTTTGAAAAAGGTTTTAATAAAACTTGAGAGCATGTGTTAATTATTTAAACATGATATTCAGAAATAATCTTTTAATTAATGTATTACCGTTTTAATTCTTCAAAAGGAAAGCATTTTAAAGCCCATTTTAGAAAAAAACACAATATTTACTATTTTATTCTGTATAGTATTTTTCTACAAAGCTTACTATTCATAAAAATTATTTTTAAAATCAGTAAAGAAAATAAGAAGGACTTTTTTGTTTTACACTAGATGGCGATGAAACGAGACAGATATCTTGACTAGATAATAGCGGCAATGCCAGTTAAAGGCTTGAAAAGTAATAAGTTGTTCTGGATATTTTTAGTACATAATTTGAAATATCAATAACACATTTTCTTGCTGTAAAAGACTCATTTGCCGATAATTTGAATATAGTTTACTATAAGCTTAGATATTACTGTTCCTTTTCCATAAATAACTGCGAAAGAATTTTATGAAAATGAATTTTTTGTATCATTTGAATGTTTAAAATTATTGTATTTTTCTTGCTTTTTTAAAGTATTAAAGAGAAGTTAAGATGAAAAAGAATTCTTTTATAACTACAGTAAATATATCTACTTTACTTATTATATCCTCCCTCCCATCAAATGAATAGATGATGAAAATATTAGTAAATAATATATACTATCACAAAAAATCATTTTTTTGTGAAGGGATTCTCAATCTTTTATTGCAACAAGCAGTGTGCTTTTATTAGACTCACTTTTTGTTTTAACCATTTGATAAAATAAAACGTAAAAAAAAGGGGGGGGGAGAAAGATCTGAAAGTTTTCAGATTTCATATTACGCTCAAAGAGGAGTTTTTTTAATGTTTTATGCTTATTTTTTAAATATCATGTTCTTCGCACTTATACCATAAAATTCAATTCAACATGAATATCACAAAATATTTAAAAAAGCATATCTTTAGAATTTCCGACACACAGTCTCGAGCGCTGCAGGTAAAAAAAGTTTTTAGTCCAAAGGGGCTTTGTCTCAGAAGGATTATTTTTTCCGTTTTGCGACTTTGCGTCGAATCACTCTGAATGTCCGTTTCGCTTTTCAAATTGTTGCCACCAAATATTATCGCCCTGTATTCCTACTGCGAATATAGGCATCTGGAGGCCCAAATTTGAAATTTGGAATTTGTTTTATTATCGATTTCATGGTTTGAAAACTTAACGAATGTTTGATTAACAAACTCGAAGATTTCAAAGCAAGCAATGGCAACATCGTAAAAAAAAAAAAAAAAAAAATCTAAAAAAAAAAAAAAAAAATATCTCCTGCCCGCTAGTCTGTGTACCGGAAATTCTAAAGATATGCTCAATTTAAAATTATTTTGCAATATTGCTCTTGAATTTATGTTTAAGTGCGAAGAACATGATATTTAATAAATAAAGGTAGCACACAGAATGTTAAAGAAACGCCTTTTGGACGTAATTTAATCTGAAACCTTTCAGATTTCCTTTCTCCTTTTTTGCCCCCGTACATTATTGCCATTGCTCGCTTTCAAATCGTCGAGTGTCTTAATCAAAAACTTATAAATGCTGAACGAAATATTAAATAGATAATAACACAAATTGCAAATTTGAGCTTCTAGATGCCCATATTCGGGTGAAGACGTACGTTATTCAAAATTTGATGGCTGTAGATACCGTTGTTTTATCACAATAAGAGAAACATATATACATTCATGTAGATTATTCATTATTTAATTTCTTTAAATATAACATAGGCTCTAATATTTGGTGGCAACAATTTAAAATGTGATTCGTCGTTTTTAGTGAATCAACGTAAAATGCCAAAACGAAATTAATAGCCCCTTTGGGCTAAAACCAATGTATTAAATTGAATTTAGTATTATGGGGGAGGGAAAGAAAACGGAAAGCCTTAATTTCCCAAATTTCGCTTTTTTTCTTCCCCAAAGCAACACATCACTTAATTTTAGTTATTTAAAAACAGAATTTATATTATTAAGATGAAAAACTCCAATAATTAGTTACTTAATTACCTCATATGTTTCGTTTTATCTTTTGTATAACGTGATTTTATCAAAATAATTCATCAAAATATTTCATAGATTAAAACAAATGCATTTTCAAAGTACTGCATTATTAAGTTATAATTTAAATGTAAGCATTTAGTATTAATTTAAGCGTCAGAGTAAAATACATAGCAAGCAATTATTACTCTTAATTTAATTTGGTGATAATATGCGTTAAATGAAAAGCAAATCTGTGCTTTTAAGATATATATAATTAATTTATTTAAATACTTACAGAAAACACCAACAGATTAAGGGGGCAACCACAAATCCAAGCAAAAACAAAAGATGCTTTAAGCTGAATTCTCTCACATCGCTTTGTACCTTCTCTGTATTAAAATAAAATATGTTTTTTATATTTATATGGTAAAAAAGCATTTAAATAAAATAAATTAAACAAGCTACATAACATACATTTTTCATCTCTGGTTAATTCAGAACATCAAATTAAATTAAAACAGTTCATAAAAATTTGAATGATAACTTATTGTCAGAACATTTGGATAGGAAATTTGTTCTTAAATTAAGCAACGTAATTTCCTTTTGTAAATTATTATTGAACAAATTAATAAACAAGCATGAAAAATTTGACTTATCGACTTATATGAGATTAGAAGGCAAGGTTTGTGATAAGTAGCAGTATTGTGGAAGAATATCTCTCGTGTAGAGCTGAGAAAAACTGGCTGGTACTCAAATTTATGCAAGAAAAGTTTTAATTGAAAACACTGCAAGTAGAATTAGGAGCTAAACTGCTAATGTACAGTAGTATTAAAACTTCGGCCTCGATGGAAGGATCGGCATAAAAGGCGAGATCATAAACCATGATACTTAGAGGAATCCTTCATGCATACATCAAAAGGATCCGACATCTGAGTCAGTCAGATTAGCCAAGCGTGATTATTCAGTACTTCAGAATCATACTCCAAGCAAGAGTCTCATTTGGTTGGTATAGTAATAGATTAAGACACGACACATGAGACACAAGAGCTATAAGCGTAAGTGAAGGAATGAATTTATAGATAACTTTCTAAGGAAAATTGGCTCTCATTTACATGACTCTCATTTTACAAATATGAGGAATGGAGGTAGGTTTGTTGCACTTATACAAGAGGGCTTTCATAAGCATTACTACCTTATATTCCACTTGTTTCGTTTTCGCTGCTAAGAGATAGCTGGCATGCTTAAAGCTTGTAGAGTCATTAGGTTATTTTGAAGCAGAAAAATGAAAAATGTCCCCGCCGGGACTCGAACTGGGACATCTTGAAAACGCGCCGAGTGTGCTACCATTATGTCAGCAAGCCATGTCGGAAAGGAGGGAGAAACTACCTTACATACTCCCTTTTTTTAAAGGGCGACTGGGGAGTAGGGGACCCAATCGCCAAATCCTGGTGGTGACGAATGATTATTCGCTACCTTTCAGTTCAGGCGCTACTGTAGAATCATTAGGAAATTTTAAGCAGCAGACATGACAAATTAAGATGGCCTCACCGGGACTCGAACCTGGACCTCTCGAATACGCGCCGAGTGTACTTCCAGTTACACCACGAAGGTATGTTGGAAATGTGTGAGAAAATATAGCCTTACAGCCTTTGTAAAATCATACTTACAATGCTAGACGCAATCTGGTTTATTATCCCAAAGGGTCGGCAGCCAAGAAGGGCTATTACTCTCAAAACGGCATTTTTGGCGTTTCACGATAAAGGGCGAATCACTTTTTAAATTGTTGCTACCAAATATTACAGCCTTGTATTATATTTAAAGAAATTAAATAATGAAGAATCTGCGTGAAGGCATGTATGTTTCTCACATTGTGAAAAAACGAGAGCCATCAAATACTGAATAACGTAATCCTCCATCCGACAATGGGCACGTAGAAGCCCGAATTTTGAATTTCGAATTTGTTTTATTATGTATTTCATATTTTGTAAAACTTTAACGAATTTTTGATTAACAAACTGAACGATTTCAAAGCAAGCAATGGCAACACTGAACGAAAAAAAAAACATTTTTATCTCCAGCACGCGAGAAAGTGTATCGGAAATTCTAAAGACAAGCTGTTTTTAAATATTTTGTGGTGTTGCTGTTGAATTGAATTTTATGTGATTTAAGTGCGAAGAACATGATGTTTAATAAGTGAAGATAAGACAAAAAACGTTAATAAAAGTCCCTTCGGGCGTAATATAAAACCTAAAGGATTTTTTTATACCTTTTGTTCTTATTTATTTAAAATTTGACTACATGCAAAAATTACCCCAAACTTTACCCCAGTTGTATATATGTGAAATAAGATCAGATACAGATTTCTCAGAAACTGCGAAAACCAAATCTTATCCGCCATTAAAGGTATTATGAATTATGACATGGTGATATAGTCGTAGGAATTTCTTTGAATTCTTTTCAGAAATAATTGGTGAATGTACAACCGCTTTTTAAACAGAAATTCTTATATATATATATATATAATCCCGAACACAAGCAGATATGATGAGTTTTTCTAAATTAAATTCTTGGGCTTGTCATCTTCAAAAAGAAAGGATTTACAAAGATTATTCTTGGCACTTTGAGAAATTAATCGGATTTCACTTTTCACTGAAATACATAATAAATTTTTAAATGAATAAACAAAAAAACAAACGTGAAGTTTCTTTAGGGTTTTAAAAGTAAAATTGGCTTGACAATAAAGTTTTAAAACTGGAGCTTTTAGTTTCATCGTACAACGAAGTTTAATTCTTCATACACTTTTTATCTTTTTCCTGCGAAAAAAAAAAAAAAAAAAAGTTTTTCTTTTTGTAAAACTACAGAGATTTTTAATTAGTAAACAAACTAACATTTTTAGAAGAAAATAAAAAAAAAAGTTATCTTTCGCAGTTGCAGCCAAGCTTCACATACGAACGGCAGTTCTTTTTGTAATACGTTCTAAGAAGTAAAAAATATATATATAATAAAAATCTGAAAGGTTTCAGATTTTAAGGGGATTCCAAAGGGGAGTTTTTTTTAACGTTTTATGGGTTACCTTTATTTATTAAATACCATGTTCTACGCACTTAAACCATAAAGTTCAGTTCAACAGCAACATTGCAAAATAATTTTAAAATGATCATATCTTTAGATTTTCCGATAAACAGTTGGGCGCGCCGGAGGTAATTTTTTTCCCCCATACAGTGTTGCCATTGCTCGCTTTGAAATCGCTGAGTTTGCAAATAAAAAAATCCGTTAAAGTTTTACCAAATATGAAATTCATAATAAAACAAATTTCAAACTCCAAATTTGAGTTTCCATATGCCCATATTCTATGGAAGATTACGATATTCAAATTTTGATGACTCTAGGTACTGTCGTTTTTATCACAATGCGAGAAACATACATAGATTAATGCCAATTCTTCATTATTTAATTTCTTTAAATATAATACAGGACTCTAATATTTGGCGGCAACAATTTCAAAAGTGATTCGCCATTTATAGTGAATCCACGCAAAATGCCAAAACGAAATTAATAGCCCTTCTGGGCTAACGCCCTTTGGGGTACAACAAAATTTCCAAGTATTTAATTCTAAAAGTTTTAAAGGAGGATACTGGAGGCATAATTTTAAAAATCTGATGTATAGACGACATGACTTCCTTGTACGGAATACTATATTATACGAATTCTGCATTTCATTTAAACTAATTGGATTGAATTAAATCTACTTCATAGATAGCGCATAAACCACAATAGAATAAATGTCCTCTTTAAAATTGACTATATTTGTTTACCACAGTAGCGCTGTAGAGCTAGGTTCACTTAACAGCGTTACATCTCATTCATTTTATAACTCAAAATGCACAAAAATTATGTATATCATCTGAAGAATTATCAAATCGTTGCCACATGTTCTATTCAAATACTATGATAAATTTAAAACGATGTATAAAAAAAATTAAACAAACAAACAAAAAAGAAACAGTTTTTCAAGGACGATTCAGTATTTCTCATTCAATTAATTCAGTTCTTACTTCGCGACAAGGCAAGAATACTTAAAAACTCAAAATATCTGTATTAAATCTTAAACATTTATTTTCTCGAATAAATTCCAGAATGTATTAAGTATCATTTAATATCGCAATAATAAAAGAACGCGTTATCTTAGTTGTTACGAAGCTTAGTTTCTCTAGATTGGCAACAAATCAAGCATTCTGGTAAGTTTCAAATGTAACCAAATACGGCTGCACTTAAACAACTTTTAAATTGTTGATAATTCTACAAATCTTGCACGCAAATTTACTAAAGGCATAAAAATCTTAACCGGAAGATAAGAATAACATGATTCAATCATTTTTAAAGCAAAAAGTGCACAATTTACAAATATATAAGAACAAATTTACTGAGCTCACTGAGCCGAGTAACAGAGTTGACATATACATATGTTTATATACTTTTGCTACGGCTGATTGCCACCAAAAAGGGAGGTGCACATCTACATGTTACAGCAGTCCTATATACAAAATTTCAATGTTTTGAGGATACTCGTTTTTGAGTTATGCGAGATACATACATACATACGTACGTTGTACGCACATACGCCACGAAAAAAATCTCTTCAGAATCTATTTTAAATTAGTTTTATATTTTTTTTGGGGGGGAAATAGTCCTTTATTCTGTCCTTACGTACAGATGTCACGCAAAAAATTGCATTCGATAGCGGTCAATATGGATATTTTTGTTGAAATGTGATACCCGACATTTTTTGCTTTTATAATACTTCATTTTTACTTCGTACAAGAAAGTAAATTATCTTCCCTCTAAAATAACATTTTATAAGCATTTTTGTTTTACCTTTCTGATTTCCTTCACTATCTTTCTCTTTGGACCTTATTGCCGTATGTACAATTGCCTCCTTTAACACACTCCAATGTTCAAATTTAAGGTCCGGCACTCTCTGGCTGTATAGAGAGCATGAGCAATTCGGAATTATCAAGCAACCGGGTTCGGGTCCTGGCAGGAAACAGTGCTCAGGAGCTTGGCATAAGATTTGTGTTCTGTACCCTGCAAAACAGAAAATAATGTTAGTTTTAATTGAGATCAAGCATTAGCAAATATCAAAAAAGCAGATACATGTTTTTTGTATCTTGACTAAATATTCTATTAAACGTTGTAATACACTCTGAATAATTAGTTCATGTTAAGAATTCGTTTCATCCAAAAACAACACATTAATTAAAGAATTCTGATATAAGAAAAAAAAACCTTTTGCATGTTGAATACCCTGGGTATTCTTGTAAGCAGTAGAAGATATAAAATGTAAGGACATTTCAAATTATTATGCTGATAAGAAGCTTGGAATTAAATAGTCAGTTGAATTGAGATATAGCGATAGAAATCAGGTGCCATTTTTATGGCGCAATATATTTTGTAAAAACCGTATTGCATAGTTATGAATTTAAAACTGTTTATCAAGCGCAAATAAGTGATACCAGTTAAACGCCAATAAATCCTGCCATTTAAATCCTATGCTAGTGAGTGTTTTCTGAGATGATATTTAAAGGATTATAAATTGGCATCTGTACATAATCCTTTCACAGATATGAAGCGATATCATAGACCTCAAACTAAATTCTATTTCTTTACCTTCGTACGCTTAAAACTGCAAATTTAATGGAATATCGAAAACTAATGATAAATAGCTCTTTGACAAATATATCCACGAAGTTAAGTTCGTTACTAAGCAAAAATCTCATCGAGTATTATTTAAGAAATTTCGTTCTGCTATTTTCTGTTTTATCATTTGTGTGGGAAGCTATAATGGATAACAAATGAATTATTTTACAAGAGACAGGTTTTTTAAAAGCTTTAAAATGTAAGTTTCTTGAATTTCAAAATGTGTTCTGAAGGAGGGAATTATTTTTATTTATTGCACTTAGTCAAGAGTATATGGATTAAGCACAAAAAAGACACACATAACATTTCAACTGATAAGTGACATATAAAGAATTTTCTTATATATTTTGAGCAAAAACAAATTCCATGATTTATTTCGCAAAAGTTATGCACACAATTCTACTTAGTATGAAATATTTATGAACAAAAATATTATCTAAGGCAAAACGCCAATAATCGAACTTTTCATATTATTATACTCCTAACACTATTTCAGAACAAATAGCCATTTTGATATTTTGAACAGAGTGAAGTTCTTTTACGATTGCAAATCGAGAATAATTTTTAACCTTGCCATCAACAATTAGCGTTTGAAAATATTTTAGGTGGATAATAAACAGCACGGATTAGAATCGAACAAAAACATCTCATGCCAATATTAAAGGTAGAGTTTGCATATTTTGTACTGAATAAGTTAGTTTTAAATTTTGCTTAAGGTTTCATAATTTTTTATTTTTAACCCAAAGGGCGTTAGCCCAGAAGGGCTATTAAATTTCGTTTTAGGTTGATTGCACCTTACGTTGATTCACTTTTCAAACTGTTGCCACCAAATATAACAGCCCTGTGTTATATTTAAAGAAATTAAATAATGAAAAAGCTGCATAAATGTATGTATGTTTCTCGCATTGTGATAAAACAACGGTACCTAGAGCGATCAAATTTTGAATAAGGTAATTCTTCACCAAATATGGGCATCTGGAAACCCTAACTTGGAATTTGATTTATTATCTATTTCATATTTTGTCAGGCATTAAAAGAATTTTTGATTAACAAACTCAACGATTTCCAAGCGAGGAATGGTAACACCGTTCAAAAAAAAAAACATTTTATCTCCAGCTCGCGAGACTGTGTATCGGAAATTCTAAGGGACATGCTAATTTAAAAATTATTTGCGATGTTGCTGTAGAATTGAATTTAATCGTTTAAGTGCGAAAACTAACACACAAAACGTTAAAAAAATGTAAAATCTGATTTTTTTAGTACATTTTCAGTAAAGTTCTAAGGAAGTGGGTGTAAAAAGTTATGTTGATAAACTTGAAACAAACAATTTTCTATTCGAAATTAATTATAACTTAGTTGAAGTAAAACGCGTTCAGTAGAAATGATAATACAAAGCGGAAATGTTTCATTCTGTGACTTACCATTTTTTTCAACTTCACACTGAAAAAAACTATCTATGTGACTAGAAGGATTACGTAAAAAACAAACACATGCTCCTTGAGTGTCTTTCAAACATATGGCTTGTGACTGAAGCTGAAGGCCTCGTGGAACAGGTGGACAACGCCCTGCACATATATAATTGGATGGTTCGCATAGTTTGACTGCTGAAACTGCAACAGAATATTTACATTTTATTACATTATGAAACTGCAATGAAATTTTAAAAAAATACATTAATTTATTTAATTGAAGTCAAACAGGAAATTTCCGAGTGAGCTCAGTAGTTTCAATAAAAATTCGATAATTTAATGTTAATATGATTGACGAAACCTTTGTCTACACAGATTCATGTTTAAACAAAGGCGTAATGCAAAAGAAAAATAATTAAAAAGATTCAGTTGTAGTTACTTTTTACATCTGAAGTACTTCTTTGAGCTATAAATATTATATTGTAAATGATATATAAAGTTTCTTTCTTAATTATGCAAAGAAATTGCTATCTAAGATACTAGTTTCATCTCTAATTTTATGCATTTTTTTTATCTGCTTCAAATATAAGTGTTCAGAATGGACCTATTTGAAGGCCTTTTTTTTTCAGATTACAGTTTAAATATCAAAGATTCCAAAGGATTAAAATCACCTAATTAGATGCAAAAGGTACTTTTCATAATGATGGCATTGTCTTTACTGTGGATGAAAATAACATCATCGCACTGTTGGAACTGCCTTCACGATTAATTGACAATTTTATCATTTGAAGAACACATTTCTGAAGCTTTTGAATGGAAGAAAATGTTTTTATCGTCAGATAAAAAGAATGCCAAAAAATGGTTCATGGGTTAAAGCTACACTCTAAGTGTTATAAGATTTGCACATATATCTGATTTCAACAATAAAGGTTAAAATTTCACAGAAACAATTAATATCGAAACTATTACAGAACAAATACGAGATTTAGTTCCCTTTCTTTGGCTTTTTCTTTTTATTAATAAACCGCCAATTTTACAATCTGATTTCTCTAACACGATAGTTAAGAAACAAAAACAGTTCAGTAATTTTTTATAAATATATGTATGTTCCTTAATAGATTTTCCTCCTTTTCCTTAGTTTACCATTTTATTTACATCGTTATTTGATATTTGAATTTTAGGTGACGTTTCTACTTTGTTCTAGTGGTATTATTTTTCTGTGGGTTTTTACTCGGCTGCTTCTTGTCTAAAGTTCCGATTGAGTCTGTTCTCAATTTATTCCTGGAAATTTCACACCAATCTCAGACGAACAGGGAATATACAATTTCCATTACTTCCACTCCCAACCAATCATACAAACGATAAGAGGAGTGAGTTTATAACCTCTGGCTTTCCATTTTTACTTCTTGTACAAAGTAAAGGAAATATTGTAATCACGAAAAATTCCGGGTACCTCATTTCAAAGAAAATATCTATTTTGACCACTATCGAATGCAATTTAACGATGTTTTTGCATGGCATCTGTACGTAAGGACTGAATAAAGGAATCTTTTTCAGCAAACGAATTATAAAACTGATTTAAAATGGATTCAGAAGAGAATTTTTTCGTGCGGTCTATACGCAAATATGTATATATATATATCGCATAACTCAAAAAGGAATAGTCTCAGAAGGTTGAAATTTTGTATATATGACTGCTATATACAACTACAAAATATATAACTGTGCACCTCCTTTTTTGTTGCAATCGGCTGCACCAAAAGTATATAAATATATATATTAGATTATATGTTACCTCGACTCCGTGACCTCAGTTTTTTTTATTCTTATATGTTGGTAAATTACGCATTTTTGTTTTAAAAATGATTGAATTACGTTGTTCTTAACTTCCGGTTAAGGTTTTTATGCCTTTAGTTAATTTGCATACAATAGTTGTAGAATTATCAAAATTTAAAAGTTGTTCAAGTGCGACTAAGCCTAATTATTGTTTATCATAGCAGCCGTATTTGTTTACATTTGAAACTTAGCTGAATAGTGAATTCACTTTCTGAACCTTCAGTGTCTTTTTGCCGAGTGAGACCAAAATTAAACTTTTGTGCAACGAAAAACCTGCCTTGTCGCCTGCTGGGCAAATTGCTTGTTTTTGCGTAGAAACTCAAATTTTAATTGTAATTTTTTTATTGTTTTAACTGCATTTGGTGTTTTAATTTTTTTTCTATGTTTTTCAACTTTTAATGAAGATATTTTGAGGTTTTATGTATTTTTACATTGTCGCGAACTGAGAGCAGAATTAATTGAATAAGAAATAAATCTCTAATGAAATTCGAGGAAATAAGCATTTCGTATTAGGAGCAAATATTGTCGCCAGTCAGTCTCAGAATACAGGAGAATGCTTACGAGTAACGCATACGCATTGGGTAAGCGGCGCTGAATCGTCTGTGAAAAACTGTTTCTTTTTTATTTCTTTAATTTCTCTTATACATAATTTAAAATTTATTATAGTATTTGAATAGAACATGTGGCAACGATTAGATAATTCTTCAGCTGATATAATTTTTGAGCATTCTGAGTTATAGGATGAATGAGATGTAACGCTGTTAAGTGACCCTAGCGCCTAACGCTAGCCTAATGAGTGTCGCTATGGTAAATAAATATAGTGAATATTTGAGAGTGCATTTATTCTGTTGTTGTTTATGTGCTATTGATAAAGTAGATTTTATTCAATTTAGTAATTTTAAATGAAATAGTCATGTGGTGTACACATCAGATTTTTTATATCAAAACAATTATGTGATTTTTGTTAGCCTTTTTAAGCCTGTTTTTGCATTTTATCTTTTCTCAATGACCAAATTCTAGCAGAAATTTCTTCTTCTACTTTTTTTATTAGTTTGTTGCATTACATGTTGGTTATGATACGAAACCTTTAAAAAATCTTAGAAAAAAATGATGGAATATATTGCAACGTAAAGCAGCCAAAAAATCTCAATTTATGATGGCAAATATAGATTGACATATATCTGTGAAAATAAGCAAATCTGCCGATCTTAGTTGTAACGAAATTATTGTATGTTGAAAGCATTTATTCTGCCTTTTTTATTTATAACGTGAATGTGAAAACGCAAACTATGTTATAAAGGAAAGAGGAGATATTGTCGATTGCGCTAGGCTAGAAATAAAAGAATGGAACATAACCATTTAAGTTTCATATGGGAATAAAAGCTGAATCGTGACTGGCTGAATCAGTACTAAGCGAATAATAGTTGAATCGGGACTGGCTGAATCAGTACTAAGTGGATTTTCCCATCCTGCTTTCAATTCTTTCCCCTTCTCCACTTCCATATGTTTTCTGTAATATGTATATTTTCTCTGTTTTACTGGATATAAATGTGTATTCTTTTACTGTGCTCCCGGCGTCTGATAATGGACTGCCTTCCAAAGCATAAAACATTTTATCTCCAACGCGCAAGACTGTCTCTTGAAAATTCTAAAGATACGCAGTTTTTAAATACCTGGTGATTTTACAGTTGAATAGAATTCTATGTGGTGTAAGTGCGAAAATTGTGATATTTAATAAATAAGGTTAACGAAATGTTAATATTAAAACTTACTTTGAAAACTGAACACTGATATGATGAACTGAGAAAAGAGTGAAAAAATATAAAAATGCATGCCAACACTTAATACTGCATCGGGAATTCTAAATTTTGTTAAATTAAATAAAAATTTTGTAATTTTGCTGTTGAATTGTATATGGCGTAAGTGTGAAGAAAATTATGCTTAATAATGAAGGAAATGGATTAGCAGGAACGAGTACAACAGTGGACTAAGTAAACTGCGAACTCAACGAGAGCGTAAAATATCTTTAACAAACCCTTTTGGAGACACTTAAAATCTGAAACCTTTCAGAATTTTTATTTATTTATTTACCGTTATTATTCTTGATTTAAAAAAAGAAAGGAAATAGTTGCAATAATATGCTAATTTGTATAAAAGCATTTTATTATCTTTTCTTCATACTAATGAGATTTTAAGCATAACAAATTCAGAGTAATTTTAATACTTACATCAAAATTCGTATAAACATTTTTAATATGATGGTCTAAAAATTAAATTAGAGATCATGAACTAAGTTTTCTAGTGTAATAACCTCTTTTCTGCTATAATAGCTCCTTTGTCTTTTCCCAAATTTCAGTTTTTTTTCCATACCTTACCAAATTTAGCTATACACAATTCTCTCTTTAAAGCAAACATTTAAAATATTAATTATTTTCAATTTTAAGTTAAATGTTGCATTTAATATGCTTCGCCTTGCTTAAATGTTTCTCTTTGAAATACATACATTAAGTTTTCTCTGTTTTTTCATTTTTTAAAATTATTTTACTTTTATAGGTTTTGTGTATTTATGAAAATCAATACATCGACAAGAAGAATTTTCTTTGCAGTTCTTTGTGACGAATAAAATCGATCAGATTGCTGAATTAAAGAGCTTAAGTAAACAAATACCGTCGTCAAGTTTGAATTTCTGAGTCTCATCCCGATAAAGATATTTAAGTATTAAAAGCCGGAAACAAAGATAAGTATAGTTTGATCGAGTGCCTCAGTAAATTTTGGAATCATATATAAGTAACAGCTTACATCTTTACATTTTTTAAATCACTGTCCTGAAAATCTAACGAAACCAACAATATCTTTTTAAAAAAAAATAATTAAAGTGCAATTTATTATTTATAAAACTGATAGTGTTTTATTTAAAAGCTTACCCCCAAATTAAAATTGCTCTTTTGCCTAAGTTCAAATTTTAGATTAGTATGTTTCTCATCTACTTAAGAATACATGTAACTATAAAAATATTCCTCATAAAATAATGTATTATTAAGTTTAGAGAAAAATAGAAATAACAAGTATAATAAAGTACATTTAAGCATACAAAATTCCAAATGGGAAAGGCTTAATTCAAGGAATACTTTAAATATTTTAAAATGGTAAGTTTATTTTTTAGGCGCTTTCTCAGCATCCAAAAGAAATTTTTAGATGTTTCAGAATTAGTCGTTTTACAAATTCGGGGGAGGGGGAGTCTGCTTTATTGGGTTGTATTATTTAACAAGTATGTGAAAACCTGGAAATTTAAAATAAGAATAACATTTGCTAAATTGAATTTTGATGTATTTTCTGATGCACTGCATACATAATACAAGTATCAAGTTTTGCTTTTTGTCTGGTCGCTTTGTCCAAAAATTACCAGAATGTTGATTATATGATTGCAAAGGAGAGGAAGTGGCATTTTAAAAATTTTCTTAGAATGAATATGTGAAAAAACAAATGCAGCTAAAACAACAAGGTTGTAGATGTTCACAAAATGGCTTGTGCATAATTCGCATTTAAAAATGGAGGAAAAAGCAAAGTATTTATCACAACAAAAATACTCAAATTACTTTTAAATTTTTATACTATTTACATAGCATAATTCATAATCTGATGAAATCAGAATGTAATTTTAGGCAAATACTTTAATATGTTTCTATGTCATTTTTTCCCTGAAGTTCTTAATCAATTACTTAAAGAAGATTACAAATCCAGCTTCAAGTAAAGAATAATGTTAGAAACTTACTAAATGATAAAACAAATATTAGCCATTTTAAGATTCTACAGCCAAAAAAACTAATTTATTAGGATATATAATTTAATAGACATAAGGAAATCTTCAGCTTTAAAGCCAGAAAATAGAGTAAGAAAGAATTTTACTATATTTTTTCGAAAATTAATCCTAACCTACGAATGAGTTTTGGATAATTTAGGACAATATAACGTAACAGCATTTATCATTTATTTCTATAGAACGTTTCCCTGTTAAAGCAGAGGTTCTAATTTAAATTTTAATTTATATCTAAACTATTCGAACAATTAAATTATATAGCATAAAGAAAACCAAAAATTATTATTCTTGTATGAA
The DNA here is from genome assembly GCA_000611955.2 of Stegodyphus mimosarum. NCBI lineage: Eukaryota > Metazoa > Arthropoda > Arachnida > Araneae > Eresidae > Stegodyphus > Stegodyphus mimosarum. The sequence goes on along the minus strand of KK119366.1, from coordinate 57,948 downwards.
GAAAATTACAACAAGGAAAATGCTCGTAAAAGTGGATTGCAAAATAAGAATTTTTAAATTAGAAGAAATAAAATTAGTGCCAAAATTGTGGCTACGTGCTGCTTCGAAATAAATGACTACTCTTGATTAAAAATTTTAGTGCTAGATAAAAGTTAAGAGTTCCTTATAAACTAAAAACTTTAATAATTTAATTAAATTACTTAATGAAAGTACATAGAAACAGAAGTAAATCTCTTCGAAATTAAAATAGCAATCCCTTCTCATTCGAAGTTATTTTATAGCACTGCTATTTAAAAAAGATTTCTTTAATACTGTTTGAGGATCTGGAGCTCTCTAGCCAACAATATCATATCAAACAACAGATAAATAAAACATTTGTAAGGTGTTAATTAACCAGCTATTATGTTTTAAGCCTTTACATTAAATTCGTCTTTCTTATTACTCACCAGAATGCAAACTAGCTCTGAAAATGAGGGTTTTGAATTTAATTGAGAGCTTCTGGCAATCGCGTCTGCCGTTAGCAATTTTCGCCAGCTCTGTTTAAAGGTAATATTCCGGGCTTGACATTCTCGCTAGACTATGCTTTAAACTTGTGCACCAATAAAATAGTTTGAACCAGCTTATTTCTTATGCTTTCTTATGTGTATACTTAGACTATGTATCAACGTTTGAATTTAATTGTCTGTATTGCTTAATTTAAATAGCTAAGAGTGGTGGTTTTGTCTATAACACAAGTTGTGACTTACATTCAATTTAGATTAAAATAAAAAATTGTTTTAAACCTTCTTGATATTCTGTTTGTTGTCTTTTGACTTCTTAGGTCAGAAGTCATCCAATCGAGTTGAGTACTTAAGATGTAGCAATTATTCGCTATCTTATCTATTAAGGTCTGCAGGACTTTACTTTATTCTCCGCTTACAAAAGTAACCCTACAAGTTAAACAACAGATTCTTTGTTTAAAATAAAAACCTAAATCTCATTTCACTTCCTTTAGCCAAACCCATGATATCTCTTTCAAAAATGAAACTGATTTCAAAAATAATTATTCCTGTTTATGGAAATAGATCAGGAAGTTCTTTTAAAAAAATCTGATGTGTACACCACATGACTTTCTTGTAAGGAGTATTAAATTATACTCACTTTTCTTGCATTTCATTTACACTTATTGGATTGAAGTAAATCTACTTCGTCGATAGCGAACCACAATTCAATAAATGCACTTTCTACAGTTCACTATATTTGTTTACCATAGCGACACTCTGGCGCTAGGTTCACTTAACAGCATTGCATCTCATTCATTTTATAACTCACAATGCACAAAAATTATGTATATCACCTCAAGAATTATCTAATCGTTGCCACATGTTCTATTCAAATACTATGGTAAATCTAAAACGATTTATAAAAGAAATTAAACAAACAAACAAAAAAGAAACAGAACAGTTTTTTACCGACGATTCAGTATTTTGCATTCAATTAATTCAGTTCTCACTTCGCGACAAGGCAAAAATACATAAAATCTCAAAATATCTGTATTAAAAATTACGAAGTAAATCTTAAACACTTATTTCCTCGAAAAAATTCCAGAATGGATTAAGCATGATTTAATTTGCAATAATAAAAGAATGCGTTATCTTTGTTGTTGTGAAACTTAGTTTCTCTAGACTGGCAACAAATACACTATTCTGCTAAGTTTCAAATGTAAACAAATATGGCTGTTATGATAAAAATAATCAGTCTAAGTCGTAGTTAAACAACTTTTAAATTGTTGATAATTCTACAAATATTGCACGCAAGTTAACTAAAGGCATAAAAACCTTAACCAGATGATAAAAAACAACATAATTCAATCATTTTTAAAGCAAAAAAAATTGCGCAATTTACAAACATATAAAAATAAAGAAACTGAGCTCACTGAGCCGAGTAACAGAGTGGATATATATGTACATATATACTTTTTGTGCGGCCGATTGTAACCAAAATAGGAGGTGCACTGTTATAACAGTCCTATATACAAAATTTCAAAGATTTGAGGCTACTCGATTTTGAGTTATGCAAGATAGATAGATACATACGTACATACGTATGCAGAGACGCCACGAAAAAATCTCTTGAGAATCCATTTTAAATCAGTTTTATAATTTTTTGGGGAAAAAGAGTCCTTTATTCTGTCTTTAGGTGCAGATGTCAGGCAAAAGCATCGTTAAATTGCATTCGATAGCGGTCAAAATGGATATTTTCGTTGAAATATGATACCCGAAATTTTTGCTATTACAGTACTGCCTTTTTACTTCCTACAAGAAAGTAAAAAATTCTGAAAAGAATATAATTAAAAAAGTAAAAAAAAAATACTACTTCATCATTTTAAAGCAAGTGGGAAAATTAAGAAATTTATCTCAAGGGCCTCGTGATTAATTCTCATGTTTAAAGCATATTATCTGATATAAAACTAGAAAATATCAAATAAGGAAAAACTAAAAGCCTTAGGACTCAAAATAAATTAACCATACATTCAGAAATAAATTTTTAATTCTACAATAATTTAATTCCTGAAAGGTATAGAAACAAAAATTCATAGTACTGTACTTAAAATATCTGAAAGAAATGCATAAAAATGAGAGAAAGTTTTTAGCAGAAATCGGATAAACTAGATCATAACTGGACGCTACATTATACATAGTTTTAAAAATATGTGCCTTATAGGCTTAAAATAAGAAAAGGATTTCTTGAACCCTTAAAAGGCTTTATAAATATCAAACCCGTCTTATATATCCAGTCTAATATTTGGAAAACTATATTGAGGTAATTTAACATTTACCTATTAGCTTTCATGCCAGAAGTATTTATCTAGTTTCATTTGGGTTACTTACCGTTCGTTCAACATTTAACAAGATAAAAAAAATATATTTTTCATCTTACAATTATCTCTTTTCTCTGTTCTTGTAAAATGCATTAAAAGATGCAATTTTCTCTTACATATCAAGCTGTTTTATACCTGAGACAATATATTTATAATTATAGCCTTAAAGCTAAAACGCATATTTACAAATATAAATATATGTAAGAATATATTAAATAAAATATATCAACATGATAACTTTTATGATTTTCATGTCATGCTGTTATGATTTTGTCTTTCTCCGATTGTTCAAGGAGACACTTGTGCTTAAGTCTTCTGTCGGTCATCACATGCTCTGATCATAAACCTGCGACCTTGTTACATACATGCCAACATATTTACAGAACTCTTATCTCTTTCTTAGCACATCATAGCCCTAGAATTTTCCGACAAGTTGGAGTTTAAACTCCCAAGCACCCAAGACGGAAGCCAGCTTGAGCGGCTGTCCGTTATGGTATAACGCTATCGTTGCGCGTGTGCACTGTGAATCTTGTTCAAAGTTAGGTGATATAAAAATCTCGATAGAACCTTATTATTAATAAAAGATATTCGTTGTACTACGAACTGTGTGTGTAATATATGATGCATATTTAAAAATCCCAGGCACGTTGCTACCATGTAAAGCAGACTAATGCATATTCGTTTTCTTTTCTGCACTTTTATCAACATATAAAAGGTACACTGAGCAAAGAAAAAAAGGGGCGACAGTCCTATATCTCCCGTTTTACTGGAGCGATTGACCAAATTCAAATTGCGTTTTTCATGTCTCGAAAGCATGACATAGGATATATATAGATTTACATATAGCATTGTTCTAACACACGCATTTTGACACAAGTCGGACATTTTCTCAAATGACATCGCAATTGTTTTCCATATTTTGATTCTGTCACTCAAATTATGTCTAAATATTAAATTTTGTAAAATTTGGTGCGAAATTTACGAAGAAACTCAAAAATTTATCGTGGCGATTTTTTTTTTAGTTTGCGTTAAGAAAAATTCACTTGGCGAACTTCTTAAATAGATATAGAGAATGATAATATAGGTTTTTCAACCTAAAATGAACTGTTAGTTAAAAATAAATAGATAAACCTCACAAAGTTTTAATTTTAGTTAGTAAGAAAACTTCCTTTATAAATTGGTAGTAAGTACTGTTGAGTACTATTTTTATACATTTAATAACATAATATTTTCTGAAGTGTAAAATTGTGAGTTAAAGTTAAGAGATAATAAGATTTTTAAACTCTTCTCGTTCGCCCCCTGCAGTTGATGTCCTTAAGTCTATTAAGATCTGAAATTGGTGAATATTTCTCCGTTCTATTGTTTATTGTTATTTGCCTCAGGCAACTAAAGAAAACATTTTTGGTAACCTGTACAAAACCGTTATCTTACTGAAGAACAATGCAATATACTTTCCTGTCTGGGTGCAGTAGTGCGTACCTTTATATAGACAAAGCCCTGAAGCAAAAATCTGGACACGCTTCAAGACAGCTTACCATGCAATCCCTACCTTCTAATTCACTGTGCAATATTTCCATTTGGTTATCTAAAAAATGTTTTTGGAAAGTCAGCAATCAGTATGGGATTTCAGATTTTTGTGCAACACACATTATACAGAAGTGTTCCAAAATCATGAAAACATTATGCTTAAAAAAAGCTAAGTTTATTTTTATTGTTTATACCGTAATACATAAAAATAACTACAACATTTTTGTATGATTAACATGTATTCTTAACATGATGTCTGATTATAAATTCAACGATGGATTGTAAAACTTCTTTCATAATGAACAAAATTAAGTGAGTAAAATTAAGTCCCAAAAGATTAGATTATCAAGTACCCAGCTCATTGATGCAAGTGTAATTTCAGTTGTAAAATTATTTGGGATGTCTAGAGGTACTGTATCTAAAACCATGACAGAGTATATTATTATCTGTTTATCTGTAAAACACAACTATGGGAAGGAAACGGAACTTAGACTCAACTATGGGCCGAAAACGGAAATCTTGATAGAGCTAGAAGGGTGTTAAAGAGAATTGCTACGTTGAAAATAAAACTTGCTGCGAAAAAAGGTGACCAATGAACTCAATGTGCATCTATATGGCGCCCAGTTTCGGCACAACAGTACCAAGAGAACCATATAAGTATAATATTTATAGCAGGATTACTATCTCAAAAATCTCTTTTTTCATAAATAATATAAAATATAGATTAAAGTAATGCCAGAAACATAAAACGTAGAATATTGATCATAGAAAACAAATGCTATTTTCAGGTGAGCAATACTATTTCTAACCTCAGGAAGGGCTATATACAGAGAAGTCCAGCGGAAACTTGTGATCCAGGCTGTCTGCGTCCGACAGCAAAACATGGTGGTGATTCTATAATGCTTTGGGCAGTTATGTTGTCGTTTGAAACAAATCCAGTTATCCCCATATAAGAAAAATTAAACGTAGTTGACTTTTTGCATTGCGTGTAGAATCATTTTAAACGATCATGTCCCTCTAATGAAGCAGATACTCTTTCCTATAGGTAACTGCATCTTTCTAGATATCATGATACTCCATTAATCGAAGTTACATTGTTCAATCTTAGTTGGAAGAACTTGAAAAATGGTACATCTTCACTAGCCTTCATAATCACCGGATTTGAATATATGGCGTGTGCTGGGAATAAGGTCCTGTATTACTCTCTCAGCATTTCTTAGAGCATTTCTTAGTTTCTAATGGAACAACGGCATCAAACACTTATTACCTCCATTCAGAAATTATATTTCCCCTTTCCAAAAATATCTCAAACAGTTTTATGTGCCAAAGATGATCTTAGTCCATATTAGGCACACAGTTCATGTCTTTAGGAGTTTTCACTGTTTTGGACAATCCCTGCATTTCTAGCAGAAAGACATCCATTATTTGGCTCAAGAATGCAGTAACTGCCTTCACATCCCAAGTGATTTCTTATCCGTGTTACACTCACTCTATCAGTAACTCTAAAATATTTATTGTAAAAAGGAAAAATGTATATAGTAATTTAAATCTTTCCAGCTAGTGTGCAGTTTTATGGCCCAGTTAGTAATGAATAGAGGTTGAAAATTGAGTACAGAGATGTTAAATTTGAAAAAAAAAAATTAAGTATCTTAGGCTTTACAAATAGGTACGTGGAAGATGAAAATATTTTATTGTTACACAACTCTATTAAATCGCTGAGTTTTCTGATTAAATTTGAAACATAAATATGTTACGCTTTGTCTAATTGCACAACACTGCTCCTAAATCGTTCAAAATTTGGTTTTCGAGGTGCACATATTCGGGTGGAAGACTATGTGCGTTTAAAACTTATTTGCTTTAGGTGCCGCCCTTTTCCCACAGTGTGTGGAACATACATACATACACATAGGCATACAGATTCTTAAATACTTAATAACAGAAGTTTCTGAATTATTATTTAACGAATGCAAAATACATTTTGATAGTCAGGCGTTTGATAGCAGCGTTATTCTTTCTTATCAGCGAGATAGTAGTATTTTTGACAACACATTATTCTTTCTTATCAGTAAGAACATTTCCAACCAAGAAGAACTGTAATTTATAAAGTTTAATTCTCGCAAACAGTTAAGGTGTTCCCTCTACTTACACATTTCTGCTATCTGTCCTTTCTTTGCGGAAGACGGAGATTGTAAAAGAAGAATTGCCTTAAGAATGCTTGCTTAATTGTCTACACTGTCTTTTGCACAAACTAGGAACTTCAGGTATCTCGCATCCTAATTTTGTGTAGTAAAAGTTATTAGCCGAGCTAATCAATTTAGCTGTAAATCAGGCTTTTTAAAACTTCTCAGACTCATGGGCAGAAATGAGCGCTAAAATCATGTCAATGCTGCTTCAGCAGAAAACAGAAATTATTACAACTGAAAATAGCTAGTTCAGTTGTAAGGTCTGTTTCTTATGTAGTTTAATTTGATATCTATTGAGCAAAAATTGGCCGTGAACAAAAAGAAGCTGGCCAGTAGTTGAAGCGAAATAAAGCGGGAAATACTAAGCCTATACTTATAGTGCATGTTAACAGTATGCATTTTTCCACTTCTATTTAATACTTCAATTGCCCCATCGAGACGCTGAATGCTACGAGATCAGCTCAGATTCCATCCCAGGCGAGCGAACTGGCTGCATGGTGGGTTTTCGTGGCTTTCGTGGCCCATGTGTAACATGAATACGAGTTATTTTCTCTTAGAAAGTCCTCCACGAAGGCATCCCTCCTCTCAGGCAAACAGCCCTAGTGTGCTTTTCCATAATCAAATAACTTAACTTCTTAAAATCAGTTTTAAGTAGAAGGTCTATTTCAAGTTTTGACGCCATTTTTTTAAATACTCTTGTCTCCCATTTTTTTAAACACTGCGTGACACACAAGAAACCAAAAAACATAAAAATAGATCAGAATGTTTCCAGTAAATAATAGAAGAACATTTATGTATACCTGGAAGGGACGGAAAATCTTTAAAACCCTTCAGTCCAATGGAGCAATTTGTCAAGAAGGACTATTAATTTCGTTTTGGAATTTTGCTTTGATTCACTATAAATATCTGTTCACTTTCCAAATTGTTGCCACCAAATATTACAGCCCTGCATTATATTTAAAGAATTAAATAATGAAGAATTTGCATGAACGTATGTATGTTTCTCGAACTGAGATAAAACAACAATACCTACAGCCATCAAATTTTGAATAACGTACGTTTCCACCGGAATATGGGCATCTGGAAACCCAAATTTGGAATTTGTTTTATTATCTATTTCATATTTTGTAAAATTTTAACGAATATTTTATTAACAAAGTCAAGGATTTCGAAGCGAGCAATGGCAGCGTTATACAGAAAAAAACCTTTTTTAGCCCCAGTGCGTGAGACTGTGTATCGGAAATTCTAAAGATATGCTCAATTTAAAATTATTTTGCGATAATGTTCTGGAAGTGAATTTTATGGTTTACGTGCGAAGAACATGATATTTAATAAATAAAGGTAACACACAAAACGTTAAAAAAACGCCCCTTGGGTGTAATGTAAAATCTGAAAACTTTCAGATTTTTTCTCTTTTAAAATGGGAATCGAACTTTCATTGTACGCCTCCAACAAAAGCTCTACCATCGGTTTGATACACTATAGTTCTTAAAACAAACGATAAGAATGTCAGAGTTAATGGAGCCTGCCTTCTGTTACTTGCGAGTATTTGCTAATTCCGTAATTTTACAATATAATAACTATTAAAATGCAAAGGTCTATTTTTTGTTGCAGTCGGCTACCGACTAAGCAATTTTATCACACTTTACAATGAAATTATATTTCATGGATCATAGTTTTATGAATGCCAGTTATTTGCTTGTTTATTGCAGTCATGTAAGAAATTATACCTCATTATGGTTTCTTTTTCTAAGTTTAAGTAAATACACATCTACCTTTGAAGAAAGAAAAAAATCTACAATAATATGAAGTAAAAATGGAATATTCTGGTAACACATAAAGCTTTTAAGAGAGTCTTTTGTTTCCTGACTGATAACAAGGAAAATATATTTCCAGTCTGTTTTAAACCTCATACGATTTCCTAAATCTCCTTACCGACCGTGCTTACTCATCTAGCTTAAGAGATTACCGCTATCGTATTTCCTTGTAAATATTTGCTCTTTTTGGAATTAAATTATGAGTCTAAAGATAATAAGCTTTAAAAAGTGTAATAAATAAATAATAAAAATTTCTGTATAAAGCCTAATTGTTATAATCAAACGGAAAAAAAATAATCTTACAATGTATTTTATAGGATCACCGTTATAAAATATCACGAACGTTCTACATCGAATAAATATTCTCTGCTGCAATCATTTTAGCTAACTCTGTGGTATAGGCACATAGATGTATGTAATAAGGTAAATCTACAAAATGGTTCGTTTATATCAATTCGAATAATCAATCATTATAGGGTTTTAGGAAGAAAATAATCCAAAATAATGAAATTATAGCTCAGATTTCACCCCCTTGGAGAAATGTTTTGAAGATTATTCCATGTGTCACTCATGAACAAGAACTAAATAATTTCAGCTCCAGCGCATGTTTCAGCTTATCCTAGCAACTCAGCTTGAACTACAAGAAGAACTTGCTCGCATGTTATAACTGCCTCACCTGAAGTCTGTTACTGTATTTGAACAAATATGCTAGATAGTATCCGAAACCTGAAAGCTTAGCTAATAGAAATCAAGAGAATGGATTTCTTGGAGAACCTCCTTAATTTAATCCAATCAGTTTTCTCTCCTCAATGGATTTTATCCAAACAAAGAAACAGTCTATTAGTTATCGGTTATCTTTAGTACCTAAAAGCCAACATCATGGATTCTGTACCTACCGTTGGACAGGTCATACTTTAAGCAACGAGGAATGACACTGACTACTTTGGATGTTTGTCATACCATCATCTAGCCCATACTGGAATTCATTAAGACGATTGTAGTGAAAAAAATGAACTTACACTATATATGTTTGTAATGATATAAGCCGGAAATCTCTGTAATAGATATATTGTGAGATATAATTTTATAGTCCAACAGCCATGTCTGAATCAAAATTCTGTCAGAAATCAGAATTCAATCCGAACATCAACTTTCATGGCACACCAGAAAATATCTTTTTAATTTGCATTTCATGCACCTCTGAAAGAACAACTTAAATAGAAAAAAAAAAAATTCTCTCCTCCCCTCACTCCCAAATGGGATAATGGTTATGACTCTGATTACCGTATCGAAGGACCCGAGTTCGAATTCCGCAGAAGGCATGAATGTTTGTAAATATATAGTGCCTTTATGGCATGGGAGCACTTAAAATATGTGGCCAGTTGAAAATCCTCTCGAATGGTTCGATGGGGAAAAGACCCTCGTGCACCCCCCTGAGGTGCTGTCTCTCAAAATTAGGATGGAACTGGACCAAACTATACTGTCACCTATGTGGTGCCCAAGATTCTTGCCAATGACTTCTTGCGCAGTCTTGTACTCCTTGCCACGATGAATTTCGTAGCCTTGTTCTGCTGTTACTGTCAGACGAGTGAGATTAATTACAGCACAACATTTTTTTAGTCAATTCAAAGCGCGCATTATGGATCAATCTGACCAAACAACCGAGAACTCATTTTAGATTAAATTTTGCAAATTTTTAAATTATAACTCTATATCTTTAATCTAATGAGCCTATACCGGTTTAAGTTGTGATAGGTACTTTTTATCCTTTTTTTTAAGGATCATTAAAACTCTGTAGAAACAATTTACAGCTAACAATTTGTTTATGAAGCTGGTAAAGCAATATACTGTATTTTAAAGTCTTCAATTCTAGCCCTTGAAAATTTCAAATGCTACATCTTGCGCTATCGCAGCAAAGCGCTATCATAGCAATGTTCGTATACTGCAAGACTCGTTTGTTTAGTGCATTTACATAGCACTAAAAGAGATATAAAAGATAAAACAGCTGTTGAAAATATAATGAAATAAATGTGCTATATTGTTATCTCTGCCCTTATATTAACAATGTATCATCTCTAGTGATATTTATATCACATTTTCAGCTCCTTTCTAAAATATTTATATTGACAGATAATCATAAATCGAATTTTAATTTCTATTTCTTTTATTATTTTTACTAAATGGGAAAAGATAGAAAATTATTACGTAAAATATGATAATTCAAATCTTCTTTAAATTGCATTTGTTAAAGTTTAATCGAAGTTAGAAGTTATGAAAATGAATAATTTTTTCTAAAACGTACCATGCATATATAAAAAAGGATGAGCTTGAAATCTGATTTTCCATATCTTGTCTTAACATCTAAAGAATTTCTTAATCTGATAGCCTTGCACTGTATACGAATCCACCAAAATGTTCAATCGATTTTACGTAAACGTAAAATATGTTTAAGTTAAGTTTTTTAAGTTACATTTTTATGAGAAGTGTTTAGCGATACATATTATATATTCCGAACTCTGATCAAATTATCCCGATTAAAAAGTATATGTATTTTTAATTGGGATAATTTATATATATTTAATTAATATATTTATTTAA
>KK119366.1:29914-46860 GCA_000611955.2 Stegodyphus mimosarum | reverse complement strand
TGTTTAAGACATAGCGAAATACGATAGCTGCTTTAAAAAATAATAGGCGCCCTCAAAATTAAAAATTAACATTCTAGATTTGGTGCTCTCCCCCTGAATTCATCTGTTCTCCCAAATTCGAGATCTTTCTATCCTTGTGGAACGCTACTTGAAAAAGGCAACTAAAACTAAAACTAACCAATCATATAATAGCTGTACTTGGACATCAAATTTGGTATAAATATCGCTGGATTAATTACGTCATTATTCTTCTACTGCAATCCTTTCCCTAGCTTCCGCCTTGCCGACATTTCTATTTTTGCTATGCCCCTCTTTGTTTTTATTCTAAGATGACATAACGTGCATATAAGAAATTATCGAAATTGCTATGATAAAGCGTATATTGTAAAAGTAAAATCTACAAGGAATTATTCTAGTGTACCTGCAAATCTGCAAATAAAGATGATAATTGGCTAAATCTAGATTGGTATCAACGCCGTACCACTCAGCTATCGCTACTGTACTTCGAAAATATTACTTATATAAATATATATATATGTATATATTTAGAACCCATTTTACACAGACCCAAGAAAAAGTGAAATTCAATACCAGTAAATTTTAAAATATCCTATAAATATACAAAATAAGAATTAAAGAAATATGAGATTAAAACCTAAAAATAGCTGAAAAAATATACCAAAACCAATACCAGAAAATAAATAAAGAAAAAAAATTCAATTAAATCTGATGTAACGTTATCAAGAGGATAATGCATCAGACTCAATTGCAGTCCCCCTTCCACTTGAAAACCCTCCCGTTTCTGTATTCAAAATCAGCCAATGAACTATTCTAAAGTTTTTTAATTATAACAATTCATCCGAAAATTTCGAAGTCTTCCTCGACGCAACGAAAAATTCAAGTCAAATCAAGTAAAAGAATAACATTAGACTTCCTTATCTAAATGAATCAATACCCGTTTTTGCCATCAAACATTAGTTTTCACAGTTAACAGAAATTTAAAAGAAGTAAACAGAAGAGCAGCCTGCAGTAACTTTTATATGTAGTAACAGAATTTCTTTATAATCTTTAGGTTTATTTTTAATGAATATTATCGTGCTCAGAGAGAAGCGTTACAGAGATATACCATAGTAGGGTAGTAGTAGTCATCATATAAAGCGTCATAATGGAGTCTTCTGGTAAATTGTACCAAGGAATGAAATGTGGGTAAGATTTGTTGCCCTCGAAAGTATCAAAATACTGTTAAGAAGTTATTGTTTTCAAGAAGTTATTGTGACTTTGTGTTTGCTGATAATACAATCTTATGTTGTCATTTGATTATGAATGAATAGTCTTACATCGAACTGAACTGACAACTACATTTAATTCTGTCAAGACACTTTTTTTTTCATTAAATGAAAGCAATAGCTCTTTAAGGGTTGTAAAATATATAAATAACCGCATAGGATGAAAAATTAGAAATATGTGTAACAAGAAAAGTGCTTTCCTTTATTAATTGGAATACCGGAAGGAATAATATTGAAAGGTACTTTTGTATTTCGTCGTCCAGCATCAAATACAAAGTTTTATAATCAAATACTTAAATCGGATTATAATAAATTCGGAATATTTATCTACAGCTTTGAGTTCTGCTGTCTAGCATTCAAAAAGCAATCGCTGCATAATTAAGGCGAAAATAAATTATCAGAACATAATTTATATCCTCTCTACAATTTTTTTAAAATTTCCTTACTTGTTATTATTACGTAAGTTTTATACATTAGCCTACAATACTTTATTGACTCTATACATTTACATAGGGCTATATAATATAGTTCGTACGTAATTATAGCAGGTAGAAAAATGCGTTATTGTAAACAAAGAGATTTTATTTTCAAAAATGATAAGTAAATATTTTCATTTCTGTAAAATGAAATGTAAAATGCACATTCTTAGTTAAAATTAAAACTAAAAACTAAAAATTACAAAATAGGAAATTAAAACTTCTGTTTAAACTAAAGTAGAAAAAATTAAATTATTTTTTATTTACATATGTCCTAAAACTGAACAAATAATAGCCCATAAATATTACGCAGTTGCTAGTCTACGCGCGTTCACAGGATAGCTCTTTAACGATCACTGTATTGCCAATCCACATGTCATAAATATTCATCTAAATTAATTATATCTTAAATTCGTAAAAATTTAATCACTCTGTTGTAATACCTTTCTATATTAGTTAAATCAACCAATAATTTTAAAGCATGTAAATAGATCATTAACCAACTTAATTTTACTTCAATTAAAGAAACCAACAAACGATTAAGATAACTAAATTCTAAATGAATTCTGAGGCATCTTATGTTAATTAACCAGTTATTATGATTCGAGTCTTAACTATAACTTTTCCTTTTCATATTCCTTAACAGAATGCAAATTAGCTTTGTATATATAAGTTGGGGGTTTTGAATCTTTATATCAGAGCTTTTGGTAACGGCGTCTTGCTGTCAGTATTCTCCCCAGCTTTGCTTAAATGTTATATTCCGGTTTTAGCATCTCGCTAGTCGATGGATAAACTGTACAACCCAAATAATGAATTCTCACTTTATTTTAAGGAACAGCAAAAATGCTATATTCCCAATCAAAATTTTGAAATCAATAAACAACTTTGTGTATAGTATGCCAAAAATGCACCTTCAGCGCAAATGCTCCAAAGGAATTCTCCTTGGACTTCGTGAAGGTCCATTAATTTATTTCTTTCAGTTTCCTTCAGCAAGAGATAAGCAGTCTTTTAATGAATGTAGAATAGCATGAACTATTGGTTATTTCCTTGAGATACCGATTTATTTGATAAATTTATTTATCAAATAAATCAGTTTCTCATTAATATAAACGTGAAGGTCATTTCGCTTGAAATAATATAAACAACTGTATCGTATCCAGTGCCTTACTGTTACATCATGTCTCCAGAATACCATACTCTTGAAAACAAATGTATCATTTCGAACAAACATTTTACAAACAGTACAGCTTAAATCTGCCGCCATACACGGTTAACAAAAGCACAAAATGCATCTTTATACGTCTACTTCATAGGATCATTTCTATATTTATATTGACTTTTGGAGAAGGAGCTTAATAAAAATGCTCAAAAAAGCGCAAGATATTTAATTTCAAAGGTAATCAGTTTAGATGTTACTGAAAATATATTTCCATGCTCATCATGATCTGTAAATTTAGCTTTCTTTAAAAAATTTCCGATATTCGGAAGTAATATCAAGTCAATTAATTTTGCTTTTTATATTGATATAGCTACAAAAACTTCAACTGCTTCAGAAACTCTGCAGCAGCACGTTGTTTATATTTTCGTGAATTAAAAAAAATAATTAAAATCTTTGCATTAGTTTTGAAATGACTAGCAGACTTATTGATTCTTGGTCACTTTTTCAGCTGATCATTCAAACAATTCAACACATTTTAAAGTCATAAGATTTTTAAATTCATCTTGTGTCTTAATTATTGTTCAAGGGTCAAACCTAATTCAATCATTGGAATTTTGCGGGTATCATTGCACCTAATTTTGTGGGAAACAAGGAGTTTCATCGCGATAATATGTATTCACCGTTGTTCAAGAAATGACGTAAAATATGTACGAGTCACACTGACCTTATAAAACAGATATAGTTTCATATGACCTTTTCTTTTATCTTACAGCTAAAAATGAACTACGGGACAGATATTTTAAGACCGAAATAGCAGCTATAGAAGTTATTTCATTCCGACGTAGATTGAACATGACAGAAATGTCAACACATCAAATTGAATATGGGGTGATTACTTGCGCTAGAATTTATTGAAAAAAGAATAAAAAAATAAATACAAAAAACCGTCGTAAAATATACACTGTTTCATACTACTTGTACATTTATTGTAAACTCATTTCCATGGCTATGACTTATCTGAACAATTTGCTTACCAAAGCTTTTAGCTTTTAATTTACGTATCTGAGCATGAAGGTGGTGTAAGGTAAAAACTGTATGCAGAGTAAATACGTCACTAGGAAGTGCAATAGCTTTTCCCGAGAAGAGCACACTCATGCATGAAACTTCTGTGGAACTCCATTGCCAGTCACGCAAGTCTAGCCAGAGCCCAAATATAATCTTCATCCTTGAAAAGTGTGGCTTAGGGTATCAAAGCTGTGAAACCGAGTGATCTAAAATATGCTATTTTAGCATTATCACATGCACTTATCTTATCTAATTTCTGGTAAGGAACATTAGCAGACAAGAATGAAAGGGGGAAAAAAAGGAAAAGGATAGGGTTTTAAAAGGAATATGTTAGTAATACTTTATTGCTCAATTTGTTGCAACTATTTTAAAGAGACAAAGATAAGTTATAATATTATTCTATTAACTTTAGCTGTAGTATCATTTTATCCTTATTCGGCGACAAAGAAACAACGAAACATACCAACTTCGGCAAGTGGGCATATTTTATACTTAGCTTTCTGCAACTCAAGAGTGTTCAGTGGCTGGACAAGCCATCATGTTATCATGAAAGATACTTAGTCATCCACTGTTATTCCGTAAGTGCAAGGAAAAAGAAATTTAACGGCAGTTTGAAATGCACTGTATAATTTGCGTTCAGATGTAATAGAAAATAACCATCTCATTTACGTAAAATTTCTACATAACTTTAAATTCTGTATAAAATAGCGACTTCCCACTAAACACTTCCCAGATTTAACGCTTGATGATTTGCAAATATCAATTAACAACATTTCCTTGTATGCAGCATTAACCTTACAACTGACGATTTTTGCCTAAAACATTTCTCCCTCATTTGCAATTCAGAACCATTTTCTTGTTTTTTCGAGCCTTCTTGTTTGTTCAGGAGGGTACTATATTGAATTAGATCATTTATTGCTTTAAGTCTTCGAACCTGGATATTGCGAAACTAAAATCTGTGCATTTTGAACACTGACAATCAAATAAAGTACAAAACAGGTACATCATACTTCTGCCTTTCAAAAAATAAGCCATTTTCAAAAATTAGCGAACTGAGTAATATGTTACTTTAAGCCTTTGATACGAAGATGGATTTTACTCTCGGAAATTATTGCTATTGCATTTGCTTTACTTCTTCCACACCTATATTTGCACTAGTTTATAATATATATTACTTTTATGTTATTTGAGGATTTATGTATCTATTCTGTAACATTTTAAACAAACATTATAATTGTATTGTGATATGACTTCACACTCAGGTCTTTTTTATAATGGGACGACTGATATTTTGGCAAAGATAGCGATGGAAATCGTGCAGTCTCGTTTAAGTGGGATATCATTTTCAATTACAATAAAACTTATAGCAAAGACATGAATAAACATTACGAAACTAAACAAATGGGGGCAAATCAAAGAAAAGGAATGAGGAGATTCATTCGGTAAAATTCCTAGCTTTCCAAAAGGATATGTTTTTTCATCTTTCCGTTTCAGAATGGACATGATTGCTTAGAGAGTCTTTTACACAGATATGTATTCCTTCCTAATCTCTAACGTATATGGTAGATGTTGTCTAAAGAATGGATGGAAAACACATCCAAAACTATCTATCTTTAACAAAAACAATTTTGAAAGGTGCAGACTAAGCGAGGTAATTCCAGCCTCACAGATTGGTTGAAAATTTTGAACTGCTTCTGATTTTAATTGAATGTTTTTATCTCTTCGTGTCTTTTTTAATTTTTATTTAAAATTGTATGGTCTATTAAATTTTATTTCGTATGTTTCTAATTCATTCCGCCTTTGTGCTGTAAGTTTCTACATAGTAGAAAATAATCTTGTATTAGGCTAGACTGACTGAAATTAAAAATCAAACATTATGAAAGAAATTGGAAGAAATGCTAAAAATATCAGTGCCCCTGCTCCCCCTGCCCCACGCGCACACATTTACTTATATCTTCGAACAGACAGAGGCAATAGGCACATAAATAAAAAAATCAGATAATTTTCATTAAAATCAATTGAAATACGGGAGTTTTGAAATAAAACAATACTCAAGATATGGTATTTGTATGTGTACTACGTCTACATTATTATTTTGAAACGATATTGAGCATTAAGAGTAAAATAATCGTTTAAATTTATTTTATCATGAAATGAAAGCATAGATGGTAAATATTCTGATAAAAATTTTACTGTGAAAAAAAGTTAGTAATATTGTAAACACTTTGTGATTTTTAAATGAGATAACAGTAGCAGTTTATAAATTTAATAGCATAATGTTGATACTAATTTTTAACCATCACAGCAACATAGTTTTGAGAACCCTTTTCTTATATATATATAAATTTTAAATATTATCTTATGTTTGTTTTACATAAGTACTAAGCTTTCATTGAATTTGGACATTAAATCTATCCTCTTCTTTGTCCTCTGAAAGTCTTTATCATCGAAATAAAATTGTTCCAATGTTTGCATGATGAGAATTAAAAAAAAAACATTTATATTTTTAAGTAATTTGAAAAATAATGTATTTGAAACCATGAAAGACAAAAAGGATGCATTTTGAAAGTGCATGTAGCAAAACGGCCTCCATCTGGATATTTAGTCCTTCTCATCCCATACAAATCAGATGATAACCCAAGAAGTGCGAAATGTTTTGTCCCGAATTACTTCACACTTCTTTTTGAATTGTTTTCCATGATTTTGAAGCAAACTCGTGTTATTTCAATTAAAACACTGACTAGTAACATAAAGTTTACTTGATTTTAAAATATTACTCATCATAAATTATGTAATATGTTCAACAAATGTAAGAATACTACAAGAATATAAGCTAACTATTAATAATAAATGTGTAGTTTTAATCTCTATATATTGTTAAGATTATTATGAGCTAAAAGTTGCTTTTAAAACATACTTATGATTAAAAATTAAACACATTAATTTCACGAATATCTATTACATAAACACCTACAGGTGTTAATATGCATTTAAAATTATTTTCCTTTCAATAATTTTCAGGTAACAAATAGGAGAATTTTGTCAAGAGAATGTGGTGCTTTCGTTGAAGTACGAAAAATTCATGCATTTTCTGCTTTATCGTTCCATGTCGCATTTAATTCTTTTGCCGCTTTTCTTCGAGAAGTTAAATTTCAATTTTATAACGTGACTTAACTGAAATATGCTTTAGGCAGTTCTTTACTGTCTGTTACCAAGCCTGTTTCTCTGTAAAATCTAACGGGCACATATTTCAACTTCTTGTTGGTCATTACGACAATCAGCATTTTAATTTCTTATTCATCACTAGCTATTTGGTAAACCTTTCAGAAGAAATTAAGTTATTCTATAACCTCAAAAGATTAGATCTAGTATTTTAACAAAATTATGCTAGGCGGACAATATATTCATTGACAAAAAAGTTCAACATTAGGATACTTTAACATCACTAACAACATGTGGTACGTTCAATTTATATTTATACTTTTTCAACAAGAAGGGCAAATTTCAGCACAGAGATAACTCTGGTCATGTGGAAGGATGATACACTCTTAGCATCCGAACAGTTCACCTTTTTTCCGTCAACCTCCCCCATTTCCGGTGCAGTATGAAACTACCCCTTAAACTTTGACATCAGCTTGTCGGGGAAGTTACAAGACGTTACGCGCTATATTTTTGGGACTATCCACAATAACGCATGTAGAAGAAAATATGTGAATAAAATTTTTAATCTGTTACATTAAACTAAATCCACTATATAAAGCCGTTAAACTCAACACAAGCAATTTTAAAACATGTGCGTTTGTGAAACTTAATTTGCAAGCATTGTAATTATGTAAGCATTAAAGTGTTTTATTTCACATATTATTATTATACTTTTTGTTATTAGTATTCGTATTATTATAGGATGATTTATTTTTGCTATATGTATTTATATTTATCATATTTTATTACCGCATACTGATTATATTTTTACTGCATTCATAATGTTTTGGTGAATTACTATATTCAGTAAGGCAAGCTATCAATCCATAATCCTTTATCCGGATTCGAACAAAGAATGTTCAAAATATCGGCTTGATGTGCTACCTACAGATATTATTCGACTTTTTCTAATCAAGGGAATGTGAAGAATCTACTCTACCCTCCTCGGTATTTCAACCACGGATCTTCTAGTTGCTGACTGAATGTGCTAACCGTTAACCTGCAAGCGCAAGCACAGAACTGTGATGATTCCTAACAATCCTTTAATAAAAGCAAATAAAATTAATGTCTTTTATTGTTAAAAAAAATGATACAGTCTACCCACCGGTTGTAGATCTTTTTTTTGAAAACATAACAGGGAAATTTGATTCCCATTTTATGAGGAACGTTTAAAGGGATTTGATTTAAGAAGAAATTAAGAATACTTAGATTCCTTCTCCCATGTGACTGACATTTTTTCTTTATTGTTTAGTGGAAATGTTCCGATCTTTTTTTCTGCTTTTTGCTTGCTCGCCTACCGCATGGTGTTTGGAAAAAAAAAAAGAGATTGCAGTTAAGATTCTACCAAAACATGAAATAAATTGACGCATTTCAGAAAAACTACCTTTTTTACTCCTGCAAACATATACACGAAGGTAAAGGAAAGAATGTTATTTTCAGCTCAAAAACCCGGTAGTGAGTTCACAGTGAATAAGGTGAGTTCCCATAATATGCTTTTACTGTTTTTACAATAATTGATAATCGGATATGATACTTTATTTCAAGAACATAAATGTTTCTGTGAACAGTAGGATGTAGCATTTTACTTGCAAACTGTGGTAGTTTTTAGAGAAAAACTATACTAAAATGTAATCCAAACTTTTCAATTTTATAATGCAAGATATTTTTATCAATGGGAATAAAATATTAGATTTTGGATAAAGCTAATGAATCGGAAGCGATACCTTACTTGAAGTTCTCAACTGATTCTCAAGAAAAAATATCCTTTGATATAATTTTAATTCTAAAAACTTAGGAGCATTGTTTAATGATGTACAGATCAAAATGAATTTAGATTTACTGACGCTCTAGAAATAACATAGAAGAAAATCAAATTATTGTATTCACTAAAGAGAAATTTTAATAACTTATTTATACAAATCATGATACATTTTAAATGCATCATAAATTTTAATAATTTTGTTTAATTAAAAAAACCTGTTAAATTATATCCTGTTAAAATTCTTAATGAAATACACTTCTTAATCCAAAACGTAAAGGAACAGACATTTGATTATGCAGGTATAAATTTAGAAAAAGTAGGTTTTACCCATGGCGAATTGTACCTAATAAAATATAATCTAAAATTTCATATTACAGATTTTTCTTTTTACTGCAACAACAAAATCGATTTTGTTTACAAACGATCAGTCGGAAGTGGTACTTTAATTAAAGCTCTTTGCTGTTTAAATATGAACTGGCAGGAGTTCATGCATTAATAACAAAAGATTTTTTTACAAATGGATTTTATTTTGTTGCCCAGGTGTAGAAGCTTAGAGGAGATCAGCTTAACGTGGGTAGAGAGTAGCTTCGCATGATTATTTCAAATTTTAAAAGTTCATACTTAATTGTTTTTTACTTTGAAGACATTATGTAGAATTAAGAAAAGTGATATATTTTTCAACTACTAACAGGTTAAGATTTATGGTTAAGATAACATGATCATGTCTTAATGACAAACTCGTCAGACTGAAAATTTCTGTCGAAATATTCATAGGAAAAGAAATTTCGTGTTCGAAATGTTTTTTATATGGCTGATCTTTGCATCTTCTAACAAAACTCGTTATTTTTAAAACCATTTACGTAGCTAGAACATATTTAAATATTTTCTATACTGAGTCACAAAAACAGTAAGTCTGACAACTAAAAATACATTTCAGGCTAAATTCTTTTCACTTTGAATCTAAAAAATTTTGTTTATTTTTGATTAATTCTACCTTAGCTTCGTCTAGAACAAGGGTTCTCAACCGGTGGTATGCGTACCACTGGTGGTACGCATACCACCGGTTAAGTACCCTTGCGTACCACTGGTTGTACGCAAGAGAAAAATGTGGTACGCAGAGAAGCAAAGTGTTTTTAACTATTAAATTCAAAAATTAAAACCCCAACATCTTGATTGAGTTTCTTCTCTAACACTTGTTTTATGCTATCTGAGCTTTGTTCAAGAGTGGTGGTGGTAGTAGTAGTAGTAGTGGTGGTTTTCTATTTTTGTTTAGATGGTACGCGTTACTCAAAAGATTGAGAACCTCTGTTTTAGAAAGTTACCAGTGAGGAAGAAGGTCACACAAGCAGCGAATGATTTAGTCTTCGCTTGATCGAGAACGTGAATCTCTTACATCATAAATAAAAGCATAAAGTCAATAAGCGATAGACGATGGGCTGCTCAACCCAGTTTCTTTTCGGATTAGATAATTTCCAACTAGCAGCTGAAAATGTATCACAAGAAACAGACTGTCACCAGTGAACCGAGATAAACGATAAAAACTTTCTTAGGAGAGGTGACGCAGCACGTGTCTGCTATAAGAGAATGACGTTTGAAAGTATAGAAGATTATGGGCACTACCACTTTTGGAACAAAGATAGCATATTAAATTCCGAGATCCTTGAAAATCTATTCGTAAACAACGATCTTAATGTATGGCCTTCACAGAAGATTACCATTAGTCCTTTTCAAAATCAGTTTCTTTTGCTGTGTGATATTTCTATTACACTACAGTTCTGAAGATTCTTAACTTTGCGCTAATTTACATGAAAGATTATGTTCTTTTAAACGGCATTTTATGTTAATCTGTTTCCTTAATCTTTCTAAGTATTTTAATACGGGGATTAACTACGGATTAATTTTTGGCAGTTAATATTCGAGGTAAATGTAACAAAGGCGTGCCATTATTTTTCTCATTCCCTTGTCATGTCTTATATAAAGAAACAGGTCAAAATCCGATAAAAAATATCAAAATCGACGGACATCAAATATGAATCAAACTGTTCTTATCTGCGACATTTACCGCGATTCGATAACATTTTATCGTTACTTGCGCCCGAGTGTTTACCTTTCATAGTTTGAGCTGTGGCTTGAATCAATACAGTTTCTTTGCAAAAGTTTATTTATAACTTCTTTCCTAAATTTCTAGAAAATTAACGCGGGCTGCCGAAGATTAGAGCATCTCGGTAAATTCGGATTATAAATGTTTGCAGAATTAAAAGTCATGAGTTCAAAGTTGGCAGATCAGTGGACGAGAGCATTTTTAGTTTCAGATGACAAATGTTGAGAAGCGTATTTAGCAAAATGTATTTTTGATGATTGCTGCTTTCACAAATCACAAGTGTCTTTGAACTATCTGAAAAATTTTATAAAATTTCCGTAAAAATAGCAAATGAAACTACTTATTGACAACAGATATGAATCAATCTGTTAGCAAATTTAAATATTTAGCATCAAAAGTTAATACTCTCAATGATTTAATGCCTGAGATCCGTAGTAGTCACAGATGCTAACCGATGATTTTTCGGTCTTTTCGGTACTTGAAGTCTAACTTCACTAGCAGAAAAACGAAGATTCTAATTTACAAAAGCTTAATCAGGCCCATTCTTATATACTCTGCTGAGATCTGGGCAATGACAGAAAAAGCTAAAAGTATCATTTCTGTCTTTGAAAGAAAGATTTTGAGAAGAATTTTTGGTGGCATAAAATGTAACAATATCTGGAGAAGAAGAACTAACTCTATAAATCTTTTAAAGAACTGGATATAGTAAAATATATAAGGATTCAGAGAATTAAATGGGCAGGACACCTGTGCAGAATAGATGAAAATGGTGTAACTAAAAAGATCTTCTCGCCCAGACCATTCGGCACCCGAAAAAGAGGGAGACCTAAACTTAGGTGGCTCGACTGTTGATTTGGAAACAGACTTAAAAATTTTAAAAATAACTAATTGGATGTCCAAGGTCAAGGACAGAACAGCTTGGAATTCGATTCTGAGGAAGGCAAGGGCCTATCCTGAGCTGTCTGGCCATTGAAGAAGAAGAAGATGAATCAATCTGTCTAAAGCAACAAATCTCTAACTCTCCAAAGTCTTAAGTATGGAGTATTTTATTTCATTAACATTGTTGCATTGCTTTTTTGGATCTATTACCGAATGGAAAAAGGGTGTTGATATCCAGCACTATAATTCCTTCTGTGTCGCTGCAGTATAGCAGGCAATGACTTTTTAACTATTCTTTTACTTGACGCTTTAATCTACTGCAATAAATTTCTAATCACTGAATAAACAGATATTCTCATGTTTTATTCATACATAAATAGACAATAAGAGAAAAGGTGCTCTTCAGTTTTTAAAGGCAAAACATCGAGTCAGACGCAACATTTCCAAAAATTCTATTTTTGTAATCTTCTATCGGTAGCTGGAATTAGATGCCAAGCAGAAATCCCTAATAATTGAATTAGCCGAAGAGGACCATCATCCATTACCTTTCCTCTAATTGGATAAGCTACTCGCAACGTCACGCTGGAGTAGCATTTTAAATCAGCGACTGAAATATTTTGGCTAGGAATCAGTCTTTCGAACTAGCTCTTTGATAAAGCATTTCTGACTCTGTAGACCAATCTAGATTTCTTCACTGAAACAAATTCGGCATCAAGATGATCAGTATAATTGTTGATCTGGAAGAAGACTGCTTATTCGCCAGCTAAGAACCGAGCTACAAAATTTCGATGGTTCCGATTTTCACGAAAAAAAACATTACTGTGACATATAAATACTACAGTATGGCTTTCGAGATATCTTTTATAATTCCTAACAAAGTATTTTAATTTTCATCAGTAAAATATATTTTAAAAATACAAAATAAAGATTTAAACGACGAAGAAACGAGTGACTTGCTTCTAAATTGTTCAGTTTTGTAACCAATTACAGATTTATTTATATCTGAGTTAAAATTACATGCCAAATACCGATTATCAGCCAGAAGGGATACATCATCGTTATTCAACGTGTTGTTTTAACTCAGGTGTAATTTGCTCTCAACAAGACTGCTTTATATCGAAAAATAATAAATAAATAAATTGTTTTGAAAACCAGTTGCTTTTTAATAATCTAAGAAATATGTTTATCTGTGACATGTTACATGTTATTTGTCCTTTACTTCGTACAAGGAAGTAAAAAATAAAATTCTACAAAGCGATTAAAAGTAATGTTACTTATCTTAACAATATTCAGCAGATTACCATGTTAACTTAAGCTATAATATGTTGACATTTTATTTGCAATTAGTAGCAGATTTGCAATTAGTAGCATTTTTAGTGCGTTTTTTTATACCCGAGAGAAGAACGGCAACGGTACGGCAATGATATGGCTCAACTGGCTCAACGATACGGCAACCAGCAACGCTAACCACTGTGCCGATAAGCGCGACGTAAAAGTAAATGTAATTAGTTCCGATTGTAAATTACTTTATATACTTAGTCGGATTTAAAATGACTGATAATCAGAAGTAGATGGATTTTACAATTCTGCTTGGTTTCGAAATGTCAGAAGCGGGAACTGAATAGCTGTTAATAGAATAGTGAAGCTGTTAACAGAATTTCTCCAAATTAGCGCTGTAAAATTTTGAACATGTGCTCTTCACATAAATTAATTTAAGTTGATGCTAATCTCAAATCTAAAAATACAAGTGAAAGACACAAAGCATATTTTCCTGCTAAAACAGCATTAATGAATGTCTAAAATCTATTAAAGGTCTTGCGTAAGATATATTTAAATTTTTAAATCCCGCTGTAGTGAAAGTTTTAAGTGCTTTAAGCGTCTTCGAGCTTTTTTCAATTTGGTCTCACAGAAAACTACTTTCCCGCTGCTCCCCGACAATTTTTTATACTCCCCTATTTACTAGATCTGTCCATTGTTGACAATTTCAACGGATTTCAGTTTCTCAAGTATGGTAAAATTTCACGTCAGACTCGAGTTTTGTAATAGAGTCCAATTAATATGAAACTGACAGCAAATGTCAGGGATAAGTATTTAAACTGCAACTGGCGCGTAAAAAATTGTTCCCTGAGGCGAGCACCTATTATCACGACCTTTCGCTTTCTTGATTTCTTCGACGTGATAAGAGGAAATAAAAAGAGGTAAACAAGGAAGCATGGATAATAATGTTAAATACTTAATTTATAGCATAAAAAACGAAGGTTGGTAAATCCAAAAACCAATGAAATGACTTAGAAAGACAGAATGAGAGAAAGTTTGCATGTTACATAATCTTGGACGAATGCTTACATCAGAAATTTTGATTACATTGAATGGCTGTATTTTTTTTAACTGAGATTTCATTTTGAACAATATGCAATGTTTTCCGTAAAAAGTTCGATACATACTGGTAAAACACTCTAATATTCTTTAAAAATACGAGTTTTCTTTTCATGCCTTTTATGAAAATCTAATTTTAAACTGTAATGTATTATTAGGTCACGAAAAGAGTAATTTTTAGTAAGTATACTACTTATACTATATCCATGAAAATTATTGTATGCTTGAAGGAGTGAGATTATTTTAAGCGTCAGATTGAACTAATTGTGATCGGAATAAGACGAGGTACGGTAATTCAAGAGTCACGAAGCCTTCTTTTAAACCATCATTTACATGGAAGAATTTCCAAGTTCACAGATTTAAAGTGTCCATGTTTTTCTTGTGGTAACTAATTCATTAAATTAGTACCAAAGCAATGTTATCTCAATCACGAATTATATTTACGATCAGCCATATTATCTTTACAATGAAACGTATGTTTATTTCAGAATTGTATTATACAATAAAAATTACAAAAATCTTTGACTTCTAGAATGAGAAATGAAGAATGAATGAAAATGAGAATGAATGAGAATGAATGAAAATGAGAAATCTATTTTTTTCCCCACTGACGTGTATTTTCTGTGTTATTTTTGGTCTTTCGCTTGTGGAGTTTTACTTATTTAATTCAGTGTTCAATCTTTGAAACCCCACAAACACTAAAACGCGAAAAATCTCTTAAGTGTGCGAACAGAGACGTAAGACTCAAGAAGGGTTAACTGCCCTTTATTTATCAAAATCAATATCATACAATCAGTCCTTAACTCGGAACGTACAGCAAAGCCTCCACTTGGCTTGAACTTAAATTAATATGAAATTAAAGGTAACTAAGCTTAACTAAAGCTAACTGAAAGACATAGCCGATGCTATCGAAATTCTAAGTTGTTGGCCCCTAAACCTTAATTAAGTCGGCGAAGCCAAACAAGGGCCTAAAGTACGACCCAGCTTGGCAATAGCTTAGACAGACGTAGCAAAAGGCAAACGCGCGCTAGTCAGGAACTCAGGCTCTCTAACGAAGTCGGTGAAACATCGAGTTAAATACTACTCACACTCATTTGCATTAACCGCGTTTCTGAAACTACATTCTGGTAGGAAATTGTACGCTGAAACTAGAATAGACAGGAAAGATGCATAAACTTAAAATAACTGTTTATTAAAATTAAGATAAACCTGACATGCTTTATATTAAAAGATAGAAGTACATATTGTGTGAAATGCATATATGATAATAATTATCATAAATATATTAACTAGTTCTTTTTGTAAAGTGCAACCACATGCCAAAAGTATAAAAAGGCTTTCGCTGATTCTAGTTTTTTTTTTTTTTTTTTTTTTTTTTTTTTTTTTTTTTGTTTTTTTTTTTTTTTTTTTTTTTTTTTGTGTGTGTGTGTGTTATACTGGCGATATAAACGTTGTTGTATTATTATTAAAGTAGAAATTAAATAAATTTATCTTTCTCTTCCACAACGAATCTTCTTCTTTATTTTTTCCCACTGCCTTTACATAGTTTTGTAATTTCATTTGTTTGAAATAAACAAAATCAGATTCTTAAATACTTTAACAAACTTCTAATTACTTAATCAGAATTTAATATTTTTATTGCTAACTTTTATTTTAAATGCTAAAACTCTTATATTTTCTTTATGACGCATCTTATCTCCTAGTGAATATCAAGGTAAATTATCATTTTTATTACTATAGTTTAATCAAAATTAAATGGAGACTCTATATAAGTAATTTAATGGTTTTTGGATTGTAGTTCTTGAGTTATCGATTACAATAATCGCTCTGTTATTACAATATCTCAAGATAATAAATAAAAGAAAAATGCACATCATGCATGCATTCATGCATTTATATTTAAAATGAGTGTTTAATGCTTTCTATGAAAAATTGCTAGTTCTTTTTTAAAGCTTTCTATGAAAGGTTTACAATATGTTGAAGTCTGTAATTTTCCGTAATTTGAGAAGTATATAGAGATGAAAGATTAGTACTAGAAATGCAAATGTACTGAACCAAAAAAGTGCTTAGATAATCATTATTAATCTAAGCTTTGGATGCGTATAAAATAAACAATATAGGATGCAGTAAGCAGCCCTTTTCAAAATTTAGCAATTTTTTATAATTAAATTCCTTTCCTTTCCGTCATATTTTTGCAAAACGAACTGATGTGATGTTAAAGAGATATGAATAGTTTCTGTAACTTTACGCTCATACGTTAGCTTTTTATGATGCAACCTTCTCGTTTTAATATAGGCTTAGTTCAATGCATCAGATTAATATCTTCCAGAATATTGCAAAACAAAGAATGATAAAAATTGATTTCTCGTCTGATACAGAATAAAGTTTCAGTTTTTTTTCTTGAATTTAATAATGATTTAATAATAACAATACTTTCAATTTTTCTATTTATAAAGTCTATTAAATTTTCTGCGCGAAAATAGAAAAAATCTGTTATGCTCTGACTGGGAATCGAACCACAAATCTTCCAGTTTCTCGCTGAACATATTAATACTACACTACAAGAGCACATAGCCTTTAATTTCTTAAGCCTGGTTCCCCACCTACGGACGCAAAATGCAATAAGTAATTTCTCGTAGAA
>KK119366.1:11927-29844 GCA_000611955.2 Stegodyphus mimosarum | reverse complement strand
CTTACCTACACCTTATTTCTTGTCATAAATACTGCGGTTAAAAGCTTGCCTTTTAACCGCAGTATTTTATTACAATGACGAAAATGCTCTGTTCAATACGTATTCCGCGTATGTGAACCAATCAGAAAGCAAGAAGGTTCGTGGGACTTTAGTTACATATATGTAAAATTCTTGGGAGCAAGGAACTTGAAATGTTTCATTCAATGAAGAATTCGTCGTCGAGTTTCCCCTTTTTTTCACTCAGTACAAAGCAAGCGATCAAAGATAGGAAATTCAATCAAATCCAAGGAATTTCTAGTTGTTGTGTACCACTTTTTGTTTCGTGTACCGCTTTATAAAGTACTAGGTTTATGGAATTAGCAACATGAACTATGTCTTCACACAGAATCTCTCCGCGATTTTCCATATGCTAGCTAGACATGCTCTCTGCGATTGCTTATAACTACAAGGACACAGAGAAAAATATTTTTAATTCCTTATAAATTTATATGAATACAACTATTCCAAAATTACGTTTACGCTGCATAAACAGTACTAACAGAAACATTAATAATAACACAAAATGAATTCTTTCTAGAGTAAATTACGTTTAGAGATATTCAAATGGCCTCCTTTGGCAGCTATATATATATATGTGTGTGTGTGTGTGTAAGATAAAAAAATATGAAAGCAAACTTATAAATTTAATTGCTATAACCTCTTTTATTTTTTATTTAATTTGGGGACTTCCTCTCTCTGTCTTAAAAATAGTACTATAAATCTAAACTGCGTCATTCAAATTAATCATACGATCTTACGTAACACTTAATGCAAATACCTCTTGACCAATCACAAAATTGTAAACCAAAATGCGTGAATGCTTCGTTTTTCTCGCTTCTATCTCCATAGTATCAAAATGTAAAATGTTCTGAAAATAGGCGCGATTGGATTGCCAAGTAAATTGTGACCACAAATGTGAATTTAAATAAAAAAAAAGGAAATTAATCCGGCTCGACTTGTTCCTCTTTAACATGGATCAAGTATCTACGCTAAACAACAGTTGCTAGACTTCTACATCTCAGTGCTCTTACATCAGTGCTTCCAGAATTGTACTTTCATATCATGTCAATTTAGTCGGTAGGATTGAATCACATGGTACGAACCTGAATGGAACATTTATTCCTCACTTGGATTTCTGTAAAATAATATGTGCAAAAGTCATAAGCGTCATCGAACCGCAGTCTTATTACATATATATAGTCCCCAGTTCTGTAGAACAGATTATGGATATGATTACGCAAACAATGGATATGGCTTACGCTGGAAGGAAACTTTAAAATAGTCTCAATCGCCATGTATACATGTCTCATGTCATTTTGTTCATTTATCTCACGCCATCTGGCATATTTCTGAGATTTTATGAAAGTTTGTAACAAAGTCTCCACATTTCCTTCATGCGTTGTTGTGCTGTTCTTGCCACAACGTACTTTTGTCACATCGCACACAATTGTCTTATAATATTATGGTCATTATTGTGGCAGAGCAGTAAATTCTGTCTGTCTTCCGTAATATTTGCAGCCGCCACATATTCTCAGTTTTTGCAATAAAACTTTAAAAATCTAATTACGTTGCCAGGAAAAAAAGTCTGTTATACCGTGTATCCTTATGCCCGCCACTTGCGGAACTAGAAAACAAGAGAATGCCTACATCGCTAATGCACTTTACGTAGACATTGTAGCTGCAAATGGAAAATATACAATCAAGACATTTTTAACAGTGTGTACGTCGAATTCGACACAATTTAACATTTAACTCAAGCTCAAGAGCATGTTTCGGGAAACCGAAGCAAGGAACACCTCAAAAGATTCAATTTTGATGCCTCAAAGATATCTTGACATCATAAAAGAGGATGATATATGGATTTGTTTATATGAACCCTAAACACATAATAGTAGTGAGAGAATATCGATAATTCTGAAAAGGCCTTATTTCCAAAGATAAAAACTCTTAAAATCCTTCAGCATAATCGTCTGTCATGTCTACCATCTTTTGCTAAATTATTAGGCGGTGTCGTACATCATCAGCGCGTCCATGATGGTCGGCATAAATCCCTATGCCACGAAATACCTCCTCTCTGTCGTTATAATGGATCCCTTGCAATGGTTCTTTAATTCTGATGAAGAGATCATAATCACAAGGATCCGTATGGGATGAGAATGATTGGTGTTTTAGCCCTTCGTTTAGCCACCTCGCAAGAGATAAGGGGCAGAAGTCGCCTTATGTTATCAAGCATTGCATAGAGCAGGGGTTCCCAATCCTATGCCCGCAGGCACCATGGCGCCCTCCGATCGTTTAACGTGTGCCCACTGCTGTGCGATCACAATAAAAATGTTCTAGTTTTCAATAAAATTCTATGTGAAAGTTTTCTCATTTTTAATGAAATAAAAATTGCGTCCATAACAAAGCGAATGCACCAGCATAATGTGTTATTAACTCTGTCCAACTATTGGAGACCCCTGTCATACAGGATGATGGAATTCGTTACTGATACATCACCTATGACCTGTATCCACTTATCGCCACCATTGCAAGAAAACCGTGACAGCGGTCGCACGGCCACGTGCATTATCATTGAGGACAATGGGATCCGTCCCTAACAAATGTCGTCGCTTTCTCCTGAGTGCTAAAAGCAGACATTGACGCGCTTTGTTAAGACATCCTAATGCAGTTTACGCAACTATCAGAAAAACTATGGAAGAATACTTTGTGTTTCTGTTTATTGAAGATAAACCCAACATAGGAGCATCCGAATGACTGCTTTGAAAATCTGCTAACATTCGTTTTAAAATTTCTTGATGAAGTGAAATTTAAAATTCATCGCTGCCTAGTCACAGAAAACTCAGTGAGGTATTTCGCTAATAGCTGTAAATAACTCCACTTGCTATGCACAGACTATGCAATTCGATTGAACTAATTCCTCTAGTTTCATGTAAAATTACTGCGTAGAAAACGTTAACAGTTCCGAGTATCACAAAGAAAATTTCCTTCTTGATATTAGCCTTTCAAGTACTATAATATACACAAATTTTGCTGAGTGGTACCAGTTTGTGATAAATAAGTGCACCCCTTTCATGCATCCGTCAATCTGAATAAAAATATATTTTTGCAAATATTTGGCAGAAAGTGGAGGATTAATCGTACACTTTCATCTACATTTTTACTTCGTTTATTTGATCTAACACATCATGATTTCCTAATCTCCGAAGACAAAGTTTATCAAGATTATACCGATAATTGGCAGTGCTGAAAGATACAATGCATGACATCAATCCTGACCAGCTGCATTCTACCAGCGCGTAAAAGATGCTGGTTGCAAAGTACCGCAAAGGTCAGCATATTAAAAACTTCAGTACGTGAAAGCAATATCAGGAATGAGTTAAAAAAAAGTGCTTTTATGCTTGCATCGTTTTTCTCGTTTTTATACAAACAGAAAAGTTACGGCATGTGTAATGTTGTTTATGATACAACGTTCTCTAATAGCGATTTAAGTATTTCCAGTCGATGTACATTGTGTATCTGAGAAACAGCAGAAAGTGGATCATTCAGCGTCTTCCAAAGAGAGACAATTTCTTATGTCTACAGATAATTTCCGTCATATGAAGGTAGCTGAAGTTCAAGCAATATATACATTATTTGTGAATGGATATTTATGAAAATTATTCATTTAAATCCTAATTTATGATTTAATTTCAAAAATTACAAAACGTAGTCATTGAAGGATTTTCATCATTGAAGATATCATTCGATTTCTGATTTCGCTCCTTTACTTTTATACGGGAGTGTGTGAGAAGAGTGAACGGCTCTAATACTTAAATTTATAAATAAGAATTAAACTGCTATTCAGGCAAAGACATATTCAATACTCTACTTAGCTTTTATAAAATCTGTGAGAAATTATGACTCCGAGATTATTAATCATTCCTCTAATCGCATAATTTCCTGTGATCCTCTAATCATACAGTTGCGGCATTTAAAATTATCCATTTTCACAGCAAGACATTGCATCAATTTACATAGCAAGAAATAAAACTGAATGCTCTTAGTTTTGGTGTTGGAAACGGGATAAACCTCACTTCTTCAAAAAAAAACGTCTTGTATATGTCTTTATGATACAACATGGCAGTCGTAGCCAATTTTCGGATACATTTGGCCTGGCAACGTTGTAGAAATGTCCAACGTAATATTCACAATCTACAGGTGAATTGCGTTTGGAATGCTGTTAATGTGAGGTATTCGGTGGCATGAAGATTTGAGTTTTCAAATATATCCAATATCTGAAAAAAATAAAAACGTTCTGCTGCACTCCTCGAGTACATTCACTATTGGTTTGATGAAATTCAAGACTTTCATTCAGTTCCTCGAACCTTAGTGCAGCAGATACTTTTCCAAAAGCCGTTGATAAAAGACAACTGAATGAAAAGCGAGTGCCTGGGACGTTATATTTGAAAATGAGATCAGGTTGGAAGATTTTTTAAATGAATATAATTGCTATAAATATGGATATAATTTTTAAATGGATATAATTGCTTTTTAAATAGGTATAATTGCTTAAGAAATTGAATATGCTTGTTTAAAGCCAAAAGCAAATGACAGATGATGTTTTAAAGATTGACAGCCTTCAAAACTAAATTCAAACTGCCTTTATGCAATTTAATTAATATTGATAGTAATTAAATACAGCAACCTAATTTATTGTGAAATGTTGTTTGGTAAACTCATGTAGACAACGAAATATATAAAGCCCTGGTGGTTATTTTATCAGAAGACTTCAAAAACAGATTTTTAAGTTTTCAGAAAACATCACATGTATCTCAATCTACTTGTTATTCCTTTTTCAGTTAACATCAGATCTGAAAATATGACAGCAAACTTGCATATCTACCCCAGAGAACTACAAAACCGTCCACAACATAAAGAATAATTCTTGAAAGTAGAATTTCTAGTTTATACCTCTTTAAAGGATATTTATTTTTTAGCATTTCACGAACATTACCCGTCCACCACATCTCCTTTTCAAGAAATGTATATCTGCGAGTAGTTTTTTCTCATTTGAAGCACATAAAAGTACGCTGCATGTTAAAGAAGACAAGAATTTCAAACAAAATTTCCATAACAAAATTTTCAGGAAACATGTTGTACCTTTGCAGTTGCTGCCCTGACTTTAAAATGAGATACAGGTGCAAGAGCATTACAAAAATAGACTAAACGTTCACACTAAAAATATAATTCTTATTATTACTAAATATTCATATTTTTTCTGAATAAATAATTTTGAAGTTGAAAAGTAAATAAAAATTTTGGAGGTACAGTTATGAGGTAGTTTATATTGCTGTCGGGAGGAAATATAGAATTCCACGTGGGCGCCTTGTGCGTATTTGTTGAACCTTGTGATCCAAAAAACTCCAAAAGGTTGGACCTCAAAGGATTAAAGCGTGTTTATCAGTTTATCAAACTATGTACACAGCTGCAAAATTAGTATTCCCAGCTGCAATTTTATCTCGGAGTTTGAGCAGCATTAAAATGGAGGCAGACAAGCTAAAACTAAAACTTTTAAAGATTTTGTGTATGTGTCTTTTATATTCTCAGTTGATAGAAACTTTCAGTTTAAATGTGTAGTTATGAGTTAAAGCGATAAATGACACCATCATACTTGTTTTGATATGCAACTGTAACAACTTGCAGAAGTTCTCTGATTTCATTACAGCTATTAAAGAAATTCCCTTATCGCTATATCTATTTTATTTCTTCAAAATAAATTATCTTATTTATATTTCAAATGTTACTTTAGCATGCATCTTACTGCACTATTAGTGCAGTACATGTTTAAAACTGAATCCAATTTTATGTGAAAAATTTGACTTTTATAATTGTAAGTCTTAAACTATCCTATAGAGTTATCATTTACAAATATCATTAAAATTGTTTCAGTTGCAGATGTGTTATTTAGAACTGAACCTGAACTCTTTTTCCTTTTCTGTTCTTCCAATATCTTTATACAATAAAACCGGATTATACATTTTTAATTGCGAAGCTGAGCTCTTGAGGTTATAGACTCATTAGGTATTTTTGGAGGCAGGAGACGTGAAAAATTTGCAATGCCCTCGCCGGGACTCGAACCTGGAGCTCTTTAATAAACGCCGAGTATGCTACTACTACACCACGAAGGCATGCGAAGAAGGCTGGAGAAATACCTTATATACTCCCCCTTTTAAAGGACAACTGGGGATTAGAGGACCCAATCGCCAAATCCTGGTGGTGGAGAATCATCATCCACCACCCTTTTAGTTCCGGCGCCACTTGTAGAGTCATTAGGTATTTTTGAAGGCAGAAGACGTGAAAAATGAGCAACGCCCTCTCCGCGACTCGAACCACGGACCTCTCGAACACGCGTCGAACGTGCTGACCATTACACCATGAAGGCATGAGAAGAAGGAGGTATAAATACCTTATAAGGTATAAAAAACCATCTGCCATCATTCAATAAAAACATACGACATTTAACTCATCTTCATAATTTGGTGCATGTTATAAATTTCATTGTATTTAAACTAGGCTGGAAGAGAAAGATCAAAATAAAATAACAATTCGAAGATAAATTTTAGCTATTAGTCATTCATATTAGAGAATCTACTTAAAATTTTATCTCTCTTTTTGGTAATCTGATTAAAGATTACTAAAATAGATAGATGAAGATAGATAGATACCTTCTGATAGATGAAGGGTTTCTACTATAGAATTTAAATCAATGACTTAATCACACAATTATAATTTGTAGCCATGAACAGTGAAAGCTTAAAATCTACTGCGACTGATACACCAGATTCGATCTGCGTCGCTACCCTAAATTCAGTCTAAAACATGATAAAGACATTAATAAAAATCTGAATACTCTACCCTGAAGGATTGAAAATGATTTCTCAAACTCTCTATTAAAATTTATTACTTGGAGGTGAACTTCTCTTGGCTCACACGGTTGTACGATTCTTGGTAACTGCTAATTTGACCGTTGCTGACAAACCGAAATGTATCCAAACAGCCCTTCTGTGCTTTTCCATATTTAATTAAACAAACAAGAAACCAATGTTGGCGACCGAATCGGAAAAACAAACCACTGAACTCTGCTACTTCGAACTAGATTCAGATCCCGGCAATTAAAATGGCTGCATGGGTTTTTTCTTTCGCGATTTTCGTGATGTGTAACGTCAGTTTACCTCAGAGAATGCTGCACGGACTTAACAACTAGGCAGGTAGCCCTAGTGTACTTTCAAATAAACAAATGAAACCCAGAATACTGTAAGGTATCCACTCCGGGGCGATTTTAAAGCTGTCTGAAAATTATGTACTTCGAACTTAATTTGAAAAAAAAATTAATTGCGATGGAAAAAAGTTTCGAAGTTAAATTTTGGTCCTAAACTGAAAAATATGCAATCATTTGAAATTTTAAGAAATTTCCCTACCCGAAATTGTGAATGAATTAAGTAATGGAACTCTTTTTCTCTTAACTTTTGACATCTCCTTGTTAAAGTTTTGGAGTGATAGCTGAAGTAAGTGTAGAAATCAGGCCGGAGAAAGGTTAAAAGAGCCCTTTATTAAGACTTTTTAAAATTCTCAATGCGTCGACTTGAGGCTAACAAACTACGCCTCGCTTGGGCGGTAACTCAACTAACAAGAACTAAACTAAAAATTAAAAGATATTAACAAACAGTAGAGTTTTTTAAATAGAGCTCAGATAATCTTGTTGCCTAAAACCGCGTCGAAGTCTACTGGCAGCAAAGTAATAGCTGTTACTCCACCTTAACCAGCAATAAATGCAGAGTCAGAAACTCACGCTACAAAGGTACAGTGCGTCTGGATCCACTAATGTCCAGTCGCCTTTAAAAGGGGGAGTTTATAAGGTATTTCTCCCGCCTTCTTAGCATGCCTTCGTGGTGTAATAATCAGCACACTCGGCATGTATTCGAGAGGTCCGAGGTTTGAGTCCCGGCGAGGATACTGCTCATTTTTCACATCTCTCAGCATCAAAAAATCCTAATATCTCTACAATAGATGCAATTAAAAAAAAGAAATTCCCTACAGCCAATTTTTTATAACAAAGCAAAATCGTCTAAAAAATGTGCGAACAGCCTCTGTAGAATGCAATAATAATAATAATAATAATAATAATTCAGTTTCATGTAAAAAGCGTTCAGTCAGAACGGCTTTTAATTCAAGTGAAATTCGCGACATTTCGAGAGCACAAGTAGTTTAAAAGTTTCTTTCACATATATCCTTATATCAAATGCGTCATCTGTCAAGGATTAAATGAACGAAATGGAGCGGAACCGGGAAAAACTATTAAAAATACTCATATTTTGTCGGCTTCAAGTATCTGTCTAACCTTTATCTTATTAAAACGAGTGCATTTAGCTATATATCCATGCCATAACTCCTAAAAATTTATTTTAATTTATTATCATTTTACAAAACTTTACATTCTTTCAATATCGTGCTCAATGATTTGAATCGAGGATTGGCCTAATTCATACTTTACAGCGATAGATATGTAGCATAGCAGATTTCAAAATGTGGGCAGGAATAAGTGATTGATATCACATGAATTCGATTCTAAATTCTTTAATGCAATGAGCTTCGATTTACGCTTCTATGGAAAAAACAACGCTTTACAGTAATGCGATAGTGTCAGTATTCCAAACAAAATGTCTATGGGTATCTTTTTTTTTTTTTTTTGTCCAAAGGGATGTAGTCCCGAAGGACTATTACTTTCGTTTGGGCGTTTTGCGTCGTTTCACAAAAATGTCCGATTCACTTTTCAATTTAGTGCTTATGTTTCTTTTTTGGTAATTGAAGTTGCTTTGGGTTGGCTATTAGAATTTTTGGAATTGTACTGTGTTGGTTATTGGGTCTGTACTGGATACATTAATGGAATTGTATTGGGTTCACTATTGGAATTATATTGGGTTGGTTTTTGTGTTCGTATTGGGTTTAGTTTAATGTTTGTTTCGTTCGGCAAGTTATCATATTATTAAGCAAGATCCCTTTGGACGTAATCTAAAATCTGAATCCTTTCAGATTTTTTTAACTATATTTGATGTTTTATGTTTTTAATTAATATCTCTGATTTTAATTATTATTATTTTTTTTTGTGCTTTCCCTGTGTTTGATAATTTAGAAATTCATGAGCATGCAGCGAAGTCAGTATGATCTAGTTTAATATGTAACATATTGCTCTGGAGACAACATTACATCATAAACAACACATTTGAAAACGATAGTACAAAAATCTTTTGATTGACAAAAATAACTACCTTCTCTTTCATGAATTCTGCATTATGTAAAAGAAATCTCAACCATTATAAAACGAGATATGATAACTACAATCACCAGCAGCAATAGAAAACTTTATAGTCTTTTTTTTTTTACATTATCAATCTTTTTTTTTACATTGCTGAAAGGCTGTTATATAAGCTTATTTAGCCCTGAAAAGAAATTATAAGAGATTGAATTCAGATACCATATTATAATATTACTTTAAAAAAATGAAATCCCAGAAAATAAAGAGTAGTTCTAGCGCCACATATTCTTTTCAATTTGACCAGTAATCATTAAAAATTCAGTCACCCCATCAATAAGTGATGGATGCAACAAAGAACTTATTTTCTAAGTGAAAAGTATTATTGAAAAATCAAATCAACGGAAATTTATTATTATAAAGAGAAATTTAACATTCAGATTTTAGTATCATCATTTTCTGTTGAAGGAATTCAAAAGATTGCATTTCTAAAGCGTTTTCAATAAACGTTTAATTTTTCAAATTTCATTTTGAAATGCACACTTTGCATAAAAAATAGAACAGTTCTATATCTTCCGCTCTACAGGGCATATTGAAGAAATTTAGCTTGAGTTTTCCATGTCCCGAAAGCGCGACTTAGGATATGTGTTAGATTTATATATAGCATTGTTCTAATATAGGCATTTTGACACAAAATCGGTCTTTTTCTGAAATGGCATGCCATTTGTTTTTCCATATTTCGATTCTACAGTTCAGATTACGCGAAACTGTCAAGTTTTGTAAAAATCGCACGAGTAGTTTTTGAAAAATTAACTCTCAAATTTTAGCTCCTCCATGTTAATTAAATTTGGTATATATTTGTTAATATTTCTTTTTCTATTAAACTTATTTGATTCTCCCTTTCCCATTTCGAAATTTAGCTTCCTTCCAAATAAAATTTGCCTATTTTTTATGATTTAGTCTTAAAATTTGTATTTTTAAATAATTTTTATAATTTTTTCGAAACACATTTTCAATTATAACCTATGAAATTTCTGGCCCCATCCTAAAGTAGATTTATTTCTAAGCATATCTGAAAAAAATTAGAGTTTTTTATTCGAAACTTCCTAAGATACACTTGAATTTACGTTTTGAAATTTGGCATATTTGTTACAAGCGATAATAACGCCAAATGTAGTTTACGTACTTTGTGAAAATTATTTGAAGGTAATGAGCGTGACCTTTTTTCCGCTAGTGTACAATGAAAAAAAAGGTAAGGAAATGAGGTTGCTACAAATTAAGAAGTTCGCCAAGTGAATTATACTTGTCGCAAACTGAAATGCGCCAAGATAAATTTTTTAATTTCTGCGTAAATTTCGCACCAAATTTTACAAAATATAATGTTTAGGCATAATTTCGAACTGTCCTTTTTTTTTTTTCTTTTTTACGTAGTGTACCTCTTTTAGATATTTATTATTTTTTTTTTAATTCTTAAAGCAAACACTTTTAGGCTTAATAAACTTCATTGCGATCACAAATATCACTGCGAGCTACATTAATAATGCATTCATTTCCTACTTAATTTTCATTTCTTCCTAAGCATTTTTTGTTTTCCGTTAATTTATTATCCTATGTAGAATATGGTCTACATTTATATATATGTAATAGCGGAAATACCCGCCCAAGTTAAGTTAGACTGAGAGTAATGTATCTAACACTAGGGAGAACGATACCGCTGTAATTCTTCTCTAATAACGATGCAACAAATACGAGTCATAGTCATACATTTTTAAGTCTAATGCGATATGGAACCCACATAAAAAAATTTCGATAGAAAAATAAACTAATTCTCTCCCACACGCAGTTTTTAATGATTTTCGTCATTCTAATCAAATGGTCGTAAAAGCTCAAGTTTCATCCGATATTTCACTTTAGTCGATTAAACGTGGAAAAAAATTGATCATAATTGATCAGGAATCAATAACGCGAACAACACATAAACAAGCATTCTTCTTTATATATAGAAATTTTGTAAAACATACAAATTTTTTATGAACAAACTCTACGATTTGGAAGCGAGCAGTAGCAACACTTTTCGAAATAAAGCGTTTTAATCTCCAACACGCGAAACTGTTGCCACTTGGAAAAATGAATGCGAAAATTAGTGTTTTTAGAGTTTTTAATTAATATCTCGGCTAATCAAAGTCGTACGAAGTTAGGAATAGTCGAAATGGCTTCCCATGAATTTTTGGTATTTAATGTTTAGCAATGCTATTTTTATTTCGTTGTAAAACTTAGGAATTTTTTATTAACAAACTCTACAGAGCAGTGGCAACCCTTCTCGACGTAAAGCAGACTTTTATCTCCAGCGTGCGAGAGAGACTATTGCCACTTGGAAAAATGAAGGCGAAAATTATCGTTTTTCGGAGATTTTAATTAATATCTCTGATTTTAACTACTTTTTTCCCTGGAAAAAAGTGGACGTCGACCTTTTCCAGAACCCAGAAAAGAATTGTAGAAAGTTTGGTGACGATAGCTATAGTAGTGACTGGGTTAATCGCCAACAAACATACTTCTTTATATATAGAGAATTATCTGCCCACCTGCTTATTATGAAACTGTGCTAAAAAAGGAATAATTGTTGAGTTCATGTGTTTACTTTTTTTGGAGTTAGAAACAAGAAAAATTAACTGGGCCTTCGACGCAGGGATCGCCCACCAGCAACCGAGGGGTAAAATCTCTAAATACTAGCAGTTCCGACCTGGCTTCGAATTCAGGAAAACGAGTTGGTTGCATGGACGTCTTCAGGATTCCCCGTGCGTAACGTGTATACGAGCCAGTTTCCCTTACAAAGTCCTCCCCAAAGGCATCCATCCGCTTAGGCAGATAGCCTTATCTTGCTTTGCCATAATAAACTAAACCAAACCAAAATCTGACTTAGGGGTTTTCTAATTACTAACTGGATACGCCAATCATTTGTACGACAACAGCGTGCGCAGGATAAGTCGGAAATTCCTTGCAATATTACTGTTTTAAACTAAATATGTAAGGTTTTAGTTAAACTAACCAAGTTTATTTTAATTTAAATCTTTTCTATCTCCTCTCTGCTTCAACTTCCTGTCAGAAGAAGCGCGCGTTTTTAGCTTATGCTAATTTTTGAAGTTCAGCCAAGCACTATTTAAGCCGGAGGTAGAAACCTCTCGGTGTGTGAGAGCTTTGCCTCAGATCACGGTCACGCTGCTCAACGTTCGCCTGACCAGCTAGCAGTTTAAATTTATAAGCCATAGTGCTTACTACGTGATTGCATTGTAAAATAAATTAAAGTGCGGTAGTATTTAGTATACCTTGCTACGCACCCTTTTAGATAGAGGCCAACTTCCGCGAATTGCTCTGCGAAGCAAAGTTTAATTAAGTTCTATTTTAGGTTTAGTATTTAAATTTATTTGATTGTTAAGTTCGACCAAAGTGCGGTCTTTTACTTTCTGTATCTCTCCCGAATTGGGAGGTTTGTTATTAATAGTGAATTAATAAAAGAGGATTTCAAATCCCTTCACGTGCAGTTATTCTCC
The DNA here is from genome assembly GCA_000611955.2 of Stegodyphus mimosarum. NCBI lineage: Eukaryota > Metazoa > Arthropoda > Arachnida > Araneae > Eresidae > Stegodyphus > Stegodyphus mimosarum. Next base: position 16,968 of record KK119366.1, on the reverse strand, counting down.
AGCCCAGCAGTTACATCAGAACATAGCGTATTATCCGCTCACTGTTCCAGTTCAGGACTGAAAACTTGAGAAGAAACACCCTGGTAAATATCTCACAATGTCTGCAAAGAACACGCACCGAATACTCAGTCCTGATAAATATTGTTCAATAAATGTATAAAGAAATATTTTTATTATATAGTAACTTTAATTCACAAGAAAATATATCTACTTTCTGAGCTAAAAAGACTATATTCAGCAAAGCTCAATTCAAATCAAATTTTACATAAGTACATAATGCAAGTTCTGTGTCAGAATTTACAAAAGTTACGCTGTATACTTAATATAAATTTAAAATACTTGGAAATACATGTTGCCATAATCTGAATGTTTCATAACACATAACAAAATTCCTAGCTTTGAAACAAACGCAGGCAATTTCATTCCGTAGTTCAAAGTTGCATAAAAAACAGAACCGTGCCTGACAACATTAAATCCGTCTTTCCGCGCAAGGATTTGGCATCGGATTTACCGTACTTAATCTTAATTTTTTCCTTAATGCTCATTATTTTTGCTTGAACTGACATTAAACTTGGAAACATCATTTTCGAGATTTTATTTTCCGTAAGCGTTGTTGAATGTTGTGCCTTTTCAACATAGCGTTTGAGTGATATTTTGTGATCCTTATTGCTCTTGTTAAAGGTGCAGTTTAACGCCATTATCTTCTTTTAAAATAATGCGAAGGATATTCGTGTAAGACATAACGAAGGCTGTCCTGCTGGGATGAGTCACAGCATTAACAAAATAACAGCTGCCTCTTCTTTTTAAGTCACTTAATGTAGGGAAGCACGTTATCCAGAAAGTATCTTTACCAGACTATTACTTTAAAGCAGTAGTAGCCAATTTCTATAGCCTCAAGGGCCAATTTAAATTGTGTCTTAAATCTACAAGCCACAAAATATCTTATGTTTTATCAAAATTTAGCAATATATCCTGGAATAATAAACACTAGTTTCTTCAAGATTTTTGTCGAATTAATTTCAAACAACCTTTGTGCAAAGACTACTCTTAGATAATTAGAAGTATGAAAAAGTATAGAAAAGCCACAAATTTAACCAATAATGATAAATTTTGTTAACTTTGTAACAAGCAGCAGAAAAAACGTCAAGACCTACATGCGATCTGTGAGACTCCAGTTGATCATCACGGGCCTATCAACTCAAAGACTTTTTTGAAACTATGCATAAATTTTCTTGACTCTTTGAAGTGCGTATTAAGCAATTTGAATACAGTCTAAGTTTCACAGTGCTTATATTGTCATTAACCACTGAAAGAATAGAAGCACAATTCTATACAATGACAGTAAAATAATAGATGCAAGTTAACTAAGTAATATTTTGACGATAACTATAATGTTGTAGAGTCATTAGACATTTTCGAAACAGGAAAGATGAAAAATGAGCAACGCTTTCGCCGGAACTCGAACCACGGACCTCTGGACTATGCACCCAGCGTGCTGACCACTACACCACGAAGGCAGGCGAAGAAGATGAGAGAAATATCTTACAGACTCCCCCTTTTAAAGGGCGACTGGGGTTCAGGGGACCCAATCGCCAAATCCCGGCGGTGGAAAGTCACCATTCACCACTTTTTTTAGTTCAAGCGTCACCTGTAGAGACATCAGGTATTTTTTGAAAATAGGAGAGATGAAAATAATCAACGCCTTCGCCGGGACTCGAACCACGGACCTCTGGAATACGCTCCCAGCGCGCTGACCACTACACTACGAAGGCATGCGAAGAAGTAGGAGAAATATCACATAATGTAACTAAATATACTGATGAAAACTTAGAAAATATTTTACAATTCATATATTGTAATATTGAAAAATACATATTACAGTGTTAAAAATATAGTGACGGTTCATATCTAAAAAATAATTTCACATCTGGAAGCCCAAATGGGATATAGAAAAAGTTCTACCTTGAAAATAATTTTGTGTCCTCAGGCTAACTGAGTTTCGTATCTCAAAAGGTTTGCATGTTAAGCAGTTCGTAAATCGAGGTGCTGTGTTTTTTTAAATTGAGCCAATCAAATAAAAGCAATCTTAAAAATATACATCAAGAATTAAAGAAAACGAAAAACTGTCTTTGAAATGTCATTTAAATGTAAACTTCAAATTTACCAATATGCGAACCTATGGTATTCTTCATACGCTTTTATATGTATGTGCAATAATTATATAATGTTTATGCACATAAACATATGTACATAATCCTTACCAAAATGTCTTATAGAGTTCTATAAAAAATTCCGATGTTAAACTTATTTAGAATCCATTAGAATCATGGTTCAACTTCCTGTAAACTCAGAGACTTATAAAATTCTAAAAAATTTTAAACATGGCTTCTGTATAGTTATGTTAGGAATTCTATAGAAATATGTATAGATATTCTCTAAAGATGTGTGCAAAGATTCTATGAAAATTTATACAATATTTAAAGGTCCTTCATATAGAATCTTATATAACAAATTTCAATATCGTTTTGATTTCAAAAAAATATTTTAATAAAAATAAACACATTTTAAATAATAGCAAAGTTTAATTAAAATTAAGAAACCATTTCTCTTATCAGGAATCTTTTAATTATTGCATATATCTAATTATCATATGCAATAATTAAAAGCATTAATATAAGCAATTAAAACTTTATAATTAACAGCATGAATTTAATCTTTCAACTAATTTTATGACCAAAACTGATTTTACGCTTTTATAAGCTTTCATTTTTGTATTGTATAAACAATATCATATAAAAAATGGCACAAAAGGTTACATAAATTTAACAGCTATTAAACGCTGAGCTAGAGGGAAAAGGTAAAAATTTCCATTTTAAAATGATTCACTACTTATGAATAAAAATATTTTATTTTTGCTCTCCCGTATGCCATATAACATACCAGAAATTAAACATTTGCTTTGAGTGAAGTTTAAAACCTTTGCAGATCTCTATAGAATACTATTCTGTAAGGCTTTAAAAATTTCTTATATTATTTTCTAAACCACCATTTCTGCAGAATTCTGTTCCTTGAAAGCTTTTTGAAATTTCTATAGAATTTTATAGAGAAGCATTTCTACACAGAATTATTTATAAATTTCTATAGAGCTCTGCCAACCTATATAAGAAACTTTCGCTAGGGATATGTATATAATACCAAACAAAGAATTTTGTTATTTATTGTCTTGTCTCCTCTTATCTAATCATTTTATCAAGTACATTTTTTAAAACGTTTTTCAAAATAAAGTATGAAACAAAAAGTCAATATTTTGTCTACGCTGTTACAATATCTAAATTGTTAGTCCAAAGCGGCTTTGTCCCTGAGGGACTATTGATGTCGTTTTGCGATTTTGCTTCGAATCACTCTGAATGTCCGTTTCACTTTTCAAATTGTTTCCACCAAATATTATCGCCCCGTATTATATTTGAAGAAATTAAGTAATGAAGAATCTGAATAAATGTATTTATGTTTCTCGCATTGTGATAAAACAACGATACCTAGAGACATCCAATTTTGAATGACTTAATCCTACTGTGAATATGGGCATCTGGAAGCCCAAATTTGAAATTTGGAATCAGTTTTATTATCGATTTCCTATTTTGTAAAACTTTAACGAATTTTTGATTAACAAACTCAGGGATTTCCTAAGCGAGGAATGGAACGTTGTACAGAAAAAAACATTTTTATCTCCAGCACGCGAGACTGTGCATCGGAAATTCTAAAGATATACTCAATTTAAAATTATCAGGTAACATCAGTTGCTTCATCTTATTGTAAAGAATTTTGTCTTTCAAATAAATAACGGATAATATCTTGAAGCACAGACGAAACTAACGCTAGATTAGCCTATTAATTTTATTTCAACTAATTTTCTCCTATATGTATTATAAAACAAAAAGTTTTTACATTATTTCATTACATTCTTAACATTATTTCTTTTCAAAACTGCAATTTTGTAGAAAACGAAATAAATGTCTATTTAATATAGACCGGGGTTTAATTTCTTGCATTCCCGCGTATTAAAATATGAGAACAATATTGTTAAGTAGTAAGTATTTGATATATTTATCGAATATTTATAAAAATCTGTATTTCGATTCGGTAACGGTAAAAGCGTGCTAAGAATAATATTCCTGTCATATCTTTTATCAATAATTTATTTTTAAAATTTATGCAGCTGCAACCAAAGCAAGTAAAAGTGTTTTACATTGATAATTAACTGTTTCTTAAACGTGCACATTGTTTCATCTCTGCTGATCTAGCCATTTTACCGAGCATTCAGATGATTAGAATGCATTTTTATAAATAAGCCTAAAGGAAAGAAACGTTTTGCTTTTTCAAATATTATTTTGAAATTTTAATTAGCATCAAAAGCCTAAACGTTCATAATGCAAAATTTCATATTAACATAGCTCTCTTCTAAATTCCTTTTTTTTACTAAACTTTATTTATTAATAAAATAATGAATAAATATAATTGATCTTTGAGAAATTGAGATGAAGGAAGCAATTAATTTTTTTTACAATCAAGAATTAGAGTTAACAAAATTTGGAAGGAAATGATAACTAAAATCTGGCCAGGAGATTATATAAATATGCATTTCAATGTATTTGATACAGCACCCAGTAATTATTGTTTGCATTAATAATGATAGTTTATTTCGAAGTGTGAGAAATTTGAAACGGAACTAAAATCAAGAAAAATCTACTAATAATCTAACGCTTGCTTTAGAAAAATGAAATACAAAATAATAGAGGCTTGAAATCGCATGATTCTGATGAGGAATTAGACAGCATGTCCGCAAATGAAAGTAATTAAAATTTTTCCTCGCATTTGATAATATTTCTTATTTTATTAAAGGAAGAAATATTATGTGAGAAAAAAATAATGTAAACTATGCAACAAAAATAGTGCTTTAAATACTTTATTTTTTGATGCCTTAAAGAAAATGTGTTCAACGTTGAAAAACATAGGCTAAAACTGCAAAATGGAGAACAATTCC
>KK119365.1:84506-128400 GCA_000611955.2 Stegodyphus mimosarum | reverse complement strand
CAACGTGACAAAATTTAGCGAGACAACAAATCCTTATTTGCCAATCTGATGATACATCGCCAAAACTGTGTAGCGGAAACCAGCCAATACCGTCAACGGAGCTTGTCAGTGCGCATGCTTGGAGCACAAACTTTGCAGGGGCTAGAGTCTAGTGTGTAACTGTAGGTTAACAGTTCTGCGCATGTCAGGAGACATGTTGGATGGATGTTGTGAGAGCTCGTAATGAAACGTTTATGATTCCGTGAATTTTGTGATTTACTTTGTGAAAGTGCATTTTATTGAAAGCTTTTGAGTTCCTGTGTGGGAAATTACTGCTTGGATTTGTGTTTCTGGCGTCACCTTTCAAGAAAATACAAGTTTGAAATTTGTGCATAGGAAGTAGCTCATTAGCGGATCTTGAGTAAGTTTTTAGATTATAATTATTTACATCGTATATTTTTGGTGAATTGAACTAAAGAATATGATCACATACTCTGTTTTCTGCTTGTATGCTGGATTTCAATCGGATATTGCACTTATTATTGAGATTTCAGTGTTTTAATTCTCATAGTGACGTTAGGCTTAGCGCGGCGGACGTTTGTTTACCTTTGAAATCTTTCTGTTTTGCACCTCAGTGATATGTCTTTTTGCCCGTTGGAAAAAATTGCTTAAACGTGAAAATAAATTACCAGAGGCAACCAGTTGATAATTGGGTGCACTTTCCAACGTGTTTTTAGCCCGTTGGTCGAGTTATTGGATATTTGCGTAGAACTTTGTATTTACTGGAAATTTTAGAATTTTAACTGGAATTTTAATTATTTTAACTGCTTTAAGTACTTTTCTGTGATTTATAATATTTTGACTTTTTTACTGATTTTGCTTTGGGATTTTTGAGAGACACAGTTTATCTTGAATATAGAAAATATATGATTATTATTTCTAACATCAAAAAGAGGAGACACTTGCAGAAACTGAATGGCCGCAGTTTTGCCTCTATTCGGCTGGTACCTTTCTGCATGACTTCGACCCTACGAGCCTCTTGATAGAATACCTGGTTGCACGCACGGACATACAACATTGCCTGTTGGACTACTTTTGCTACAAGCGTCTGGTCATACTTCTAAGCAACTTTACAGGCAAAGTACGGCAATTTCCTAATTTATGCTGCAGTATATTTTCCATTTCCTTGCTTCAAATAATGTATACTATGGAGAGCCCAGTTTCACCAGTTAAATTGATACCTTCAGATATAACAGTGTCAGTACAAGAGCAACAGGATCATCTAAGTTTTGACTCTCTCACCCATAATATTAACGCGTCCTGTGACGGAATTCTTTCACTTCTAGTTGAAAGTAACTCGAAGAACAAACTGAATAACAAATACTCCGCTAAACTCAAGGTCATTTGTTTCCGATATAAGACAGCTATCTACAGATTGAGAACTTTTTATAGCAAGAACAGAGGGACACATCGAATTTCTTAGGGAACGCAACACCTATCTGGAAGAAGAAAATACGAATTTGCGTTTGAAAGTTGCGCAGCTTCTTCAAAGAATAAATCATCTAGAATTACCTTCACAAGATACAGGCTATCCAGATAAGGATTCTTCCGAAAAAGAATAACAGCAGCCTAATGAACCTCGTCCAACGGTAACTAAACGAAAGAATATCCCAGTAAAAAATCCACTTTCAGATCACGTCCTGCTTATTGCCTCAACTGATAAAGAACTTTCGCCGGAATCTCTCCAAAAGCAATTGGCTAAAAACCTCAATCCAATCAAGTTAGGGATTCCAATACAACAGGTAAGAACTACCAAATCGAAAGAACTCTTAATACGTTGCTCTACTAGGGAATATATCGATAAATTGAGGGACGCCATAAACAGGGATCTTAATCTTAAAAACAGTATTAAACACACAGAGCCAAAACAGTCTCAAGTAAGCATAATACTCTTTGGAGTGCCACTTGATTGTACTGCAGAGGACATCTCCACAGCCTTCGAAGCAGCTTACCCTTTAATTAGGAAGACATCTATCCATCCAAGAACCTCACTCCATAGATCGGATTCAAAAAACAATTGGATCATTAACATAGACAGAGAATCTTATCAGCAGCTGGGAGAAAGTGGAAGAATTTTTCGGGGCTTTAACTCATGTCCTTATAGGAAATACTTTAGAGTAATTAGGTGCTTCAACTGCCAAGCCTTTGGGCACACCAGTAGAAACTGTAAACAGGCTCCCGTTTGTGTACAGTGTTCGCAACAACACACTTGTAACGAAGGCTCGTGCAAGGAAGCACCCCAGTGTTTTAACTGCATCACATCCAATAAGTCCGGAAATACTGATTACGATTGCAATCACACAGCAAATTCTAGACAATGTCAAACTTACAGAGCGGAACTCCAAAGACTAATGAGGGTCGGGACTCAGAACTGATTCCGACAGCTTTAGAATCTCAAGACACCATCTCTGCTCTACAATGTAATTTACAAAGGTCTACTGCAGCTACGAGTCTCTTTATCAATACCTTACTTCAACGTAAAACCGACGTGGGATTTATACAGGAACCATATGTCACAAAAGAAAATCTTTTAATAGGTGCTCTATCCCGAATTAAATCTTATTTCTCCATAAATAACTTAGCAGCAATAGCCTATAATGGACCTTGTGCGCCACTTCTCTTTCGAATCTCAGATACCAGCAGATGACTCAGCGTTGTTAATAGGAGGAGATTTTAATGCAACAAATTCTCTATGGGGCGCCCAGTCAGATAACGCAAGATCCATTAAAGTCCTTGAATTTATTAATCAACGGCAATTAACAATCTGTAACCAAGTCTTTTCTCCACCCACGTTTCTAACTCCTAGATCAAGAGGATGGCCAGATTTAACAATCTCCAATCTCCGTCTAGCTTCAAGAATTATTGATTGGAAGGTAGAAGATACAGTCACCCTAAGCGATCACTGCCTGATTTCCTATAATATCTCCTCCTCATTCTCTTACAACCTACTTCAACGCTTCAAGACCTCTTACTGTAATCACAGGCGTTTTAGAGAGCTTCTCCTTCTACGGGCTGACCAGTTCACATATAAATTTAATAACTGTAACTCCATTGCTGATTTCGATCGAACTTATGATGATTTTATACAGTTCTGCATCAGTATTTGCAGTCAAGCATTTCGCATCAAAAAATTTAAACCTCCCAGTAAGACTTCATGGTGGACCTCGGATCTTAATAATGAAAGAAAAAGAGTGAGATCTATGAGAAGAAGAGCCCAGGCAGAATATGACCCAGCTGAACGACAGATTTACTTCATACAATACAAGAGAGCACATGCAAATTATAAACGCATGATAAAACAAGCAAAAGAAACTTCATGGCAACGATTTTGCACCTCAACTACGGACTCTTTTGGCAAGACATTTCACATAGCAACAAATCAGATATTTCGACCAACGACTCTTCCGATGGAGCTAGTCCCCAAAACAGAATCCCCAGAAGAAGTCATCAGGTTCATTCTTCAGAGTTTATTCAAAGAGGATTCATCTGAAGATGATACGTCAGAGCAGGGAGAAATCCGACAACGCTTCGAAAACTATGAATCGCTTCCCAATCCAACAGTTGACTTACCTAATCATAAGGAAATTAAACACATTATCAATAACTTAAACCCGAAGAAAGCGCCTGGTCCAGACAACATAGACAATAGAATTCTGCAAATCATATTTGACATAAAACCAGACATAATAGTTTCTTTGGTAAGAGCTAGCTGGAGACTGAGAGGCTTCCCGAACTCTACAAAAACTGCTGAGATAGTTCTTTTCTATAAACAGGGTAAAGATCCTATGTCACCTACATCATATAGACCCATTTCGCTATTACCTGCAATGGGTAAACTAATAGAGAGAGTAATCAACAGTAGGCTGCAATATTTCTTTAATACCAAAAAAGTTCTTGAAAAGAACCAGTTTGGATTCCTTAAAGGCTGTTCAACAGAACATGCACTCTCGGAGCTTCTAGCAATAGTTCAAGACAATAGAAGAAAAGGAATGCACTCACTTCTCATCAGCATCGATATACAGGGAGCCTTCGACTCCCTATGGTGGCCGGATATCATTGATGCTCTGGTTGCCATGGGGGGTCCGGGAGACCTAATAGATTTAATCAGGCACTATCTACAGAATAGATATATTCAAGTTACCACCGGATCGGGCATTATCAAGCAGAAATTACGACGTGGCTGTCCTCAGGGATCATGTTTAGGCCCCATTCTGTGGACAATAGTTGCCAACTCTGCACTAAAGCTCTTGAACTCACTACAAAATTGTAATGTCATAGCCTACGCGGATGACTTTCTGATCGTAGTTAATGGACGCTCGAAATTAGAAGCCAATGCACAATACATAATAGACCTATTCAGTGACTGGACAAGAAAACTAAAATATTGATTTCAATTAGTAAAACCAAAGCTATGACTGTGGAAGCCACTCGTCCCCTAAGACGCAAGCCATCCATCAAGTTGTACGGATCACCAATTAAGGTGGTAAATGAGTTTAAATATCTTGGTATCGTGATCAGCTCAACCTTGTCCTGGGTCCCACACTTAAAAGATCTACGTATACGAATCAATATTCTTAATAACCATTTCAAAAGGACGGCTGGCAAGAACTGGGGAACAAGCAGCAAACTGTTACGCAAATGGTATAAAACAGTGTCCGAAAGAATTATACTATATGGATTGGGAGTGTGGGCAATTAATTTAACAGCACATGAGAGGCGCATTCTCCTATCAATTCAGCGAATGCAACTACTGCAAATTAGCAGAGGCTATAGGACGATTTCAACCTCGAACCTTCAAGTTCTGACTGGAATAGCTCCTATAGATCTCATAGCGGTAAGAGAATCGGCCATCTCAAATGTCCTACGACTGAACAAAGACTCTGTTCCATGGAATAAATCTCTTCTCGCAGTAGATTACGAACGTAAACACACAATATCATCTATCTTCCCAACGCTCCATGACTTTGAGGATCACATTTCCTTAGATTATGACCCGATCTCTAAGACCGATATTAAAATCTATACAGACGGCTCTCATATGGACTCTGGAACGGGCTGTGGTCTTTGCATCTATTCAGATTCGGATTGTAGGTTTAAATGGAGAAGAAGATTACACAAAGACAATTCTATTTTCCAGGCAGAGTTAATGGCACTCAAAAAGGCACTAAAAGTTAGCAAGCAATTTGAAGAAAAGGTCACCATTTACACAGGCTCTAAGTCAAGCTTACAAGCCATTGCAGGCATTAATTGTCAAAATACAATAGTCTTAGAAATTAAAAAGCTACTTCTTAATATACCCCTAACCCTCAGACCATTACTCAGCTGGGTACCAGCGCACTCCGGTATAGAGGCGAATGAGTGTGCAGACTCCTTGGCAAAACAGGCAGCCATTGGTACAACGTTACCCGAGCTTGTACTTCCATTCCCTAGCTCATACCTCAAGAAAATTACCAATTCTCTATTAATGGTGGAATGGCAACGAAGATGGTCCAATGATTGCACTGGTCGTCGTACATTTATGTACCTCCCGAACGTCTCGCACAATCTATATGCGCACTCGCCAGCTATTACGGCTTTCCTAACAGGCCATGGACCATTTCCATCTTACTTATTCCGGTTTGGTCTTAGAGACAATGACAGCTGTGATTGTGGCATCAGAGGTACCCCAGACCACTTCATGACAGAGTGTACTTTTACTGCACCATTTCATATGAGGCTACCAGCTGATAGATATCGTACGGACTGGATTAAAAGTTAGAATACATACCCAGGCTCTCATCAAAGACTAATTAATATCTATAAAATTTGTAGTGATAAATTTTCAGGTTGGTCATAATTGGAGACGGTTAATTACGGCTTACATTCTTCTATTTAATTTCTGCACATTATATAAATATTTCTAACATATGTTTGAATGTCTCAATGATAGACTTAACCAGGCTATCAATGGAGAGTTTAATATTGCACGACATTGTTTTAATCCACACGTGTAATTATTTAATTCTCATAAGGTGACTTCTATAATGTGATCAATCTAAAAGGTGACCTTTTAATACCTTTTCATTTCTGTGTAACATACTGTGTCTTGACATAGTATGGGCTTGCCTTAATGGTCCTTATCAGGTTTTTAGTCTGTTTTCATATTATTGGATATATTGTAATATCATTTGTAAAATTAGTATTTGCAATTATGTACTATTGTATTGTATTGCAAAATTAGTATGATCTTTATTATTTCAAGATGTTTGTTACTGTATGTAAATAATGTAATAATACTGTCATACTGTTCTAGCATACCACACATCATGTACTTCACATGTGTAATCGCAGAATTCTCAGAATGTGATCTTCATAAGGTTACCAATTCAAATGGGAAATTCTTAATACCATTACGTTTTGTGTAAAATAGTGTATACTGTCTTATTAGGGGCTTGCTTTAATAGATCTCATCAAGTTTATTGTTTGTGTTCACATTATTGAATGTATGGTAATAGCATATTGTAAAACTGATATTATCAATTAAGTACTACTGCATCATATTGTAAAATTGTAAAATTAGTACTATCAATTAGGCAGTATCGCATCACATTGTAAATTTAGTTATTGCATCACATTGTAAATTTAATATTATCTATATTATATTAAGCTGTTTATTACTATATGTAATCTAGTATACTATATATTATATGTAGCGATAGGTATGGGATGTTCTAATGCACTATGTATCATTGTGAATGTGTCTCAACATACCGTAGTGCAATTATAGTATACTGCAATGTAAAATATTGTATATAAATATTACGATAAATAGTTATTTCGTAGTATATTCTCTTTCTGATCTGACTGTTGGAATGTAATGAAAACTTGTAAATAATCACTCCTATTTGAGTATATTTCATTATTAACAATAAATTGTTGGTATCTTATGCACACTTGTAAATAATTGCTCCTACTTGTGTAATTTTTATAACCTAAGTATGTAATCGTTCGTATCTTATGCAAGTCTGTAAATATTTGCTCCTAATAGTGTAAATTTTTTATTGTCGTCAATGTATGTATGTGTTGTGGAAAATTGGTTCGAATCTTATGAAAACTTGTAAATAATATTATTTCCACATGTATCTTTGTTGGGTAGTGTTTAATACGTGGGCAATATGTATGTATTGTTTAATTAATTCAGTAATTATTCGCATATTGCGTTTAATAGTAATTCTGCATGATTTAATGTGTTTTTCTGCAATTTCGTATGAATACTGTGTTTGTTTTATTCGAGATTGCGTATAATTATTCTGCATGATATAATGTGTTTTTCTGCAATCTCGTATGATTACTGTGTTTGTTTTAATAAAACTTTCTGTATGATATATGTGTCAATTAATAACTTTGTATAAGCATAGTGTATCGTATGATTACTGTGTTTGTTTTATTAGAAATTAATAACTTTGTATAAGCATGGTATTGGTAATGTTCTATCATTTGCCTACGTGGTTAAGTGCATACTTAGCACAATGTGTATAACTACATTATTGTATGATACAACTGTCATTGATTTGGTTGAGTTAATTGTAAATAATCATACTATTGCCTCCTAACTGTATACCTTCTATAAATTTACTAAATTGACTGTACTGCTAATGAACTTGTTGGTATCAGTGCACATTGATTACGAACCATTTCTCGTCCTTTTACTATGTACCAATGGACTGCTCGTACCTTCAGCGTGATTAACTTACATATGGACTATTGAACTCTTGACCTTAATACTTGTGCAAGTGCAACTTTTGCATGAGTACTCACTTATAAATGCATATTATATTGTACTTTTGTACTTATAGATTGAATTCTGTTATATAGCATCCTCATGTAATTCAAATATTGAATATTATGTTGTTGACGAAAGATACCAAAATGTACATTGTAACCAAGCTTAATTGTGACTCCGTAAACTTCGAATTTAGTTAAATATATGCCGCTAGTCTGCTGGGCTTCCCTGGCGGTGGCGGTAGCAGGTTGTAGAATGTCCTTCACTGTGAGGGCATTATTCCGCTTGGTTCACACCTTAGGTCGGAAGCCCTCACTGTGGTGTTATGTTATGTTATGTAACTGTAGGTTATTCACTAAAGACAATTGCATTTCAAATGTTATTGTTTTGGCTGTATGATAAAAAATTCCGTACCTTCTTAATACTTCCAGTAGAGTATTATTCCAGTAGAGGATATGCTATTATAACATTAGTAATACTTCCAGTAGAAGATATGCTATTATAACATTAGTAATACTTCCAGTAGAAGATATGCTATTATAACATTAAATGAAATGTTGAAATGCATGCTACCAAACAGATTTTATGCTGGTTTACGATATAAATTATTCTAATATACATCTAAGAACAGACAATCATTTTCTAATTTTTTAACTCAAATTAAACATTCTGAAAATCAAATAAACTGATTAGATATTACTAATCCGTCCGATCGGGATAACGATTAGCGACGCCGGTTGCCGTACCGAAGGATCCGGCTTCGAATCCCAGAGAATGCCTAGATGCTTGTAAATGTATAGTGCGTGTGCGACATGGGGCACTCTAAATATGCGTGAGCTGAAAGTACTCTCGAGAGATTGTTGGTAGGGGACGAGGGGGGACCCTCAAACCCGCGCCCGGGCATGTCTCTCAAAACTGAGGGAAGAACGTGTGCTAAATTCGGGCTGTCACCTATATGGTGCCCAAGACTGTTGCCAACGACAGCCGAATTTGCATCCTTGTCACGATAAATGTAGGCTTGTGCTGATCTTTGTTAGATAAGTGAGGCTGGTACCGACAACTACAACACGATGAATATGATATTTTTTCTTTTACTTTCTATTGAAATTTTTGTTCACGACCAAATAATTTTAATTGAAAATATAGTTGCAGTGTTTTGAGTTCTCTTTCAATAATACAAAGAATTTGTCTTGCAAAGCTTTAGTTTCGGAAGTGCTATGTATACATGTCACTACATCAGTTTCATACAACGTACGTATCGATCGATCTATGCATAAATATTTATTAATTTAACTAGTACGTGGATGAATTTATGTCAGTTATGAAATATATGCACCTGCATGCTACTCAAAATCAATCTTGTTTACTGCTATGCGGTGATCCATGAAACATATTGAAGCATTGCGTATCAATAATTAAAAGCAAGCAATATCTTGACTAGTATTAAAGTGATATTTCATTTCGTTTTCAATTCTCAATTTAAAATTTATTTTCCTAAGCAAACCAATTTAAAGTTCGTTTTCTTAACAAAAGCGTATAAACACCGATCTTTCTGGAGGATAAAATAAATTTACAATAAAATGTTTCACAGGATTTTCCCAAATTTAAATTTAATAATCTCGGTATTTGATTCTATTATGCTAAAATCTCAAGATTAGTATACGAATGTTCCAGAACATATGAAATTTATATATGATATTATTCATCACTTTCAGTGAAATACAGAAAATTTCAATGAAATTTATTCAATGTATTCTCTCGCTCTTTGAAAACTTTGTAATTGCCTTAGAAAATAAATTTACTGTATGTTTATTAGTACTGACTGGGTTTAAAATCCTTCAGAAAAAATGAAAATGCAGCCACGAAAGACTATGAATAATTGCAAAATTAACGTAATCTGAAACACATTTGTTATGCATTTTTATCTTAAACGTTTAAGATTCATTTGTATATTTTTAATAAGTGCTACACAACAAGAAGCTATGAATACAAATGCAATAAGACAGTGAATACTATAATTGCCATCTGAGTAATATCTTCTGCGTAGGGGAGACTCTGGCATTTAATAAATCTCTGTTGTAGATGTCTATATTCCTTAAATGCATTAGTCTGAAAACTTAAGCTACGTAATTACACTTCGGATGACAATAAGTTCATCCTGAGCGTCCAGGAAAGTACATCCGCCCCAGAAATACATTTTCTGATTTCTTTTGTTTTTCATAATGGGAAATAAGCATGCTGTAATCAAATTAAGAGATAATAATCATCTCTAGAGGTCATGAAAATTGTATTACCAACGATTAAAAGTATATTGAGTAAAGTGCTGAGTAAGTGCTATTTTATTCACACAATTTTACTTATTTACTGAGTCAATACACAAGTTTACTCTTCATAATCAAGTACGATTCACTCAAAATATAGAACTCAGAAACTGAAGCGATACTTAGAAAGTTTTCTTTGAAATTCCGCTTCAAAGACAATTTATATAGCATTTTATATATTATATTATATTATATTTATAATAGCATTTTATGTACTTTTGGAGTATAACTGGATACATAAAAATCTGTTTCGAAATTAATTAATTCAAAGGAATCAAATGCTCTCAATAGCAAAATGAAAGGACTAAGTTACATGTAGCGTGAAATATTTCCCTAATCTGCAAAGATTGTTAATGATGCGCATTCAGCTATAAACGCGAGAATGCTAATTAAATATGTACAATAGAAAATTCTTCAAAAAAATTAGTAAATACGAAAACGAATTGCATAGGCAACACGCAAAAGGGTATGCCAAGCAGGTGACACACAACTCGCACTATAACCGATAACTGATTAAAAAAAAATTCTTTATACGATTTGCAGCTTTACTTTCATAAATATTAAAATGAATAAAAATGCGTATCTTCTGTTTGACTTAATCTTACAATGGTGTATATCACTCTAAAACGAAATTTGTCGCAAAAAAAATATTTGCAATTCAATTGCTGGAACTCATGGATGTCTTCCAGGGTGTTACATCGATGAGATCACCCTTATAATTGCTTGCCAGGAGGCATTATAATGCTAATTTTATTAAGATGAAATTCATTCTCAAGAAATATCTAATATACAAATATTCTTCAAAACAAGTTTTTCAATTTATTTTGCCTTTTAATACGTTTTTGCTTTATGATGCGTACACAAATATCGTTAGATTAAAAAACAACAAAATATATATTAAAATAATAGATATAAACATTGGTCAGTAACAAATCTGAAAAGACACATAGGCAAATCCGGAATTTAAAGCAGCATACAGTAACATATATATTTGCCTATATTGCCACAAATTCAAATTTAATAAACCACTGGTATAATAATGGTATCATGCTTTAACATTTCTTATGGACATTTAAATTTATTTTCTTTTTCCCTATAATAAAAAGACATTCATTTAGTAATTCATGACATTATTTTTGTCTCTACTGTCGCTTCTCCTGTCGCCAGTTTCCACAATGCAAATTAGTTAACGCATTATAAGAACAGAGTTTTTGAAGTTAGAAGAAAGTTTCTGGTAGAAGAATTTGACCTTTCGAACTTTTCATTACGAAGTGCTCAACGAAGACATCTTCGCTCCCATGCAGACTTCATCCTCAATGAAAGCCAGGACTTTCCCACTTATGAAAATTTCTTGTTCAGTTATGTCAGTACTTTATACAGATGTATTTTACTTTCACAGGTTAACTCAAACCACACAAGTGCCTCTCCATCCATCCCAGCATTTCTCCTAGACCCATTGATGAAATAAATCACTCTACTTCAAGCGTCCACTGAGACAATCACATCAAAACAGCGTGAAAACAATATACCTTTAAGCATGTTAATCGTGGCAACTAGCAGAACATGAACCTTTGATTGTCCAACTCTTAGTTTGTTAAATCGGCTTTAGCATTTTACTAGCCTTACCTAAGCGTGTGATTAGAGAACCTGAGCGTGATTAGAGGCACAAAATTTAAAGGGCTCATATGATTAAAATGTTGGCAAAGTCGTTACCATACTTCGCCGTATGGTCTATACAATCAGCATCTGCTTAAGATTTTATTTGGTGTTTGAGATCCAGGCAACAGTGAATCAGTTTCCAGTAAATTAAATTACAATAAAAGGTTTATAAGTCCTCTACTGCCTTACTTATTTGTTTCGCTGGAAGTATAGTTTGGTTTATATGATAACTTCAAAGCTTACCTGCCTAAGGGCAGGGATGCCTTCGTGGAGGACGTTTTAAGGGAAACTGGCTCATATACTTGTTATATGTGGGAAAAACCACGAAAACGTCCATCCAGCCAGCCCGTTCGCGGGATTCGAACCTCGGACGAACTACCAGTTTTCAGTGATTTTACCACTTGGCCGCTGATGTGCCTTGCTGGAAGTATATAACGGGAAGATGAGTTATCTCACTGTATACGCGGAGCTAGAACTCAACCTCAAATACTCCGGTTCCCTACAGACTTATCTTTCGCAGCTCCCGTTGCAGTAGTCGCGAAGCAAACCGAGAGGAGGAAAGGACATTGAGTATATATTATAAAGTTACAGACTACACCTAACGCAGAATGTTCATTCTAGGCATTCAGGCGCCAATCAGTTTCGCAGCATTTAAATAATTCAAACTTAAATAGCCTGAAACTGTCATAATACTTTTGTTAAGTTGTAATCTACCAGTTCGAATGCTTTTTATTTATAATTTTGGAGTTTTCGATGTAACTGATCAGATGACATTTATGGCAAAGTGTTACGCATAAAAGTCTCCAAAATCAAATTAAATACCTTTCCAAATATACTAGTTTTGCCATTTTACCTATGTAATTATCGCAAATACGCTTTCCTCTTCCTTAACGACAGCCTGTCCAATGATAATAAACAAAAACTACTTCTTAATTTTAATGTATTTTAATTTCTCAAATTTAAAGTTTCGAATTACAATGCTCTTGTATTTTTTGTCTCAAAGATTGGGATTTTTAATTTCTCTGCTTGATTATATCCCAACTAATGGCTCCATCTGTATGAATACGCATACTGAACTCAGCGTTAGGTATCCATCAGCGAAATTGTTCAAAAGAAGGCATTCATAAGAGAAGTTTTACACTAGTTATCATAAATTAAGGAAAAATCACAAAAATAGCGATAACTCCCTCTAAAAAAAAGCCAAATCGTGTAAAATTTGAATATGTTCCCAAGTAACGGTAGCTGAGAAATCTGCAATATGCAAATTAGTGGCGCTGCACTCGGAATACGTCATCTGCGAGGAGCATAAAAGTCCATGTTTGAGAGCAAGCCTACATATTTCACTGTGATAGTGGCATCAGAAATCTGAGATAGCCAATATATAACAGTGATCTCCAGGCATCATTTGCCTGCAGAACTACGATGGAGAGCCATAGGGAGACTAGAGGTAGGACAAAGTCACACAGAAGTGGCCAGACGGCTAACTGTAAGTCCTTCTGTGGTTCATAGACTTTGGAGGCAATTTCAGACCACAGATTCGGCATCTAGGAGGTTCAGCCAAGGACGGCCAACTGCTACGACGCGCGCCGATGACCGATATTTGACATTATGTGCATGTAGGAATAGAACCGCTACTATGACTCTCCTTAGATCCTTCTTTGTTGCAGCCACCGGAAGGTTGGTGTGAAGGTCAACTGTGCGTAGAAGGTTTCACGAAGGTGGTCTGTATGCGAGGCGACCAGCCATTTGCGTGCCGCTCAAGTTACGCCATAGGAGGGACCGTTTGCAGTGGGCACGACAACATGTCCACTGGACGCCTGATCAATGGAGAGCTGTTCTGTTTATTGATGAATCCAGATTTAGTCTAGTAAGTGATAGTAGGCGTTATTTGATATGGAGAGAACCTGGAACTTGTTATCATCCGTCAAACATTCGTGAAAGAGGAGCATACGGAAGAGGCAGTGTCTGTGTTTGGAGTGGCATCTCTTTGGGTGGTCGCACAGACCTCCATGTCTTTCCAAGGGGAACCGTGAATGCTCACGCCGTGAATCATGTTCCATACTGAAGGTACTTTTCCTATAGCAAATTGACACCTTCAATTTGTTCGTTTTATACATGTGCTAATTTCTATACTACCATAATTGTCTGGTAATTTCCTTTTATGTTATTTGATACCTTACTATGTGTTGTATATTGTGGGTAAGTTTCATAAAATTCTGCATGCAACTTTTTCAGTAATCTCGATTTTTGTGATTTTTCCTTAATTTATGATAACCAGTGTACTTCGACGTTTCATTTGTTGCTAAGTTCTTTCTTAAATATATTGGGGACTATAAATTAATTTTGATAGTTTGCCAGAATTACAAACAAATATCATGATATCATAATATCGGTCCTTTGCTTATATATTACTACATTCCTCGCTTGTCATTTCAAATCACAATATCCTTATCCATTTTTTATTTTTATGTCGATTTTATTATTATCATCATTAATATGTGTCATTTAAGTGCCGAGTTTCCAATAACAAATAAAACTGACAGTTAAAAATTCTGCAATGCAAATAAATTTTCCGTTTATTATATTTAATAAATAACCATTATTTATATGTATAAAAGTCTTATTATAGTATTTCATAAATGTAATAGGGGTCTACATATTTTCCCTTGAAGTAATACCAACACATCGTTATATTTTCTTTCAGCTTACAAGGGCATGTTTTTATATAGTATTTGATTTATGATCTGCGCCCTGCCACTTGAAGATATATTGGGCTTCAAGTAGAACCTGTTCTGAGGATGTATGGTATTGAGAAAATTTCATCGACTATAGAATTTCTAAGCTGCGAGTCTAAACCGTGTGAAATATTTTAAAGAAAATATTTCATCATTTAATTCGTAAGCAGGGCACACATGAAGAATTTTATTTCTCTGCAAGTTAAGGAAAAATCAAGAGTTGAAAGAAATTGAATATTTTTATGAAAAAAACCACATTCATATGTATGTTTATTATATTTAGGTTTATACCTCTCTTTAACACAAAATTTTAAATCGTTTTAGCGGTTTAACAGATGTTTAACATTATTTGTTAATACCTACTACTATCGCTTGGGCGACAATAGTTATTGACCTGCATATTCAATAATTTTTAAGCCTGGTAAAATCCTTTGAATATTCGAACGAGAGCTATGGAAACTGAAATAGGAAGAATTCGTGTCTTTATCTGTCTGGTACTGGAAAACAGCGAGTTGTAATTTGTTGGAGAAGGTAACGAGATCAATAGTAAAACAATATTTTGAACTAGAAGTATTACTCCTTCGAAATTAAATTTATTCTTAAAGTTTTAATGCAGGGAAATCAATTTCGAGAAGAAATGTACATGTATTATTGGAATTAGGCATATGTATTCATATGTATGAGTCGGGGTCAGTTTCATTCCCTGCGTGTGCTAACATTCCGCAGAAATTTCACGTTATGAATGTGACTGAGTATGAACGGAATTAGCAGGTGCTGCAAGATCTTCTAGTAAATCCTTCGACAGACAGGGAAATTGATGGCATATTCCGTCGATGACATATACAGTCCTCAAGGAAGAAAGGAAATTTATAGATTAGATCCGAAAGAAACACTTTTGTAAAATAGTTAATAATTTTCAAAATGTGTATTTCATTTCTGAGTGTTGTACTATTGACGAAAAACTAGGGCTGTTTTACAGAAGATGGCAGTTTTGCCAATACATCAACAGCAAAACAAAAGAAATACGACATAGAAAAGAATGAGGCGCAAATATTGCTAAGAGCTAGATTGCATTATTTTTTGCATGGCAAGAAAACATCTTTACTTAGAAACTTTTATAGATTTAAACATCAATTCTTTTATTACTGTGTTTAAGGGATCTGCGCGTTTTTAACTGCTTTTCCAGTTCAGTGTTTCAGTGGTATACAATTCATCCTGACTCTTCAAACTTGGGTGTCATATGGGAATGCGGAATTAAATTTGTAAATTTTGATCTCAGAAAAGTTCTAGAAGAGACAGTACTTACATTTGAAGAGTGAGTTATTTGGGAAAACTCAGGCTATTCTAAATTCTAGGCTTCTAATCTCCATTATCTCAAATGTGTCAAGTTTAGATGTACTAACTTCTTCTGATTTCCCTTTAGGAAAAACCTGCTACAAGTGTTCTCGAATACAACTGTACCAGTCCTCAAAACCTTCGTTCCAAATGGTCTCTGCTGCAAAAAATAAGTAATTGATTTGAGAAGACTTGGCATAGTATATACTTCCATGCATTACAGTCCAAATCAAAATAGGTAAAGAATTGGCCATACATATATTTTGGTGGTATTGTTCTATTAAAAGGTAACGCTTCTCCACCTATAAAAACATTAAGAAAAACAGTAGAGATATAACCAGGAGGAGGTGGATTTCTTGCTGATGTTTAGACTGTCCAAACCTTAATTTCAGAGCCCAGCAAACAAGCTGATCCTTTGGCTTAAGTATCAAGAATCTAGTTCTTGAGAGTGGAAGTGATGATGGAAGTTACGCCTAAAATTTCTGCTTTTTTTCCCTCTGCAGCGCATTACATGCTGCAAGAACAAATCGCTTAAAATAATCTCGAAGTTTTTGCCTTAACTGCTGTATTCCACAGAAACATAGTATTGGCTTTACTTTGAGCCCACAGAACTGCTGACCCTACGTCCCCTTTATTTTCTTTATACTTTACCTTATACTACAATATGTTAAATTTGATAAATGATCTTTACAGTGTTTCTTTCCCTGGATTTTCCTTGCAGATTCTTTTACAAACAGCAACGTTGCACGTTGTGGGTTTCGACACTAGAATAGATAAATGAGCTGTCATGGTAATTTTAGTCCTAATTAGTGTTCTTTTATAGACAAAAAAGAAGAAGCCGTCAATTTTATTTTAATTCACCCAAACGCATTGCTAGATTTATTTACATATTTTTCTCTAGGAGATAATATCCAAACAACATTTGGGTCCACCAGTGGCCGAGCGGTAAAGTCGCTGAGCTCTGGTAGTTCGATCTGAGGCTCGAATCCCATGAAAGGGCTGGCTGCATGGGCGCGCTTTCGTGATTTTCCGCATGCGTAACGTATAGAAGAGCCCGTTTCCCTTAGAAAGTCCTCCACGAAGGCATCCCTTCCTTAGGCAGATAGCCTTCGAGGTTTCGCTGTAATCACATAAAACAAACCAAAACAAACTACATTTAAGAACATTTATGAAGAAGAAAAGGGAACATGACAGTTAATTGTTACTACTGCATTATTTATCATCGTGATACTAAGTGATATGTTTAGTATGATTTAAAAAGTAACTTTTGTACTTACTACATGAAAATGAATGTGAGTCTGGATTTAAGAGCATTTCAACAACCACTAGCTTTAAATTTCTAAAAGGATAAATCTGAAAGCTTTCGGAAAATGTTTATCCAAAAAGTATCTTACATTAGAAGGTGAAAATTTACGTTGATATTTAAGTTATACTATCAAATATTAAATATTCATGTTCATTCGGGATCTTAAAATCATGTTTCTGAAAAGAAAATTAGACTTTTAGGTTTTTAATAAAGGTACAAATTATAAGATTATTGCAAAACTGCGAAAACATATGCTTAATTCTTAAGTTTCGTTTATTCATATTTCTTTCTGTAACAAATGTTATTAGGGTACACCTTGGCATGAAAAGGAAATAAATTGGCGAAATGCTGTAAAAACTCATATATACGTCGCTTAAATACGTATAACTATTGAAAATAATAGCTGTTACTATATTCTTTATTTCTAGTACCTTATATTAGTGTACGGTCGGTCATACTTAAACTGCTGCTAAAATAAGCCGCTTTTCAATACTATCCGAGACAAAATTTCATCGACGTAGAACAAACCCATTATATGCGCCTATGTCTTTCTAATGAATCTTTAAGACACGTTTATGTGCCTTAGATTATTTTCTTCCCTTAAATGGAAAGTTATCATCTTTAAGTATTATACAGCGAAAATATATTTTCGTTAATCATACATGGCTCAAAATTAAAAATGTAAATTTAATGTTAGGTAGAGTTCAAAGATTATATGAGTAAAAGGAAAACTAAATGGTATCCACAGGAAAAATGTAAATTTATTTAGTATTATTTTGCAGTAGCCATTTACTTTTCCTCTCCCTCTAGAACGCTATCTAAATTTTACTTAGAGAAAATTGGAAGTTTCTTCTTTCCTTTTCTTTTTTTCTAATGCCAAGAACATACACTGGTGTGCAAAAATTAAGGACGAGACGGTTTTCCAATATAACTTTGTACAAAACCTTTCCAAATCAACACATTTAATACCGTAAGATCCCCAATACGTAAGGACATGAGTAATGCAAGCAACACTTACTAAAAGAGAAATCAGAGGGATAAAAAGAAGCTTTATTGAAAAAGTAGCATGGAGCGCAATGCGACAGAAGGCCGAAACATCACTGTCATGGGTGTCCAGCAAGAAACATACGGTCTTTAATAGGGGATATGATCTCCCCTGACTGCTGGCAGATTTCACATCATTTGTGCATGCTGGGTATGTGGTTGTTAATGAGCTGTTGAGACACTGCTGCTCTTTCCTCTTGTAGCACCAATCGCAGTTTCGGAATCGTTACTGGCGATAAGTTACGTGCTGCCACGGGTCTCCCTAGAAAGTTCCGTACATGCTTGACGGGATTTAGATCCAGAGACCTTGCCGAACAATCCATGTGTTCAACATCCTCACTCTCCAACAGCTCTTCGACAGTAACTGTGCGATGAGGTGGAGCGTTGTCGTCCATGAAGAGGAACTGAGGACCCATAGCCCTTGTGAAAAGACGCATGTAAGGAAGAAGAACCTCGTTACAATAGCAGT
This sequence comes from Stegodyphus mimosarum, assembly GCA_000611955.2. Lineage (NCBI taxonomy): Eukaryota > Metazoa > Arthropoda > Arachnida > Araneae > Eresidae > Stegodyphus > Stegodyphus mimosarum. The sequence continues at coordinate 109,730 of KK119365.1, read as the reverse complement.
CCCAGGTGACGAACCTCCTTGGGAGATATGAAGGTCGGTCCGGCTACCAAGCATTATGTCTGCTCGAACGAGAACTCCGCGACCTCCAAAACAGTCCCTTTTGATGATGTTGAAGGGGTTATTGCGTGTTCCCCGCTCTGTCCAGATGTGTATGTGTCTAGAATCGCAACTCAGACTAAATCTGCTCTCATCTGTAAAGAGTACTCGTCCCCATTCATTGTCTCTCCAATTCCGGTGTTCCCGGCACCACAGAGAACGCCTTCTCCGATGGGCAGGCGTTAGAGGTACACACCGTACAGGGCGTCGTGCAAACAGACCACTACCGTGCAGTCTTCTGGCCACGGTAAAACGCGATATCGGTCGTCCAGTCGCCTGTGTCGTGTGTCTAGCGATTTCTCCCGCTGTCTGCCGCCTGTTTCTTCTGGCATGTAAGGCAATATATCGGTCATCTGCGGGTGTGGTTCCTCGTGGACGACCACTACTAAACCCCCGGATAGCTGTTCCTGTAGTTTGAAATTGTCTCCAAAGTCGTGAAACGATGCTGTGAGCATTTCCGAACTCTGCAGTCACACTTGTCACACTGCGGCCTTCCTCCAACTTCCTAATGATTCGACCTCGGGTAAAAGCATCCAGATGTAGTCTAACAGATTGATTATTCGCCATTTCTCGCTGAGGCAGCAATTCGGTGTGATTTTAACTGCTATACTGTGTGCAATCTCTTTGCCAGAAATACTGATCTTACACCGGCAGCATGCTTTATACTACTCAGACACTCCCCCATTACGTTTACCTGCATATCTGCGCATGTGCTACCGTACATCACCTTACTTAATCTCCTGATTGGTCTTTCTGTCCGCTCTGCCTCTTCGTTCAGCTAATATGCTAATTTTTCGACTTCGTCCTTAATTTTTGCACACCAGTGTATATAAAACGCACAAAGGACAATTTACATGGTATTTCAATAGTAGCGAACGAATTTTAATTTTAATGACTTATAAATTTGTCACTTATAAATTTGATTTTTACTTTGAGCACAGGGTTCTTCGCAGGAAGCGTTTTGCAAGAGAAAAATAGCGTATTATGAAATGCATGTTATTTTAAAACATATCTACATCAAATGTTTTAGATTCTCATTTACGCACAAATTTTTATTTGCATGACCAAATGTTAAATTTTTCTTTTTAAACTGTTACTACGCTAAATGAAAGCATGTTACTAAAAATGTCTCTGTTATACGTCAACTGAAAACAATTTATTATATGACTAACAATATCTGAGCCAAATAGAAATGGAATTGGAATTTTGGTGAAACGTATCATTAGGTAAGGAATTAATTTCATAAGTGTCTCTTATCTCATACAGCAAATGCATTACCTAGCAAGTGAGTGAAAAAAAAATTGAATCAATTTTAATAGCTGTTTCTCCTGATCCAACTGTTATTGTTTTTTAATATTGTTTCATGTGTACTATGTAAAACCCAAAATTCTTCAAGATCATTATTCTGAGAAAAATATATTTCTAGTCTTGGCAAATCACTTGATTTCATAGAACGCAAAATATGACTTTACCGTCACAATCCATGCATAAATCTCAATAATCCCTCATTTATTTCTTACAATATGCAACTTTTTATTTGCTCGTAGCCCAGCGGTTTGAAAAATAACATAGAAACTGCATGAAACTAAAAATGCAAACTCATGTTTTGGATATGGTTATATCGATATAACAGAGATGGTCAAAATGTTTCAATTCGATGATTTTACCTCCAGACAGGTGTACGGATTTTGAAATAGATAGCTACCAGTGTTACGAAGTAGTTGTAGCACTAACAGGTTACAGGTGATCTTCTTGCAAACGTTATGTAGTTTCCATGTAAATGTACACATTATTTCAGCTTAGTAAAGAATGCGATTACTTTATTTCTTTTTACTTTTCTTTAACACAAAACGTCGTGCAACGACGTGTCAGTAATTACCCTTTTAAAGTGCCCAGGTTCCTTTTAAAGGCCTCTCGATTCTGGAATTATCAGATCTCTTATTCTGGTGCAGTATGTAATAAGGCGGGTTTTACTCTTTGCAATCTAGAGTTTAGAACCAGACAAATTTTCATATTTTAAGTCATTAATTACCTTCATTTTTTACCAAGCAAGGGGAATACATTGCAGATCTAAAGTATCATGGTACAAAACATCGTCGTCCAAATTAAAGCGTGTGCAAAGCCTTCGCAGTTTAAATGCATCGTCGTCGAATATATCGTGCTTAAAAATAAAGCACCTACAAATCACCGCTTGAGGATAACATCGCAAGCATACTTTTTTCAGGCTTTAAAAGTAGTAATTTTATATTCTCATAATCATTTGTGAGGCCAGCAGAAATGAGGAATATTTTTAAATTAGAGTATTCCCAATGATTGATGTAAAAGCGAATAAGTTTCCGCTAATGTTTCTCTGCTAAACTGACCAGAACAGTGACCGAGAGGTAAAACTGCTTAACATCGATATAGTTCGATCCGGCAAATGAACTGACTGCATGAAATTTCCGTGTGTTTCGTAATGTATACGTCAATGCAAACCAGTTTTTGAAAAAAGTCCTCCTAAAAGACATCCCTTCTTTCAGATAACGCTAGTGTGCTTTGCCATAGTTCAGCAAACCCGAATCTCCTACTGAAATGCGATGTGTATCTGAAATGTTTCCTTAAAACTATCATATTATCACCCGAACGATTAACTGCACTCTATATATGAAAATATGAATGACATTTTAAGAAGACGAATAAATATAAACAAAATAAAGTTAAATTTTTACTAAAAGAATATAATTAATAAAGATGAAAGAAAATAACCTGATAATTTGATAATAAACTAAACAATTTTAATACAGATAACCTAAAGCTCTTACACCTGTTCCTGTTCCTAATCGTTTTTTATATAATATTTTTCACGAAGTAGATTTAATTTTCTACTCATATTCAGTTTTAGAGTGCCTAACTTTCCTTTTTACTTTTCTAGCAAAAATTTATTAGTTAGTTCAAAATTATGAAGTAAAAATTATGAAAAACAAAGTAAAAATATTTTCCATTTCTTCTTGCGCTCACAAACCGTTACGTAAATAATATGCATTCGCAACTTTTAAAGCCTAAAACTGCATGTAGTCATGCGATGATTTGTAGGTGCTTTAAGTTTTACCACGATATTTTCGACGACGGTGTTTTAGAAACAGCGAAATTTTTTAACTGCTTTATTTTCGAGGACGATATTTTATACCAAGATGTTTGAGAACAGCAATGTTTTCTCTTTGCTTTCATTTCTTCCAAGATGTTTTGTCCTACGACGTTTTTCCTTTGCATTGTTTTCCCTGCGACGTTTTCTTCCGCGCGCCTGTAACCATGACCAGCTGATAAACGCAATATTAGGAAACTTGCTACCTTAAAGTAACTAAAAACATACAATTATTTCTATTTCTATTTTAAAAAATGCGAGCTTCTCATTACTGTTTTCAACAATCTTCCACTTAGTGGCTTATTAGTCATGATATTTTGATTTATCCTAATCCGGTATGAAGTAATTAAAGGCTTGAACTCTTGGATGTTAGCAAACGGGTTACATTTACCGTGCTCACTGGGAATTAGTTCAGAGCTCGTAATGGAGTATATTTAACACTGCTGTATTCATTGGATTTGCAATTATGGGTTGAATAAAAAAAGAATATGCTGAAGAGATCAGTATTAAAGAAATTTCAAAGTTCTACTTAATCTTATTAAGTAATTAAAGGCTTGAACTCTTGGACGTTAGCAAACGGGTTACATTTACCGTGCTCACTGGGAATCAGTTCAGAGCTCGTAATAGAGTGTATTTAACACTATTGTATTCATTGGATTTGCAATTATGTGTTGAATAAAAAAAAGAATATGCTGAAGAGATCAGTATTAAAGAAATTTCAAAGTTCTAATTAATCTTATGAATACTAAGAAACTGACGCTCTGTTTAACGAATGCTCCTGCTATCAGAAACTTCAGAACAGCCTTACGTTCTCTCTTTTGGTGAGTCTATTTGACAGTTCCTGAATACAAAGATTACTTGAATCTACATCTACTTTTGTTTATAAGCAAATAAACAACATCAGATTTTTTTCAATATCTGCTTCTCATATATGTCAAAATAAAGGCCGCTGGAATTCAATGACTGATATGACATTTGCTTTTTGTTTGTAAGCAGATGCAACATCTGCTTCACACGTACGAGTTAATTACTTTCTTGACTGGTTTTTAACTGTATTCTTGCCATCCGATATTATTGAACACCTATATATTTTTTCAGCTGTTACATTATGTTCATTTTATTATGTATAAAGTTAAAAAATGCTACCCTATCATTACCAGAATACATAAATTTTTATTGTCTACTAGTTTAAGTAACCGTAATTGGTCGGGGTGAGAGAAGAGGCTTCATTTAGGGGGACGGGATATTTTTTTATAAACATCGGGTAGACACTGATTCGCCCGTGATTTTGGTTCGATCTGAACTGAACAAAATTTTGTCAAACTGGAATAAAATATATTTATTATTTTCCCAGATGTATTATGCTAGATGTATACTTTCCCAGATAGCAAAATAAGCAAAATATTTAATAAATACAGTTCTTTTAGTGGCGTAAAGAAATAAAGAATTCATTGAATTTGATAACACTGAAGTATGCCAAAGTAGTCCTTCTAATAGTTACGAAACATGCAGATACATATTTTTTAAAAGCATCTGGAGAATATTCTAGTACTAATCGAGCATCATCATTGTGTTTTTCTAGCAGTTAAAATAAAGGTTTAAATTCCGAAGATCCACTGCCTACCTGCAAAGAAATGATCTTATTTAATTTCTCAGGTAAAATACTATTAAATGTATTGTGAATTGTGTATTTAACGCAGCCTGGCTTACGAATTTTTGCATTAAAATTCTTATTAGAATAATCTGAATTAGGTATTTTTTTTTCTAATTATTTCTAGGGTTGCTTAATCTTGTTAGAATCTGCTGTAGTGAAATGTTAGAATGTAGTGCTGTGAAGATCACAGTACCAAATGTTAAAATTAAGCGTGTCTATGAAAATAAGCTATGAGCACTAAAACGTGAGGAATTACTTTGCACCTATAAGGTTAGCTAACATTGCTTTGTGTCCGTAAGAACTTAATTGCATATCGTATAAGAACTTAAGCATGCAAGATGAGATACGTGATCTAGCATGGGAACATTAATTAAATAACTTACCCAGAACTGGAAAAGTCAGATGCAGAGTAATGACAACCTAGAATCACACGTGACATCAATTTTATTTCTTGTTTACAAGCATGATTATTTTCTTGAATGAATATCAGTGAAAAACAAAAAAAAAAAAAATTAGCCAGATTAACTAGACCACACTCGTTGATGAATACACGTTTTCTTAACCAGACCTATAAAAAAAGGCCTTTGCAGGCGATATGAGTCAGATAGCTTCACTGCTGTTAAATACATCGAAGCAAAATATTCTGTAGGCATCTGTTCAGAAAAAACGTCCTGAGAACGCAAATCCGTGAAACATTTTTGAAAAGTACCAGTTCTACCGGAGACTATATTCATTTACTTTGAAATCACAGAAAAATCTCGTGAACGCAAACATTCATCCGATGAATCAGGTGGTCGAAGAAATAGAACTTTAGCGAAGCTATCATTCAAGTTTATCTCTCTCATAAGTAGAGAAAAATATAGGGGCTATCTTCAATAATCAGAATTTTGAAAGAATCTTACAGTTGTTCAGCTCGTCTATGTACATGTCGATACCTTTACGAAAAATAGCGTGGCGTGAAAAATGGTAGCAGAAGAAAATAGACATCACGGCATTAGCATGGCGGCAGGGGAAGGCACAGGGCGAAAATTCCCGTCCTTCACTCCAAGCGCAGAAAAAGGAATAAGAACCGGTTTGGGAAATCCCTTCAGAGGTTGTCTTGATACGATGACGATTATGAACGATGCTGAAATACAGAATGCCGGCTTGCTTGCACAATTATGACATACTATTGCTAATCGTTGATTCTAACTGGTTTAATTTGAATTATTATTACAAATTTCCTCATAGGTACATTTTTTGTGCAGTTTTTCTGATACAGATTTATTCTTAGATAAAGTATTTGGATACATAAGTAATACACGTTTTTTTCACATTATTTAGTAGTTTTCGAAACATTAATCTCATCAGAATTTCTTTTCTGGTCTAAATTGGGATGAAAATGATGTATATGGCTGAAACGAAGTAGCTTCTTTTTGTATTGAGTAAACAGAACGATTATCTAACCCTGAATGCTGTAATTTTTTATCATGAATATGTGAAATATTTTTTAGATGGTATAAATTTATATGTTTATTTAAGTTGCCCAAGAGTTATTTTATCATGCTGTTTTGCAGGTGTACAGACAAATTATTTATAAAAATTGTCATTTTTATGCATGCTGGGAATATGTCGCGCATGTTCTGACACAAATTTTCTGCATCAAGATCAAGTCGACTGACTGAGTCACATTTTGAATATCAACATACATTTGTGTGTCAGTACATTCAATGTAGACTGGTTCACTTGAAGGATTTCCTCTCTATTTGTAATGTTAGAAATACAAATGACATTAATATTAAAAACCCCGTACACAGCCACCTTCAAAATGCAAAACACAAGTAATGTGGAAAATAAGATTCTCAAAAATGTGACTACTTGTATGAAATTACAGGAAACCATGGCTAAAATTATAAAGAAATCCAATAATAAAATAACTTAAAGCAAAAATGGAATCCAAATCTTGTATAGCACCATACAACTATCGATGCTAGTATCGCCCAAGTTAAGCGTAATATTCAAGTTGAATATGACGAAATGCACTAAATATTCACTGCAGCTGTGCAAAATGCATTTAAATAGTTCACAATCTCTAATACAATTTTAAAAAATCATAAAATGTTAGATAAATCACATAATGCGCAAACAAATCTAGCCATATATTCAGAGAGCTCAAAATAAAAGTCAACATATGTTAAGCAAAGTGGACGTGAAATATCTCGGAAGGTTAGAGGATACTGCAAAGCGTTGTATGAAAGGTGTGTTTTCAGTATACTCAGCAATTTTTTGCTTTGTCTTTGAGTAATAATGTTGCGGTTATCGACAATGACTGTGTTTATTATCGATGGTTGGCGAATTAAAATGCCCTTCATGTTCGCTGCATGGAATGAAGTCTGTCCCCCATCTGATTACCTTACACTCACCTGTAGGTATCCTTTCTAATCCTGTTTAAAACAGTCTTACAAAGTGATTTCGCGAATGAAATAGTCTTTGTAGATTTAAAATGACACTTTTTCGCATATAGTAACACAGTAGTCTCAAATTGGTGATTCGAGGGCCGCATGCAGCCCCGAAGCAATTTTATGCGGCCCTCGAACGCATTATTTATGTATTTGTTGAGAAGATTTCAAGGTTTCAATTACTTAAATTTCAATTTCACGTTATTTTCATTACTATTGAAAACAAACGTCAATAAAGCGCTAGAAAACCTATATACCGAGCTAATTAATTTAGAGTGGGTTATAAATCATATACAAAAATTTAAAAATTGAAAAAATTTTGAATAATTTTAAAATGCAGATTTGATTGATTGATATTTGTACTTTTCAAAAATTAAGTACGCTCAGTTACAAATTTTTGCACTTATAATAATGGCCTTTTCTGAGAATACACTTACATGTGAACAGTTTTTTCTCGCAAGTCTTCTCTGGAAACATAGAAATGCGATTATCTTTAATTTAAATTAACGATTAATTTGTTGGAATCATTTGAAATAAATTTCAGACAGAAATTTTAATATTAAACTCTCAGCATGTTTGGAATATAAGGCGTAATTAATAAAAACAGCTTGCTGTTCCCAAACTATAGTTTTCAGATAGAAAATAAATATATATTTGATTTTTTTTCCATTATTCATATTACTGTTTATACATGTTTCATTTAGTATTTAGCAAGCGGAATTTAAATAGATAAAATATTTATTTTGATGATAAAAACATTTTGTTTTCTTAAAAAAACGAAAATCTGGCCTGTAAACTCTTTTCAGTTCGTGCATTCGGCTCGCCGGCAATTTTAGTTTGAGACCACTGAATACCACATGGTTGATCAAATTGTAAATTTTCAACGACCATGAAATAAATTTGTAGAAATTTTGAATTTTCATCTGGAAGGGAAAGAAATGACTAAACTTTGTGGTAATTACATCCCTCTAGCTTAAAGTAGGCCTGAAACTACCTTCTTGCATCTCTCAATTCTTTATTTTTACGTCGATCTTGATATACATGTGGCTATCTCCCTTTCCTCCGAAGTTTGCCTTGTTCTAGGCGTAGAAGCTCGTACGCACTCGTCTTTGAGACGGAGCCTTCTTTTTGCTAATGTTTATCTTGCCTATATGTAAAAACTGCATGAGCTCCTACTCTAGAGGAAGACCTCACTCTGCTTGTCGCACACGCTCTTCTTGCAGACGAAGCCGTCTTTTCGCCGTATTTTCTCTTTCTCTGAGCTGTCATGCGCTCATGCTGTAGAATCTAGAGGAAGATTTCTCTCAGCCGAAATTCTCTTGACGTAGAAGCTCTCATAAGCTTCTACTGCAGGAGAAGCTCTCAGGAATGTTTGACTCCCTGATGGATTTTTTTTTCTTTTAGCTGCAAGGATTTAAAAAACATTAATCTTTTTAGCCTTTGGCAGTATTTCAATGTTTATGAATTGATATTAAACTAATATCTATTTAGACAATTCCATATTTTTATGAACTCAGAGAAGCCTCAATTTCATGTCCGTTTCACTTTTGTAGATATGCAGTTTTTAAAAGTGTTCCCACCAAATGCTATGATAGTGGATTATTTTTATATAAATAATGTAGCAGCTATAAATAACATAGCGAATACGAAAATCTGAATAATTCGAATGAACAAAAGTCAAATGAACTAAAACATACTGCTCTTAAAGATTTTATGATGAAATATAAAAGTCCTAAATTTGAAACCTGTTTTATAGTTTTCCCAAATCTTACGCAGACAGCGACTTTTCTTTTATTTTAAAGGTCATATTACCAAATTTTATCAAGATCGGAATAAAAGTTCAGATTTTTATGGATTATAAGTAAATAAACACTCTTCTTTATTTATGTAGATAAAGAAGCGAACTTAAAAAAAATTGCACACATAATCTTCATACGAGGAGAGAATTCCTAGATAGAAAGTCTCTCGTACTCCTGTTACCAAGCACAAACACACACTCATAATGTGTGCGTGTGTTTGTCTTTATATGAAATAAGGTGAAATATCGTAATATTGACTAGTAGCACCTTACACATTTATAGCAAGAAAAATAGATTTTAATTTTTAATTTCCATAGAAAATTGTTATAATAAATGTACAAATTAGAAATCTCCTTTAGAAAATAAGTGTTTAGAATCTTATCTAATTTATTCTTTCAAAAATATTTTGCATTCTATATCTTGTTATCTCTTGATAATAAATAGCTTAAAAGTTCAATTTTATGCATGTTAATAAAACAAAAAATACATTTATATTAAATACGAAAGAACATTTCTTGCGTTTGCTGTGTGGCGACATACTGAGAGTATTGTCATTGTTTAAGCATAATATTAACACGCACTAGCAAACGTAAATATTAGAGTTTTGCGAATAATACTTATGCTTTCTATCACATTTCAGCTGAGGTTTAAAATTTATAAATTCTTTAAACACTGTTTGTTTACAATGAAACGTAAATTTAATGAAGATATATAGATTTAATTATTTTGCTCTAAAACTCAAAATAGTAATTCAAGTTTCGCTAACTGTAGAGATAACTGTAGAGAGAACTTGATTTAATTTCTGTGTATTTTGTTCTAGCTATTTATAATGAATTCTATTATAGTATTTCGAAATTGCGCAAACAAAGTATGCAAAATGAAACTAATTCCTTTTATTTTAGTAAGAGGTATTCTCGTATTTTATCAAAAACTTAATTTTAAACAGTAAAACACATTTGCATAAAATAGCATACACTTCTTCAGAAAATATTTTGAAAATTCAGTTTCTCCTAATTGGCAGTAAATTTCCTCTACGGAGATAATACATTTCTGGTGAAATATTTTAGCTGATGCTCGCATTTTATTTATAAGAAGATTGCTGAATAAAGCCGATTTTGTGAAGGATCAATTTAAATGTCTTGGTAACAATATTTAAAAAACGCTTCATATAAGCTATTGCTTTTATCCCTTTGTGAAAAAGCTTATTATCTTCAGAACTGCATTTTATTCCTATGCAGAACTAAGTGATAATTAAATTTGCATTGCAGTCTACTATAAAATTTAAGCACTGATGCAATGTAATTTAAAACTAGCTTGAATAGTGTAAATTCTCTTTATATGACACTCAAGTTCTCATACATCCTCTCTACTTTAAAATTAACAATTTGCTGGAAAGAACAAAAGCGATCTAAAATTTTATTCACAGTTTTTAACTATATCTGAAAAAATATTTTGTTAAAATTGCATATTTTTATTTCAACTCTTTTTTTTTTTGTTTTTTTGTTTTCAGGATTTCTACTTTTTAAGCAATCGTGGCAATTGTGTTTATGCCAATGCTTTTAGCTCCAATTTAACAAAAACAAACATTTGTTTATACACAAAAATAAATGTCTTTCATGAAAATAATAATGACGCTTATTTACAGAATGACATAAGTATCAGAAAACCTTTTCGCATGCTCTGTATCAATAGCAAGAGTTTTGGGTCAAGGTGATTTGAAACCCAACTTCTTATATTGATGCACAACGTGATTAATTTTTTATCTTTTTTTTAGATTTCCTTATTTATACACTTGAAAAATAAAAAAGACAGTAAAAATGCGTATAGTAATTTTATTTTGAAATGTGCAAATAATATATCTATGAAACCTAATCATCTTCGAACTAACATCTACAGAAACCTAGACACGTGCTCACATTCCTGACATTTCTGGACACATTAACCGAATTCCTCTTTTCATATCTGTCACAGGTATACAATAGTGTTTTTAGTGTAAACGGAACGGTCTAAAAATGATCTTTCTATAGGAGAAATTTCTTTTCGTCAAAAGAAGCGAAGCATCCTTGCTCAAACGCCTCTTCAACAAAATTACAGATGCAGACTGAATGGTTGAGGTCAGAACTTCGTTTGTTCTACAAGGCGTGCGCTGTTTGAGAAGATTTCAGAATTCATAAATTTCTTCTGAAGGAAGCACACTAGCGCCCATTAATATCCAGATTCAATAATTGGAAATTTCTGGCAAGTGACGTGACTTCTCAGCGAACTATTTGAACAAAACTATTTAATTGTTGTTTCATATTGCATTTGCTAAGTCTATTCAGGACTGCAAATATGTTTACTTCTTTACACAACGAAGTATGCAACTGCTTTTGTATTCGCCTTTTCCTAAGAATATAAAATTTAGTTTATCTCAAACCTCTTTAATAATTTCGCTTATGGACAGATTATTCCGATTATCAGTTAATTTTTCCCCTTAATATGAAATTCAATCTGAATCTGAAAAACCAGTGTAACAGGAGGTAAAATTAAAACTAGATATCTTTACATTTTTGAGATTTAAACTATAAAAGGAATAGAAATTCGTTGTTCATTGTCACATGCAAGAATAACTTAGGACTGTTCCGTCATTTAGTTTAAATCTAAAAGTAGGATTTCAAGATTCATTTAAAACAAAGTCAGAAGTTTGTGTAACCTAAGTTTGTGATTAAACTGAAATTAATTCTTTTAGTACATAGATCTTTAAACTTATTTTCATCAGAAGAACCGATGCTGAATAAAATTTACGTTAAATTATTTCTAATGTTTTCAAGGTTCATTTGTATTAACTCTCTTAGTTTTTCTTTCTAAAGAAAAGTACAGCCTTGGGTTTTATGTAGTAGGTGTGCTTCAGAGGCATTCACATCGAGGCTTCAATTATTCTCTCAGGGGAAGAAGTTGCTTTCTTTTACTGAGTTTGTCTGTTTTCACTAAGATTTTAAAATATTGGCTATTTGTTTGCATTGATTTTTTCGGAAATATTATCTTCATTTTAATCTCTCGGGCCAGTTCGGAGGAATTGGGCAAACTTCAGTGTTAAAACGGGGAACATTCACTACCGGGCTCTTTCTCGACTGGTTCTGTGATGCTTTAATAATTTCTATTTTCGAGAGAGAGATAATATTAATTCCAGCACCTCAGGTATCCCGGCTGCTTTTAACACACATACACAACCTTGAGAAACTTTCCAGCAGCAAAGTACAAAAATTTTAAGAATAGGAAACCCTAGTCTCTGGACTTTAGCAAGGTGAATCTTGCCTAGAGAGAATGTGAATCTTAGCCTCATAGACAAATCAGGGGTGTTCTGGGATTATGTGGCATAAACTGACGAATCAGAAGTACTTGCGTCCTGAGATACGGCTTTGCGCTTTGGACCTTAGAAAGGCGAAAATGTGTGTTTATAACGCTGCGGCAGGTTCAGTCATGGATATAGAAGTGGGATAAACGCAATGCAAAATGTAAATTAGGGATAGATGAGATGAGTGTTGGAAGCTAGTGTGCTTAATTTGAAGAGGGTTATCTGTTCTGAGCGATGTTCCCGAGAACAATAATAGTGTATTGCAGCAGATTAATGTTCATGTTGATCAGTTCATATTTAAAATTATCTGCATAATCAAAATCTTCATGGTATATTGTCTTCACGTAAAATGTACCGTTAAGCATATTTATAAAGGCGATAAGCTCATCTAATTTGAGATCTTTATGTAACTGATTATTTCTAATCAACCAAGGAGTGGCGCTGTGATACAATGTTGGTTCTTTAATGATTTAGTGCGATATGCTTATTTAGCCAAGATAGGCTTTTATAAGCTATTCTGATCTAATTTCTGAGGCATTCAAATTGTAAACTATCAACTAAATACCAGCTGGGAAATCAGACTAAGGTAGGAAAGAGGGTTCAGATCGTCAGTCGCGGACAAAGTCCTATCAGCAGATGAGTGCTGGTTCTTGTGATCTTGTGATCTTCAATCTACGACTAATATCGACTTCTATGAGGGTTCGCTACTGCAAGCTGCTTTATATTTCACCATGTCACCTGATGTTTTGCGTATGAGCATTATCCTATCACCTGCTTTTGCATCTGCTTTTGGTACCTGGTTTTTGCATCTGCGCATTCGCCTTCTATGCAGGTACTTTATAATAGAATATCGTCAGCTGCGTCAAATTTTAAGAAATATTTTAGGGCGTATAAGTTGTTTGGAGTTATAAATCGTAACGACGCAGGATCCGTACTGTGGTTACGATAAGAGAATAATGTTTAATGTGAAAATAAAGAATGAAAGCATTTTGTTTTATGTAGTCGGAAATTTGCAGATGAATGCAATATTGATTTTGAGTTTTGTTGGGGGAGACTTATAGATTTTCAGGCAGAGATATTGGAATTGGGCTTGGAGGGAAGGCAAGTGAAATAGGTATCACTACCACTTCTGCACCTGCAAGATCTGCCTCGGAATAAATGGAAAAGCTAGAGAAGTTGTTATGCACTTTTTTGGTGCTGTTCGATGAGGCTGTAGGGTTAACTTACGCAATGACACACGAAATTGTTACAAAGTATAAATCCTAATGTAGAACAAAACCCCACAGGCTATACAAAATGAAGTAAACAATCGCGGAAATACATATCAAAGAGATGATTAAAAACAAAATAATTTTACTGTCACAAGTACTACCTAGGTACGTTGAGTGGCTTTATGTTGGAAAAAGAATTATTTGCTCCCCAGGACATAAATCGTGTATATTTGTTGTCAATTAGAGAAATCTAAATGGTATATTAAGTATTCAATTTACATTTTACTCGTATTAAAGAAAGTAATTAGTTCGATTAAGCACATGACACCATTTGATATAACACCTAAGTATTTTCAGATTGGCAGGAGGACTGAGACGGTGCCAAAAGGCATTTACCACAAAAACTTGGCGTGCATGATTTTTTAAGATTTCCATGGCTTATGCGAAGCTCTCGCTATGTTTCAGAAGACAATATATATTGTTTAAGGTGCTTATTAGTCAGATTAATTTTTATCTACCTGGATGAGAATCTAGTCACTAAATATCATGACTGAGGAGTACACTGACGACGTGTGAGAAAGTTTTGAGCTTCTAAATGAAGCAGGTTTAAAATAAATGCCTTCAAATATAAATTAGAAGGTTGGAACGCATTGTTTTAAAATAAACGCAATTAAAAATTTTCTGATTATGCAAAGAAATTAGTATAATTTTAGTATTGCTTTTAATTGAGGATGTTCATAAAAATTTCGCAAAATTTCCAGATCCTTCGTTGCGTTTGAAAAGAAAAAGGATAAAATTTAACAGTCAGTGGAAGTGAATGCCGTTCTTCAGAAGTTTAATGCAGGCGCTCTACACCGGTCTTAAAATTCCCGATCAGATTTTTGCTATTAATAGGTGATCACTTTTTAAAATGTGCAGAATTTATTCCCTTCTGAAGGGTAGAAGTGAACTCATTTTTAATCAAATTTATATTAGAATATGGGGCCCATATTAAAATAATATCTGATCATGTTCCCCAATTCTTTGTCAGATATTTGGAGAAATGTGCGCGAGCCTTGATATACAGCAACAGGCGACGTATAAGATGGTCCCTTATCGATCACAATATAGTACTGCAGCGGAGATAAAGAAACATAATTAAAATTAACCTTAGTTTTATAAAAATTGTCCTTAGGGCTGGAACAGCTGCGCCAATGAACTCATCTGGGCACTCGAGTCGATAAACAGGACACAGCAAGAAAAACACAGACAGAATTATTTCGAGCAGTAAGCTGATAATATATCTCTGATAAAACTTTCCTTTATAGAAAAGAAGATAAAAGAACTTAAAATGAGCGACATTAAAAAAGTTGACATTGAGGAAATAGTAATACGGATAAAGCGTGCGCTAAGCAGGAATTATTGTAAACGTTTATAAATGCATATAGCCCTTTAATTACATTCTGTTTTTTAAGAAGTGTTCCATTATTTTATGTTCTAGAATTTAGCTATAAATTTATTTGTCTCTTTCAGTTTATTAAAAAGCATATTTTGAATGTAATTGAAGTTATGGTGACATATTGTGCATACATGATTTCATATTTTCAATAGTAAATATTTCAGTTTTGAAACCAATAACGTTTGAACTTTAAAAACAGCAGAACGTGAAGCAACTATAAGCAAATACACTGCCGGTGGGCCGTGACGACGAAACTTGTCGCCATTTTGAAGACTTCGTGATTTTTCGACAACTTGGAAACTTTCTATAAGGCTCGTGAAAACATATTTCTGAAGCCCTACCAAGGATTTTTTCCGAAACGTCCAGAATCCCACGATGGACATATAAATATATGATGAAGCATACGAGTAGGATTTTATGCCTTTTACGTACGTTAGGATCAAACGGCAGTTTATAACTGTAATGCAAATGATTGATGACAGTCAAAAAGACGTAACAGGTACAAGTGGGGCAGAACCCCATAATTTAACCATTGGTCCTGGGAAGAAGCAAAAAGCTAATTCTACTTAAATAGGAACGAGAATGAAGACCATTATTGCAGTGAATGCCTGATGAGAAAGTATCTGTTACAGAAAAAAGTCTGAAAGCGTTAGAGACTAGAAAGCGTTAGAGAGAAATTAGAAATATGAGGATTGTAAATTAAGAAATCTCCCTCATTGATGATTTTATGCCTACAAACGAGAGAATCGGTATCTACAACGAGAGAATCGGTAAAATAATTTAAAGATTAGAAAAGAAAATTCTGGAACCGGTTCGAACTGCAAATTACTTTTTAGGACAGCCTTTCCTGACTGACAACTTGGCTGTTCGTGATAAGTAATATCTAAGTTCACTCCCTTTGTCCCATAAATAAGCTCTCGTTATAGGACGGGAAGCCATCACTGAATGTACACAATACACAGTTCGAAGTAATTTCGCCCGCAAATCCGTGCAAACTCATTACCGAAGCTTTAAATTCGGATGCTTAATTAAGGGGAGAGGTTACAATTATTACATTTTTCTCATCCAAAAATTTTTAGAATAACATTTTCCTCATCCGGAATGATTTATTCAAACTCGTAGCTTGCATTACCTTATTATGGCAAGAATAAGCAAGAGGAAATTTTCAGTGCTGGTGTTACGTATGTAGGTACATTAGATATTTTTTAAATCAGGAGAGATGAAAAATGAGCAATGCCCTCATCGGGACTCGAACCACGGAACTCTCGAATACGTGTGCTGACCACTATACCACGAAAGCATGCGAAGAAGGCCCGAGAAATACCTTATATGCTTCCCCTTTTAAAGGGCGACCGGGGATTAGGAGACCCAATTACCAAATCCTGGCGATGGAGAATCATCAACGACCTCCTTTTTTTATTCGGGCGCCACTGTAGAGGCATTAGGATCTTTTGAAGCAGGAGTCATGATAAAAAAAAATCAATGGCCTCGAACCACAGACTTCTTGAATGCGCGCAAAATGTGCTAACCACTACACCACGAAGGCATGCTAAGAAGGCGGAAGAAATACCTTATAAGTACTTAAATTTATACATATATAGTTCGCAGCACAGGTTACACGTGGAAGCATTTGTTTTAAGTATAAAGCGTCTTTTGTGGTTGGCCGTGTAAGAGCAATGATAGATGTTTACCAGAAATGGAAAGGTGGTTCCAAAATCATGGCAAATTTTGATCTATTTAAGCTATTCTGTTAATGGAAATTTCATTAATAAGGAAAGCTAAAGCGCCAGACTTCGGCCACTGCCATTTAATATTCAGGCCTGGGAGAGACTATATCTAACACAGAATACGCCTATTGTGGCGAATGAATCTAGGAAGGGAAATTGACTTGGCACAAAACTACCAGCATGGACTAGAACTTAGCAATAGCCAACAAGAAACTCTGTAGTGAGAAGGAGGTACTAGGATTCAGCTGCAAGTAAAACAGTAAAGACTGACAGTCAGCGGAAAACAAAGCGTAGCTTCAGATGTCCATATCAAGGCAGAAATAGGAATCCCATTAGCCAATATGTCCAAAGACCAAGAGAATTCAAATACAGTTCTGAGATTTAGCAACCAGCCTCTCATGCAATGGAAGACATGATCAAGTCAACATTCAGGCGGGGGAATTCTAGGCAGACCTGAAAGTTTCCACGAGAAAACGAGCCAGAAGATTGCAGAAACTTAGCCAACTACTGGACAAGACAGTCACAGGCGAATGTTTCTAGAAACTGAGAGAGAAAAAGCGATGCCTTGGAATACAGATTCAAGAGTTTGCGCAAACAAGAAGGAAGAGGAAGAAGAAGACGAACATTACGGGGATGAGCCAGGGCAGCAGCCAAGAGGCAGGAAACAGACTAACAAGATGTGGCGGCAGACTTGAAACAAGTTTGAAGCCAAACAAACAGCTCAGTATATAAATAGAAATTACAGATGCAACAAATCAAACATAAGTGAGAAATTTATTTTTATTCAAGCAAAACCTTATATTTTTATGCGTACACTTCAAGTTGTTAATCCATTACTTACCTCAAGTGAGGCTTTCTAAATTTTGAAGAGTAGCTCTAATTGCTTAACTTTAATTTTGCTTAACTCACTAAAATTTATTTTTTTGTGCTACTACAGAGGTAGTGGCAGCAAAGCTGAGTTTTCTTACGAGTAATCAGAATGTAAAGACTCAGAAATTTTTTGGTAAGTAGAAAAGTAGCAAATCTATGAAAGTGATATGAATTTTGCATAAGTGAAACTAGAAATTGAATGAGCATAATGAAACACATGGTTAAAATGAAGTAGATTAAGAATGTATAATAGGTACCACGAAATATAATAGAAATGTACTATTATTTTAAACGAAACGGTATTAAAAATTTAGCGTTATACTCTCCAAAAGTAGATTGCTTCGATATTAATATAAATTTAAATTTAGGTATAATCTTTTATTTTGAAGTAAGGTGTCCTTGAGGACTAGTATGTGAAGTACACTATCCATGTAGAATTCAGTGTTTATATTTGACACTAAACCATATTTTTTTCAAGGAATCTGGGATACAGTATGTGTACACCAAGATGTAGAGAGTCTAAGATCGTATTATTTTCAGATTATAATTACAATTTTTGATTTTAAATGTCAAGCGCAAATTCTACACTATTCTAAAAGTTTTGCCTCAGTCTAAGTTTTAGAATTGCCAAATTGTTCACCAAGGTAACTAGGAATTAAGTTAACAGATTGTATAAATTCCAGTGACTAGAAATCTTATATTTAATGTTCAGTAACTAGTTAACTTATTATTTTTGTCTTTAATGTCATATATATATTTTCGTGAGCACCTACCTCATTGCAATTAAAATAATGAATAAATATATACTTTTTGAGTTCTTGAGAGAGTTCGGCAGCATTCACTGACCGCCTCATTGTTATTTTCTTGAACTCAGTTTATGCGTTTCTAGTCAAAATGTTTAATCGCATTTCGTAGTGTAAATCTTACATTTGTATATTTAAATTTAATTTAAACTTTGTTTCACTTAATCTCACAAATAGTGGAGGCTCTTTCTGTTATTACACAGATTCTATAAAATGTTAAACTGAAGAACCAATAAAAAGATTTATTTTAAATTCTCTTCGTGTTCGGTGTTACTTCACTGGAAGATTAAGACGGAGTGATAAGTCGCCTGACTGTCTTCACGGAACCAGTGTTCGCCTTTTACATTAATAATCAGATTTCGTAACTGCCAGTACGAGTGGTAGATAGCAAATCGAAATAAAGACTTCCGTTATTGCCTTTGTAGTTTACAGCAGCAACTGTTTAAATTAGCTGTTTTATGCTTTACGAAACTTCTGATTATTGGACTGTATTTTGTACTTTTATATGATGTAAATACTAAGGACGTATACTGCAGAAGATACAGCACTGATAAGATATAAATTCCCAATAGAAATGCATTAAATGTTCATGTGAGGACTCCTATTCTGTTTGATATTTTCAAAGAAACATTCGTAATTTATCATTAAAATCAAACGTTTTTCAATGGTACCACCATGAAGAAACAAAAATAAAAAATTTCAGGATGTATTTTTAAATATTTGTGGGTACATTCATTATATACCTTACATCCTTGATAACTGATTATTTATACTGCGCTCATCTAACTAGATTTCTCAGAACGAAGGAGGTTGAAAAGAAAATTTAGATAAAATATCTATAATTGAGGAAGTAGTGCCAGCCTAAATGCTGAAAACATAACATTATATAATTCTTTTAAGATTTAGAAAAAAGAAACTACCTTTAACGTGAATGATGAAAAGCTTGAAGTTGCAAATTTAACTTAGCAAAAATTATCATGTCTGAATTTTATCAGTTTTTAATTGAAAATGCTGGAGCAGAAAGGTTTGATTCAAATTTTAAGGGAAGAAAGGTTTTAAGAACTAAAAAGTCTGGATATAAAGCACTGTAAAATTAATTAAATAATATCGACTGAAAAGATTAACAAACAGAGGAAGTGAGCATGGTAAATGGAAAAAGTGTAATTTGAATCAGTTTAAGTTCTTAAAAAGAAGCTAAATTAAAGAAAATCTTATTTAACATATTTCCACTTTGCAAGCTTATTTTTGTGCCTTTTCTTTCTTTTCATAGCTAATCGAAATTCGAAATGCAAAAATTAAGCACTTTTTTCTTTATAGTTACATTTTTATATATTCTAAGAGGATACTTTGATGAATGAAAATATTAATTTTATAAAACATATTTAATATTTCAAAACTCAACATAAATATTCCAAAACATTTTA
Source organism: Stegodyphus mimosarum (assembly GCA_000611955.2). Classification (NCBI taxonomy): domain Eukaryota; kingdom Metazoa; phylum Arthropoda; class Arachnida; order Araneae; family Eresidae; genus Stegodyphus; species Stegodyphus mimosarum. Next base: position 89,815 of record KK119365.1, on the reverse strand, counting down.
ACTTATTGTTGATAAATAGCATGCAAATATTCCATTTTTAATAGGCGAGAACAGTTTAAAACTCCATTAACCATTAATTAAATTATGGTTTAAATTAAAATCCAGTAACCATTAATTAATGGCCCTCCATCAACTATTAATTAAATTAAAATCCTGTAACCATAAATCAAATTAATTATTAAAATTAAATTATTGACTATTAATACCTGTTACCAATCAAATAGACACCATTATATTTTTAAATCTAGAGTAATTGAAAATCCAGCTTTTTGTCGTCTGTTATTGCTTCCTAAAACAAATTTAATGGTTTTCATGACGTATTCACTTATCTTCTTTATATTCATCCGTTAAAATACAGTTGTGTTTACCTTCAACAGTTCATGCTAAGTAAACCTTACGTGCCATAACATATATGCCGAAAATGGCAGAATATTAATTAGTTTTTGAAAATAGTGCACGGAGTTAAGCATGAGAAATAAATGAATAGGATTACGATATATCCAACAAAACTTCATACTAATAAGTACTTGTAACAGAGAACACAGTGCAAATATATCAAAAAATGTGATTTAATGTAAAATTATTTGTCTTTGAGATTGCGCTAGTCACAACTTCAGTAAACAAATGGGCTAAAATATCTCGTCTTATAAAAGAATACTTATAAATATAAGAGCAAAAATATTGGTAAAAATGTACATTCTTAATGTTGATCGGTTTGGAACTAGACGTAAGAGAACTTGATGATATTTTCTTTGAAGTGACTTATAAAACATAGAATGTACTGACCGAAGAAATCAATGGAATCTAAATTACTCTAAAAGTCCTGAGTCATTTTCTTGTTATTTCTTGAAAAGGAAAAAAAATACTATTTGTTTCTTTAGAAATACCCTAGAAGAATAACATTGATCTGCTTCAAATAGATGAAGCTTTTTTGCCGAATACAAAACATGGATCGTTACGTGCTATCCGATATTTCGAACGAAACAAACCCGCTTACGTATTTCGGTTCGTTACACCGCGCGTTTTCCCGACTGCTTCACGTGTGAGCTATCTCGAAAGTAATACGAAAACCAAAGACTTCCTCTCTTCTCGTTCCTGTTTCCGTGATGTGCTTTCTGTGCGTGCGCGTCTTCTGGGTTTTCAATTAAGTTCAGCCATTTGGTAAAGACTGCAGCTGCTTCTTTTTTTAAATTTTTATACGTCAATTTAGCACGCATCTATCTTGGTGTTTCAAATATTTTTTTTTCCTCTTCAACTATTCATAGATTGATTTTGCATTGTTCATCAACAAAGAATGCGTGTAGTGGAGAATTGAATTTCTTCTCATTGTAAAAATCACTTGTAACTTTACATTTTGATCAAGAAGAATTCTTTTACGAAAAGTCTTCAGTTTTATACACAAAGTTAGGTTAATATCGTTCTTAGAATTTATTATTTTATATAAGATTTCTAAAACTAAACCATCATTCCGCTTCCCAGTCATGATTTCCGCATTATACATATATATTATGACCAGCAACATACTATATATCACATTCTAGCTACAAAAAGTCATAAGCTGTGTTTTGCAAGTTAAAATCAAATTGAAATTAATTTTCCCCCCCATGTCTAAAAATCTAGAGTTAGTGAAATAATTTGTTAATTTCTGTAATATTGTTATAAAAATATCTGATGTGGACACCATATGGATTCCCAGTGCGGCCCATTAAATTATACAGATTTTTTGCTGCACTTTGTTTATTCCCTCAAATTTCATTAGAGATATATTTCTCATCTAATTAATTCAGTTTTTTACTTACCTAAAATCCCAAATGCAGTTAAAAACAACTAAAAAAATTCTACAATTCAAATTAGAGTTTGGCCCCAAAAACACGTAATTCGGCCAGCGGGCAGGAAGGCAAACTTTTTGTTGCAAAAAACTGAAAATTAACTTTCGGTCCTACTGGCCAAAAAATCGTGAACTTGATGCAACAACTGACTTAATCCACGGTTCTACTAAGCGTTTTAAATGTTAAAAAAATGGCGTTTTCGTTAGGCTTAGAGTCACTTTTAAATTGTCGATAATTCTACAACTTTTGCTTTCAGATAAACTAAAGGCGTAGAAACCTTAACTAGAAATAACAACAACATAATACAATCACTTTTAAAGGAATGCAAAATTTACTAACTTATAGAAATAAAAAACTGAGCTCACCAAGCTGGGTAACAGATACAAACATCACGAAAGAATCTTTCTGAATCCATTTTAAAGCTTTTTACTATCCGGGTTGGGAAAAAATAATCCTTTATTCTGTTCGTACTTATGTCACGCAATAACATCTTTCAAATGTGTTCGAGGGTGGTCAAAATGAATACTTTCGTTGAAATATGGCATTCGAGTTTTTTAACGATTATCATACTTCCTTCACTTTCTACAAAGAAGTAAAAAATTATAATTTAATATGTCTGTCTGCGTTACATCAGACTGTCTCACTTGAGATAGCAGTATTTTTGCTTTAAATTGTTTTATGTTCATTTACATGCTAACCACTATGCTATGAACATACGCGTTTTGTGTCCATTACTTTGAATGTACGTCTGTTATGTTATGTCCGTCGCATGTGTATTAATATTACTCTATTCAGTTAAATTGAACATCATATACGAAAACGAACATGTCAACTCAAACTATAAGTTTAGGTGAAATTCAATTTTAAATTTAAATTAGATTTATATAATTCTTTATTCCTTTAAATAGGTACCGAAAACGGTTTATAGAATGCAGAGTATCAGTCATTTTATGAATAATTGAATTTTACTTATCAGAATAACAGAAATGCCTTTATTTGATGTACCTTTATGATTGAAAAAAATATTACTACAGATTACACTAGCTTAACAATCATTTTTGTGAAGTCTAAAGGCTGTCTGTGAATCCATGAAAAACTGAATTTTGCACTTAAACGTTCGATGCAGAGTGATTTTCATTGTGAATTGTTTCCTTTGTGGAAATCATAAGTCTGGTCGCAGTAGTATTTTTATCAAGTTCTCAGCTTCTTTATGCGGCCGTGAGTTCTATTTCAAAACAGAGGCGTGTTGAGCATTCTTTTTTCTCAAATCTTTTAGTGTTTCGCAGTAACGAGCAGTATTCATCGTATAAGCCTTAACAGCTAATCGATGAGAATACGCCCAGGAATGTCAAAGAAAAAGAACAAAAAAATGTTTCCAAAAACCTAGAAGTATGAATTTGTTCAGCGAGAGAGAAATACGTACTTGCACTTATTCAAATTTGAGGGTCGAAGAGGTAGCTATTCGAGAATAAAAGAAATGGAATAAACAGGTACTCTTAAGATTTATAACATGCACAAGAGACCAATATATCAATGAAAATCATCCTTATTTCTATAAGCATCCCGTACCTAACACAAAATTTAACCAAAAAATTAACCTATATATTTACATATATTCAACATATATATTCAATAAATTATAAATAAATCTAATTAGGTGAGCTTTTTCTGGTGAATTTTGAATCTCAGTTAAAAATATTTTTTAATTGATAACGAATTGCCCTGAAATGCGCTTGATTTCGAATATATAATTGCAAACAGATACCAGTCTCAATCTTTAGTCTTAAAGAGTTTAAATATTTTAGACATGTTAATTATTTCCTAAACTTAATACGCGGTTTATACGTATTAGAGATGCACACCCGAAATGAATGTTGTAAATCAATGAAATAAGTGCTTCAGCATTAAATGACCAACTCTGTCCTTTTGAAATGAAACAGTCATTAAACCGCTTAGTTCAACTACGTATATTTAGGTCTTTATGACTAATAATCTTAGAATGCTTTTAAATTATAAATTAGCAAAGCATAATTAAATAGATCATAGCGACGCACAATCGCTTGCATTCTTCAACCTTTCAAGGAGCTATTCCGAATAGCTATGGGCCTGTCCCCCCCCCCAGAATTCTGTATGAGAATAGTATGTGAGGGTAATAACGATGATGATAACGATTGTCGGAATAGTAATCGATATAAATAATAAAACAGTACTAGCGCATTATCACTGTGAAAGCTTCGCTCACCTGGAACTGCAGCTTTCAAATTAAATTTGCTTAATGGGTGTGATATGAAACATGGCGAAGGAAACACCGAAACTTCATTCTTAATGCCCCACAGGGAACTCCCTCGCATAAAATTAGAATTTCAATCTAATATGCTTCGTTGATTTTTCTATTCAAGAGGGAATATGCCGAAATGTTTGGATAACAATGCAAAATATCTCGGTGCATTACAGAATTGTGGACATGACAAAGGACAAGACTTGCTTAGAAGAGTTCTAATCATTGTGAAAAGCGGAAATCAATAGAAATGGAGCTTAGAACTCATTATCTTTTGCTCTGGATTAAAACCATCAGTTTTTCAAAAATTACATAAGCTTTCTCATTTTATATAAATTTAACAAAAGAAATCCAATTTTCTTTCTGTTCTTAATATTAGTAAAGCAAAAGCGTTTTCCATTAGATCTTCAGGCAAGTTGAAGAGACTGAATTATTTTCCCTCGCATGGCCATATAGTTATGAACAAAGTACTTTATTTCAAAGGTTTTGTTTTATGGTAATTATGATATATGACTGTAGAAAATTCAAGTATTTATAGAATGAACGGATATCGTATGCACTGATCACAAAATATAAGTAAAGTTATCGAGTAAATGTCAAAGAAATGTTAAGAAAATGTAAACAGAGATAACAATGATTACGAAATATTTTGGTAGGTTTCCAGAAATGCATTTACTATACATATTAGTACATTTTCCCTCTGTCCTCCTGAATAAAGAGTGATGCAAAAATATGAAAAATGTGAAGAAAAGATTGACCCATTCTCATTTTAAAATCTTAATATAATTAAATCAGTTACTTCATACATGAAGCAGTGTATAGCTATATATAGCTTATTTCCATATATATAGCTTATTTCGATATCAAGTGTTTTCAGGATTTTGCAGTGAATAAAATGTAAGATGCCTTCACATTACAAGTTTTTAAAATTAAATGACGAAATATATTACTGTATTTTCCGAAAGTACATTTCATTTTGTTAAGTAGTTAGTTTGTTGTTTTAATTAATTAAATTAATAAGCGTGTTAAAATCTGTATCACTTAATAGTGTAATAATCGACTTTACAATCTGATCGAAAACATATGAGTAAATGTGTTAAGCGAAGAAAGCGCGAAACCCCCAACTGAATAACAGTTAAATATTTCCGATTTCCCTGACTCAACTAAAATTAATACATCTCAGTATTTTAATCTTCATTATA
>KK119365.1:57165-84484 GCA_000611955.2 Stegodyphus mimosarum | reverse complement strand
GCCTTATATATTATAGCCAATAAATTTACCTATCTACACTGCTGGCCATCGTAAATGCAACACCCTGAAGGAAGCATGCAAATAACATGAAATTTACAACATGCATTAGTAGAGGTGAGATATGCAAGTGATTAAAATTTCAGCGCAGTCGCACATCACGCACGCCTGTGGCGCCACTTCAAAGCGTTATTTAAGGCTTGGAGTTTTCGACGATTCCAAGTTCGGCAATTGTGTTTTTCTTGTGGTTTTTCCAAAAAAAAACGATCAATTATGCCTCGTAGTAAACAACGATCATCGTATCAAGTATCCGAGTTTGACAGAGGAAGGATAGTAGCCTACCGAAAGTGTGGATTATCTTTCAGGGAAATCGGTAGCAATGCTGGACGAAACCAAACAACTGTAATGCGGATGGGTGACCGTTGGATGCAGGAGGATACGTCGGACCGATGAGTTCGATCGCATCCACCTCAGTGCACCACTTCACGTGATGACAGAAACATTGTGTGCATGGCAGTGACGGATCGCTCAGTCACATCACCAACCATGGCACACCACATTCAGTCTATAACGCGTCATCCAGTATCTGCGCTTACCATTCGACGCCGTTTACAGCAGAGTGGTCTGTCCGCAAGACATCCATTGCTTCGTCTACCCTTGACGCAGAACCACAGACGTCTTAGCCGCCAGTGGTGCGATGAAAGAAGGATGTGGACGGCAGAATGGAATGAAATTGTCTTTACTGACGAGTCACGCTTGTGTCTTCAACACCACGATGGTCGGATTCGAGTCTGGAGACATCGTGGAGAGTGGATGCTGAACAGCTGCATTATGCACCACCACACTGGACCTGCACCAGGTATTATGGTAAGGGGAGGTATTGGATATCACTCTCGCACTCCTTTAGTACGCATTGTCGGTACTTTAAACAACCAGCGCTACATCTCCGAGGTGTTGGAGCCAGTTGTCTTTCCTTATCTTAAGGGCTTGCCCACAGCCATATTTCAACAGGATAATACGCGACCACACGTGGCCCGCATTGTACAAGGTTTCTTCCTCAAGCGCCAGATTGAATTGTTTCCCTGGCCGGCTCGCTCTCCGGATCTTTCGCCGATAGAAAACATGTGGTCCATGGTTGCCGAACGATTGACCCAGATTATATCCCAAGCTGCCACACCAGATCAACTTTGGCAACGTGGGGAAGCTGCTTGGTCTGCTGTACCCCAGGAACATATCCAAAGTCTCTTTGAATCATTGCCGAGGCTTGTGGCAGCGGTGATCTCCAACAATGGCGACTACTCTGTCTACTGATTCTGGAAGGAACCAGACTTCACAGAAGTCTATAAATTTAATCATTTGATACTTGGTCAACATGTTATCTACTAAATACATTTTGTTGTGATATCTTTTGTCTTCCTTGATATTGCAATTTGGGTGGCCAGCAGTGTAGTTTGAGGTAAGAGATTTATAGCACACGCAACATAAGGAGAGAAGTTAAACTATAACAAACTCTATAAAATTTAATAATGTTAAACTAAAATTCACTCAGTCAGAAGTAATTCAATTAGGGCCACTACTGGATAACCTCATCGAAATGACATGAAATGTGTACTTAAGATCAAGTAAAGTTATATGTATAGCTAGTTCTAGTTATCTTTAGTATAATATTGCCTTAAATTATAAAATTCATTACACGATAATTTTAATATTTGATTACAATCTTAACCAAAGAACATTCCTATCGATTAAGCTTAGGAAAGCAAACAAATTAAAGACGATTCCCCATCGTGATCACCCTTGTTAATTCACAGTCATATGCTTTATTCTAGTCCTTTGTTGGTTTCTAACGAGCCATTGCTTGAAGGCAAGCTTCATCTAATGATAAAATGCTGACGTCGTCTTTATTCCTCGCTGTGACATGAAATATTTCTGTATTTTCAAATTTCTGAGCATCAAATTAATTATAGCAGAGTCCAATGATATGTTTCTTTCCAGTCAAGAGCTTACTTTTAACTTCGTTTTAAAAGTTAGCATTTGCACTCGCTACAGCAAAATTCGCAACTTCTTTAGAAAGGTTTCAACATTAAATATTTTCTTTCAGACCGAACCAAAGAATATATTTTCGAGGTTATTTTTTTGCATAATCTATCTACGCCTAACTCACATATCTAACGATCAGCAGCTCCTTGCACTTTTACCATAACAACTGCCAAATAAGTTACATATGGCACAAAATTTCAAATTCACAATTTTATTTTTTAATTGCAAATCGGAGAGTGTTGGTTGCTTTTATCTCATTCATGAAATATTAATTAGTATGTAATTTATTGAAATCATCTTAGTATAGTTTCGCAGAGAAATGTCACTGAGATCTGATGTAATGTTATATTTTGTAAACGTATACATATGTGTTGCAATAAAGAAATGCTTCTCATTTAAGTAAAATTCTGTCTATATGTAATCAGTGAAATCCATTGTGAACACAACATTTACGAGTAGTAAAGTTCCAGTAGCAATACATCAAAATCTGGCATCACACATATATGTATAATGGCTTATGCAAATTCAACGCTAACTTCCCAAAGTGCACGCATAAATTATTGAGCTGAGCTTGATGGAATACAAATAAATTCCAGGATACAACTTCAAGTTTAGTAGCATACATCATCGTCATGTCACTGTTCTGCGACTCTAAAGCGGCATTCCATGTTCTTCGAACAAGAATATGGTGGTGGCAATAAATTCTATTCCACTCTCAGCAGTGGTGGATTAGCTTTACTCTAAACTAACAGCTAGCTGACATAGAATAAAAAATTATGTTTTTAGTTTCTGTTGGCAGAAAACATAATATTATCTTAATAAAATAATGACAAGTACTAATTTTCGATGTATGTTATATTATAAATTGAACAAACGTTTTATTTCTCAGATTAAGCAAATTAGATTTGTACAAATCATGTTAATTACCATCAAGGAGAATGCAGGACGTATTTAATTGGTTATGGACCGCTTTTACACATCCTAATCGACAATTACTAAGTGCATTAATTTGAGCTGGCTACCTTGTGCATTTTGATTTGCTTTTAGATTCATTATAGATGCTATTTTTTAAGTATAAGAATGCATCAGAAATAGGTTAAATAATAAATAATATAATATAAATGTTTCCTTTGGACATTTGCGAACTATTCGTAAATATTACGTAACAGATAGGACCCAATTTGCAAAAATCAATAACCAAGGTAAAATTTCTTATAGATGTGTCTCCTCCTCTAATTCTTTTCAAAGTAATAGCGGTGATGTGGATTACATGATACATTTCTTTACATAACCTAAAAATTAATATACTTTAAATTATTTAAATAAAAATACATTGAATCTTTCTATGTACTTTATTTTTAAAGTTTAAATTTCTTATATGCTATATAAAATGAAGCTAATGTATACTCATGTCCATAAATTAAGGATAATTCGGAGTCACGCCGAAATCGAACTCTAAAATAAATATATCACCTGTAAAATCACTACACACATCTTCAAGAATCATATGCAAATTTCAGGGAGTAACCAGATGAAAACGATGATACGTCACATGACGAGAGTGTAAGAGAGTGATATATAAGGAATACAGGCAAAGAAGTAAAATTGTTCGCAGGCGCTTTATTAGCATTTCAGTGCAATAAACGAATAGTTATGACACAAAGGACGCATTTGGATGATTTTTTACGTGGTAACATTATCGGCCGTCTGGAATGTAGGCGTACCCAACTGAAAGTATCAGATGAATTTGGAATTGCCCAGAGTGTCATCTCCAGCCTTTGGCAACGATTCCAAGATGATGGTAATGTGAGTAGACGTTACAGCACAGATCGCCCCAGAGTTACAACGCCGAATGAGGACCGGTATTTGGCAGTTAGTGCCAAAAGAAAGAGGCGGGGCACAGCCTCAGACCTGTCTCGTCAGCTCTCTTCAGCCACTGGTATGTCAGTTTCAAGCCAGACCTGTACAGACGCTTAGGGCAGATTGGTCTATATGCTCGTAGACCTGTCAGATGCGCTCCAATTACTGCAACTCACTGTCGCCTGCGGTTAGCCTGGAGTAGAGAGCATGCATTGTGGACACCGCAACAGTGGGCTTGTGTGATGTTTTTCGACGAGTCCAGGTTTAGCTTGCAGTCTGATTCTCGCCTGACTAACATATGGAGAGCTCCAGGTACCCGTTACCACCAAGAAAACATTATTGAACGGCACCGTTACGGTGGTGCAGGAGTGCTCGCTTGGGGTGGAATTATTCTGGGTTCCAGAACTGACCTGCATGTTCAAATTGGAACCATGATAAGCCAAATCTATCGGGACGTCATTCTGGAACAACATGTACCATGGGCACACAATTTGTGTTTATGGATGACAACGCCCGTCCTCACCGTGCAAACATCGTAGGCGAATACCTTCAATCGGAGGATATCACCCGTATGGACTTGCCAGCATTCTCATCGGACTTGAATCCAGTAAAGCACGTGTGGGACATGCTTGGCCGACGAGTTGCAGCCCGTCAACCTCCTCCTACATGTCTACCGGAACTTCGGAGAGCATTGCTTTTTGAGTGGTGTAATATCCCCCAAGATCAGATCGATAATTTGATACTCAGCAGGGCTAAGCGTTATACGGACTGTATTGCATCGTCTGGGAGACATACAATGTATTAACAATCATACCAACCATGTAATATTGGATTTTTGTAAATAGGTTTTTTTTGGAATTTGCTCCAGGGAGAAAAAATAGCTAATTTTTTTAATAATATCAAACATATAGCATCTTTTTTTGCTCTTTACCTTTTGTTTAATAAATAAGCTTTACAAATAAGTCAAATTTGTTTTGCTTCTAAGTTATCCTTTGCCTGATTTTGCATTATCCTTAATTTATGGACATGAGTGTATTTTAAACCAGCATCTCATAATTTTCTTCATCTTAAAAACTGAAATTCAAAATTTAGCGAAATACCTACATAATTTAAATATTACAAAGAATTTTTACGCCTTCTGAAACCGGAAATCTGAAGAATATGCTCCAATCTGAAGAATATGCTTCCAATTTATGATCAATGAAATCTATAATCAGAGAATAGATAATCAGTGATGCAAAGAATCAATGAAGCTATTAATGGATCACAAATAATCAATTGAGTAAACAAGGAAGCATCAAAATATTCAATGCAGCATAAATAATCATATGGAACAATCAGTGTACCATAAACAATCAAGAAGTGCAACAAGTGGAGCATAAATTATCAAATGGAGCAATTAGTGGAACATTAATAACCAAATGAAGCATAATGGAGCATCCTCAAATTTGTGCAATATGTGATCAGAAACATAAAAAATCAATGGAGCAAGTGGATCAGTGGAGTAGTCAATGGGGTGAACAATGGAGCAATCAATGGATCAAAAGTAATCAATGAAACACCAAAATAATCGAGAAATCAATGGAGCATAAATAAACAAAAGAAAACATCCCTCCTTTGTACAATCTATGACGAGAGCATAAATAATCAAAGCAGCAATCAGTTGAGCGGAAATCATGAAATACAGCATAATGAAATATCCTCCAATTGAATAATCCGTGATCAGAGCTAAATTATGAATGAGGTAAATGGATCAATGGAGCATATATAATGAATGGAGCAATTAGTAGAACATCAAAATAAAGAATGGAGTGTAAATAATCAAATTGATCATGGCGCATCCTCCATTTGTACAATCAAATCAATGTAACAAGGGAGTAATAGAGCAATAGTGGGGAATAAATAATCAATGAAACAATCGTAATGGTCCGTAATGGAACATCCTCAGTTTGTACAATGTGTGATCAGTAACAATCTCCTGTTATACAATCCGTGATCAAAGCGTCAATCAGGGTTTGGTAAAAGAGTTAAGAATTTTAATGTAACCTTATGTTTATTGCACTGATAATGACGGATCCGAGGGCCTCTCACCACATCTACCGCCAAACCACTTGAGTGGACTTTCGACTTGTCACTATTTTAAGTGCCCCCATGGTACACATATATTATAGATTTATAAAAATCAATATCTTCTCCGGAACTCGAACCCTGATGCAATGAGACGACAGTCAGCATCGCTAAGCCCTATCCCGATAAGACTCGCAAAACCGAACTGCAGTGTGTTTCATAATATAAGTGCTGGTTTTTACACCAACTTTCTTAGGGCATGTTGCCATACAAAATAATAGATATTTTTGTAGTTGTCATTTCTCAAGTGAATCACAAAACTGAGTGATTCTTTTCCTCTTTCATTGCATACAGCCTCACTAGCTGGTAACAGAATGTTATTTCAAATGTCATTTCTAAATTTTGTTTCATTCTAAAGGGCGTATTTAAAGAGAATTCATAAAGGGGGGCCGGCAGCAGTGTTCTAAAATATTTCGAACTGTTTAGGAAAATGAAGACCTACAAATGATGTCTTTGCAAACATAAATTTCTTTAAAGAGTTTTTTCTTTGAATTTTACGCAGCTGTTATATACATGTTGATTCATAGTTTGGCTAAATAGTGCTTTATAGGCAGGGAAAACGTCACGTAACGGTTGATAAATACTGAACTTTCTCAAAATTATTGTAGTTTTTAATTTATACTACCAATATCGGAAAACTTCTCTCGGTCTATAATGTATCTTATCATCTCTTTCTGTTATGATATAAATTTTGCAAATAAGTATTGCATAACTAAATATGCATGAAAGCAAGTATTATTAATTCAAACTTAATTTATTTTTAACTAATATTTTCTTTATTTTTTATACTTATTAAATAATACTTACATTTATAAATACTGCTAATGTAATCAAAAATGTAGTGTAAAAGATTTCGGTTTAACCCTTTGATTGCTAACTAAGTGTGAGGCACTTCGCGTGAGCGACGTGCGGCCGCAGAATGACTGACCAAATAAACGAAATTTCATTTTTTCTCGTTTAAGCAAAGAACGAGGCATGAGGTTTCTGCGAGTGTTTGATACATACCATAGAAATAACTTCCGAAGTTACACATGAGATAACAGTAAACAGCCGAGCGCACATTTGTGTCCATAGCCAACACCGATGGCTTGCGCCAGATGCACATATGTGCCAGTAGACCACACCGATGGTTTTTCTGGATGCATGTATGTGTCCATAGCAGTCAAAGAATTAAGAAAAGGCTCATGAGGCTCAGTTGATGAGAGCACTAAACTCTGGTATTTTGAGACACATTCGGATAATAGGGAATTGATTGGTTTGAAAAACAGTTCATGGTTTCTCCAATGTTCAATGAAGCCATCTTCTCCATGAGGGAAAACTCCTGCGTACTTGGTGATAGCTGATTAAACCATTTATTTAAATGCCGTTATGAAACACAAAATTTTCCATATACAAATAATCATCATTAAACAGACTGATTTTAATTTTAGAAAAGGGATTGTTAAGCATCTGATCTGTTTGATGATGTTGATAGGAAACCGAATATGACATTATGCATTTGATTTTTTTTTTCATATTCCAGAAGCCGAAGAACAATTTAGAGTTCAAAATCTGAAATTTTGTTTTTTAATAGATCCATTTTGCTATGTAGTTTTATTTAAATTTTTATAAAAAGCACTGTAAAATGATTAAAATTTTTATAAAAGTATAATGTATGAAAATTATAATAAAATTTTTAAAATGATGGTAATATCCGAATTTTGCGGATTAATTTCATGATGCTAAAATAGCTGATAGCAGCGAAACTCATTAATGAAACAAATCCCGAAAATGTGTATTACAATGAAGGTTTTAGTTAAACATAATACATGCCCCTACTTTCAGCTAACAAAACTAAAATTTATAACGTATCTTTAATATGAAGGAAATCAATGTAGCCACATTTTATAATAACATAAATCGAAGATTTCTGCTAATATGGAATATTAAGTAAAAAAAAATTAAAAATTTTTGGAATAGCTGATTTTCAAACTGTACTTTAAGCATTTTCCATTTCCGTTTTTTTACTTTATTTTTATTTGAAAACTTTATTTTAATTTCATCTACAACTGTTTCAGTGCTAATGTAAACTCACCTATTATATTTAATGACGTGGGCTTCCGAAACAACAAATAGTACAAACTCAGTACTAAACATTTAGCTTCAATACATGGCAAAAAATTTTCGAAGTTCATTCTGATACAAGAAGTTCTGAAGTTGTTTTGATGGTCAATATTCTACGTTCTCAAGGAAAAACCTAGACTGAATACCAGGCCGAGATACAGAAATGACAAATTTCAGTTAAATCATGCTGTACTTCTACTAAATGATTAAAATTTTCAGCTAACTGATGAGTACCATACTTGTACTGTCATGAAACAACTCTCCACATTTTAATATACAGGATGTTTATAAGGTCCCGGACCCATTTTGATGTTTAATAACTCATAAAATAATAAAGATAGATTAAAATTAATAGCATAAATGGTTAGATAGACTCAAAAAGTTTCATGACCCTTGTCAATGAACTTCCACGTGTGTCCTTCGTCGCACGGAGAATATCAAGTCGATATTCAATTTCACGCCAGGTACCGGCAAGCACGTCGGCATCCACAGAGGCTATTGCGGTTGTAATTCTGGCTTTTAGGTCATCAATGTTCGACACTCTCCTCCTGTAAAAGTTGTCCTTTACAAATCACCAAAGGAAAAAGTCCAGCGGCGTTATATCAGGTGATCTGGAAGGCCAAGGAACTGGACCTCCTCGTCCAATCCATCTTCCTGTAAAATAGTCATTCAAAGAACCACGAACGATAGTACCCCAATGAAGTGGTGCACCATCTTGTTGCAGACATGTGGCTGAAGCTCTTCTAGCTCTTCTAGTGGAAATACGAAGTTTTCCAACATGTCTAAGTATACGACTCATGAGACCGTCTTTTTTTTAAAAAAAGAAAGACCCAATGACTCGGTCGTGCATTAGCCCACACCACACATTAACCTTTGGGGAATCCCTTTGTGCCTCACGGTATTCATGGAGCTTTTCAGATCATAATCATAATTAATAAGCAGACGATATTTAGAACAGTACAGATATTTGGACTGGAAAATGAAATTATCTGAAATTAACCACACGCGCAGACGATATTTACAAAAGTAAAGATATTCAAACTTGAAAAGGAAAATATGTGTTATTCCATCAATAAATGCCATAAGTGTGTTTATATCTTCATTATTTTATGAGTTATTAAACATCAAAATGGGTCCGGGACTTTATAAACACCCTGTATAACCGAAAACTAAACCGCAAAAAAAGGCCACTTTGTTTTGTCAGTTCAGATTAAAATCGGTGTAAAATAGTAAAATCCAGCTCCATATTTTGGCGAAACCTAATATGTCAAAGCAATTATCCCGAATAACTTTTTGTAGAAAAAATATCAATTCTGTAAATATTTATAATTAACTGTTTTACATATTGTCGCCAGCTTTATAAAGATAGGGTGCCTGAGCTGCCATAAATATTTCAAATGTTTCATTTTTCGAAATCAGCGAACTTATGTTTTTATACACCAATTGCCTAAAAACGTTCCATCTAATTTTTATAAATGTGTTTTATGAAACGTTTTTGGCCAAAGTAAGCTGATTTATTAAAAAAAGAAGAGAAATTAATAATAAAATTAGCAAATTGTATAAAGAAGAATTGTAACTTTAGCGAGTAAATTTATTAAATGTTATCGTAACTGAACAGGAAATTGGTGGGAAATACTAATTATATCCAACAGTACATTAATGAGAAACGCTTTTAAATTTTAACAGATTGCTTTTGTGAAAGCTATGTCGAGTTTTATTTTAAATACTATGTATTAGGGAAGTGTATTGATATGGCTAAAGCGCAGATCCTCAAAATAAATGTCGGAGGATATTAAAATGAATTCGACATTCAATTTAATCATTCTTTGCGAAAGTCCGCGTTACTAATCTCTTCGTCACCCGAAATGAGATACTTCAAAAGATTACTGTAGCTTTTGTATTCAAGTAAATGAAACTGAATTGCGATTGTTTGCACAGATGGACATAGTAGTCATTTAATTTAAGATGCAGATTTCGACTCAGACATTTCTCTTGTGAGCTAATATATGTAAAGACAAACCAATCGTATTTTACTTTTCATAAAGAGGAGAGAAATTTCCAATTTTTCAGTGTTTTATCAAATATAATTAAATTTTTCTTTTATGACTCTTTTGGCTAATGAAAGCAGCATTTGAGAATATTAGAGAAATAGGGTCATTACATAAAAAAACACGACACGTTTTGGAAAACATTAGTGAAACGAAATAATTTTTAGGGTGTCAAATCCAATCTATTTTTCCTTTTTCATTTATTCTTTTCGAAGTTAACTTTCTGAATAACTTAAGCTATAACCCAAACTTCTGTTGAGGCCTAAAATCTTCATTTTGATTAATAAAAACAACATGTGAGGGTTTAAGCATATTAGTGAATTAGAGAAACTGCATTAAAACAAGTAAGGCAGTCTGAAACATGTTCGTCAAATGAAATACGTTTTTAGGGTATAAAATCTAGTCCTTTTTGTTCTTTATTTATTCAATTTTAATTTAATCCTGTGGTTAACTTTACTTGTAAATTAAACTTCCATGGATGCCTAATTTCTCTCTGTTGCACAAAACTCAAACTACCTTTTGTTGTTATTTTTTCAGTCAAATGCTAAATGTTGATATAACAGCAAATACAAGGTCTGTCCCGAAAGTAATGCACCCATTTTTTTAAGAAATGTATTGAACGGATTCGTGCAATTACTCAATATTCTTCGAATTACATCCCTTCTGCTTTAACACACTTCTTCCAACGCGATTTCCATGCTTTATATGCGTCCTGGAAGTCCGTCAGGGGGATGTCCTTTAGTAATCTCGTTGTATCCGCTTTGATGTTATCCAGGGTAATCAAATGCTGTTCTTTGAATGATTTTTTTTTAATCTTCGGTAACAAAAAGAAGTCGGGCGGGAACAAATCAGGATTGAAGCAACGCAAAAGTCTCCGACGGCGTTTTCGTAAGTTTGAAGCAAAACTTTGCGTATCGCTGCTCGAGAATTTTTTCCATCTTGATTTCGACTGAGCACTCACAAAAGGTTCACTGAAACAGACACAAGCGTCTCCAGGAGCTCGGAGCCGATTGGCGCTGGTCGCGCAGTGTTCCCAAGAATCCACCCACCCTTTCGTTCAAGCGGCAACACTGTGCGACGGATAGTCGTCGCAGAAGAAAATGGGACGCATTACTTTCGGGACAGACCTTGTACAATTCCTGCAGACGCTCAATTTTCTATTTATTACAAAAAACAAAAAATAATCTCAAACTTAACTTCCATTAACAGTTTTCGTATAGAACACACAAATTTTAAAATAATAGCAAGCTAAATTTCAACAATATATAAAACTCAACAGATAATATTGTAGCATTCATTATTTTAATTAACCAAATTATTTTTAGTTTGAACTTTCCTATCGAATTCTCAAAGTTTCAGTTGCTGCCCGAATTTAGCGCGAGTGAGATATTTATGCAAATCGCATATATCTGTTAGCAGTTTAAAAGGCAAGAGTTAACGAGGGAAAAGACAGAGCCTTGGATTTATCGCCGTAAGGCTGTGCGCGCAAAGATTTCCTCTGTCTACTGAAAGTTCGCCTTCATAGGCAATTTGCAATTACCAGTGTTTGCTAGTGAAATTCGCATAATTGCATTTCACTAAGAGTTAAGTTTCCCTCGCCGTCCTACTTAGAATTAAGTTAGGTATTGAATTTGTTAACACACTTTAGTTTAATATTATTTTAGTTCAGCCCAAGTAGTGGCTTACTCTCGATTTGAAGAGTTGTAAATATTTGAATTAAAGGGTCACTTTTAAACCCTGCTTCTGACTTTGTAGTTCTTCAACACTAAAGGACATAGCCTAGATCTGCTCACTGTCCTCTACATAAGGTTTCACAGTTTATGCTCACGAAAAGAGTCAAGAGGTTGAAGGAGAAACCTTACACTGGCGCCCGAACAACTAAAAGGATGGAAGGAAGTTGGAATATGCCTACTACATCCCAGAATACAGCTGCAATGCCTGATGGATTTGGATTCATAGTGGAAACCATCAGAGCAGCCATGAAGCCGGCAGTAGTTTTTGATGCCAGAGGACCTGTGAACACATTCCTGGAAAAGTTAGAAGCGCATTTTTTGCTGTATCCAGTTCCGGAACATCAGAAGGTCATATTAGCGACAGGAGCATTGAGGGGCCAAGCAGCGACCTGGTATAAGTGCATCGGAAAATGTCTGCTGGGAGAACCAGGAACGCCGACTTACACGTACGAGAATTTTAAACTAGCAATTTTGAGAGCGTTTCCTGTGGTTAAAGACCGTGCGAAACTCGAAGCTGAGTTGTTTAGCAAGTACCAACAGCGGGTGGATGAACTATCGGAATTTATTTTGAGAAAAATACAAGTCTTTAAATTATTGTATGGCACGAGGCCGGACCCGGAGATTATCCAGATAATCCTGCCCAGATTGTTACCATCGATACAAGATTTCATGGAGCTAAGAAATCCCGTAACGCTGGACAAGCTGTTTGAACTCGCCGTACAATTCGAGAGCCGGCGAGCGGCCGAAAATCAACGGAGACAATCGTATGAACAGCGGCTGCAGGGGAACCAGAATGCCGAAGGAAGAAACAGACGATGGCCGAGAACTACTGGTACCAGTCAAAATGCGAGCGGTCAACCGCGCCAAGTACAGCGCCAACAAAATAATTCCAACTACGGAAGAAAATCATTCTCCCCAGGCAGAAGCCAGCAACAGAAGAAAACACCCGCAAAGCATTTAAACTACTAAGGAATATTGCGGGGAAGGGGGTGCAATGTTCCGAGGAGAAGAAAAATCCCTCTGAAGTACAGCTAAATACGGTCATGGTGAGAAACATTGAATTACCGAGACTGCAGTTACTAATTAACAACGTACCCGCTACAGCTCTGTTGGATACCGGCGCTCAAGGAAGCTGTTTGGCAGAAGAATTTTTTAAGAAGCACTTTCGTAGATATCGTCTGCATAGCGTGGAAGGAATGAAGGTGGTAGCAGCCCAAGGAAAAACGTGTCAATGCATGGGAAAAATCGAGCTGTACATCAAAATCGGCGAAGAACAAAAAAAAATTATGTTTCTTGTAGTGAAGAACCTCCAAGCATCGGTTATTTTAGGAACAGATTTCTTTGCAGCTGTGGATGCGAAAATCGATTTTGAAAACTCCACCTTGCAAGTAACCATGGACCCAGTTAAAAAGAAATCAACACCTCCCCCTGAAGTGGATTTAAGCCATCTAACGCCCGAAGAACAGGACAAGTTTCGGGAGTTGGTAAGTAATTTCGCTGATTTATTTGATGATATTCCAGGATTCACCCAGATCGTAGCACACGAAATTAAATTAACTACGGATGAACCTATACGTCAGCGTCCTTACAAGTACGACAAAGTTAAGGAGGAAATAATAAAATACCATATTGATGAAATGTTAAGAAACAAAATAATAACTCCTATTTCTAGTGCATATGCGAGTCCGGTTGTTTTATGTAAGAAAAATAATGATTTGCCGTTAACTGATCCATTAAGGTACAGGTTCGCTATTGACTACAGAAAGCTTAATAGTATAACAAAATTTCCAACTTACCCACTTCCGGTAATTGATGAAATTCTAAGAAGTATTAAATCAACAAAATACATAACCACCCTAGATTTGACATCCGGATATTTTCAGATAAGCATAAAGCCGGAAGATGTTCACAAAACAGCATTCATAACAAAATACGGTACATATGGCTTTTTGCGTATGCCTTTTGGATTGTCGGGAGCCCCGGCCACGTTTCAGAGGTGCATGGACAAAATTTTAAGGCCGGTAATAGGAAAAAGTACATTTATTTATCTTGACGATATAATTGTTACTTCAGAATCGCTGGAAGAACATATTAAAGACCTTCGAGAAGTCTTTACTCTTTTGAAAGATGCAGGACTTAAAGTGAACATTAAGAAATGTAAATTCGCGGCAAAAGAACTCAAATATTTAGGGTACAAAATTTCTCAAAGGGGGATCGAAACAGATAAATCTAAAGTTATAGCAGTGAAAAATTACCCAATTCCGAATACAGCCAAAAAGTTAGCGACTTTCTTGGGTATGTGCTCATATTATAGAATTTTTATTAAAAATTTCGCAGAAATTGCTGAACCATTGTTAAAGTTGAGAAGGAAAAGAGTTCGTTTTGCGTGGTCTTCAGAAGCAAACGCCGCGTTTGAGAAGTTAAAAGAATCTTTAATTAATGCACCGGTTCTAAAGTTCCCAGAGAAAGACAAGGGTCTAGAAATTTATGCAGACGCATCAGATTACGCAATCGGAGCCGTGTTAACACAAAATAGAAAAGCGATTGCCTTTTTTAGTCGTACATTGAATGATACGCAAAGAAATTATTCGGCAACGGAGCGTGAAACTTTAGCAGTGCTCGCAGCTGTTCAAAAATTTTGTGTATATTTTGGGAGTTCTCCCGTAACAGTATATTCAGATCATGCGGCAGTTACCAGATTATTTTCAGGAAAGAATCTTTCGCCACGCTTAATTCGGTGGACCCTAAAGTTGCAAGAATTTAATCTCATTATCAAACACACACCGGGAAAAGACAATGTAGTGGCCGACGCATTATCTAGAATAAAGTTAGACGAGAACGGCGAGAAAGTAAAAATAGCGATGCTTCAGGCAAAGGTCATTGACTCTCGAGAGACTGTAATAGAAGAAATTGCTAGGGATCCCGAATTCGGAAATATTTATAATTATTTAAAAGACCCAGATAACTTCCAGCATATAGACATTAATGCAATACGAAGCAGAGCACAGAACTATGAAATCATTGATGGTCTCTTATTTTATACTAAAGTTACGAATCAAAATAGTGAATACAGACCAGTCATCCCGGCCAAATTAATTTTAAGTATCTTGCAAGAGCTCCACGATTCGCCTGTCTCGGGCCATTTTGGAATTAGAAAAACAATACAACGCGTACGCGAGGCGGTATATTTTCCGCAATTACAAAAGATAGTTAAAAATTACTGCCAGACTTGTCACACGTGTCAGATAAATAATGACGTAAATTTCCGCCCGGCCGGGTTATTAACTAGTATTGAGTCTAGGTTCCCCAATGAAATAATTGGTATTGACCTCTTAGGCCCCTACCCCAGGAGTCATGTAAATAAGGCACGATTTTTATTAGTCATTGTGGATCATTTCAGTAAATGGGTTGAGTTGATACCACTTAAGCGGGCTTCAGCAAAAGTCGTTGCAGATTCGTTTTTGAACAAATATATTTTAAGATATGGATGTCCAGCGAGGGTGATTAGCGATAATGGTCCCCAGTTTGTAAGCAGTACATTTAAAATGATGTGTGACAAGTTGGGCATTAAGCATATGAAAATGGTACCCTACCGCCCACAATCAAATATAGCGGAACGGGTAAATAAGAATATTGTAAAATTGATTAGAAATTATGTGCAAAAGCACCATTCTAACTGGGATGACTGCGTCGAAGAATTTGCATTCGCCCTCAGAACGGCTAAGCACGAGACAACGAAGAAATCCCCCGCCGAATTGTTTTTGGGCAGGAAGATAATGACCCCCTTAGATAAATTATTTTATGTGAAAGATAGAGCGCCGGAATTTCAAATGGGTGAAATAGAAAAAATGTTGAAGGAGGCAGAAAAGTGCTCCCGGGAAGCGCAAAAGAAACAAAAGATTTACTACGATTCAAAAAGAAGAACCGTAGAATATAAAGTGGGGGAGGAGGTGTTGAAACAATCCCACGCACTTTCATGCGCAGCAAAAGATAAGGTCGCAAAATTTTGCCCAAGATGGCATGGTCCTTTTGAAATTACAAGAATAGTTGAATGCCGTGCATATTTAAAGAATGAGAAGGGCGAAGAGACTGTGGCAAATTTCGATCAAATTAAACATTATTATCGAAGAGCTAATAATAATATTTTGAAAGACATGTTGCAGGGTCCAGCCTCACAGAATTTTTCTAAGATTCAAGAGCCCCAACCAGGTCCCTCAAAAACAAGAGAACCCAGTTTGAAAAGGAGGTTACCAGAAGAGAGGAAGCCGCAGCCGAAGAAAAGACCACCCCAAAAAGAAAAAAGGACAAACGCTAAGCAACAGTCTCAGCAACCAAAGCGTCTAAGGAAGGAACGTCCAAATGAAAACACTATGAAAGCTCCACCACTACGGAGGGAACAGAACGGCGAGAAGCGAGCCGCCGAAGGTGCCAACCCACAACGAAGGAGCCTACGAGTGCAGGAGAAGGAACGAGCCAGTCTGGAGAGGGAGCAAAGACTTCAGCACAAACGGAAAGCGCCACCCACCATTCGTCCCAACAAGGTGTTTCTGGAGGAAAGAAGATCGACCAAACGAAAGGCAGCCCCAGAGTTTCAATCTAGGAGTAACAAGCAAAGAATAGCCCAAGCCACAGTATATCCAACCTTTCAGGAATGGACAAAAAAACGCCTAAAAGACTGGCAGAAAGATAAGTAGATTCTTTATTTTCTTTTAAAATTCACACAGTTATGTTTCTGATTTAAGTGCAAGTTGCAGATTTAAAAGGGAAGTTACCCGAGTCAAAAGCCGGTTGCCGAAAGCGTAAAGGACACGCTTGAAGGAACAACTTAATTATGCAGCGGAAGAAATTCGAGAGTTCAGTTGAAAAACTGTGAGACTTCGTGAAATGTTCTTTGTAATCCAGAACATGGGATTCATCGATTTTAGTCAAAAGACTCTCTGTAAATAGGAAATTGAATTGTGTTAATTAAAAGCAACTAGTACGTAAGTTGTATAGCAAAACTGTTGTATTATATTTTTCTATGTATAAATAATGAATGCATTTAATGTAAAACTGTTTTCTATGTAATGCATGATTTGTTGTAAGCCTTAAGCACTGGTTTTGTTTATATCGAATATTTTGGAAAAGCGTAAAGGATACGCAAGTTAAAATTAAAATGTAATGTAAAAGCGTAAAGCGCGCTAAATTAGAAAGTGAATATATAAGTGTTATTTAACGCAATGAGCATTTAAAGAAAATTTGAATTGAAGATTGAAAGAATGAATTATATGTATGAAATGCAATTGAAATGTTTGAATGTTGTACGTAGTGTTCTCTGGTTTCACACAAAAGTTTAAAGTTCATTTCATGTTAGAACCTCAGGGCATTTCAGATTTGTTTTAGGGGAAGTCTGAGGTCTTGAAAGTCGAAGAATTAACCCCAATAGAATTGAAGTCAGGTGGTAGTTGTGAACACTTGACAAAGTAAAACTGCGTGTTTTTCACAAACACCACATTTGGCCAGAGAACAAGGGGGAAGTTTTAAAAATGAATGAGTGTAAAATGAATGCGTTTGGCGAAAAGCGCTAATAGAAATTAAAAAACGCGAATACCTAAAGCGCGAATAAAAGTCATTACGGAAAGCATCAGAGGAAGGGAATGTTGTACTTTTCAGGTGAAATGTACTTATAACATGAAATTAAAATTTATTTCCTTCCAGATTGGAAGGAACCAGATAGTATCCAGCCAAATTCCTGATGGATCTTTTTGATGTGAAGACGGAAAAAGATATTCTATGTTAAAATATCTAAGACACAAACAGAGAGTTAAACTAAATTTAAAACTTACAATTGTAAAGGATGGCGAATAGGAAGGAAAATTTAGATTTAGAATTTAGCATCTTCACTAAAAGCCGATTTTAGGCTACTTAGTTTCAGACTACTAAATTCTGGGAGCAACTATGTAGCATTCATTATTTTAATTAACCAAATTATTTTTAGTTTGAACTTTCCTATCGAATTCTCAAAGTTTCAGTTGCTGCCCGAATTTAGCGCGAGTGAGATATTTATGCAAATCGCATATATCTGTTAGCAGTTAAAAGGCAGGAGTTAACGAGGGGAAAGACAGAGCCTTGGATTTATCGCCGTAAGGCTGTGCGCGCAAAGATTTCCTCTGTCTACTGAAAGTTCGCCTTCATAGGCAATTTGCAATTACCAGTGTTTGCTAGTGAAATTCGCATAATTGCATTTCACTAAGAGTTAAGTTTCCCTCGCCGTCCTACTTAGAATTAAGTTAGGTATTGAATTTGTTAACACACTTTAGTTTAATATTATTTTAGTTCAGCCCAAGTAGTGGCTTACTCTCGATTTGAAGAGTTGTAAATATTTGAATTAAAGGGTCACTTTTAAACCCTGCTTCTGACTTTGTAGTTCTTCAACACTAAAGGACATAGCCTAGATCTGCTCACTGTCCTCCACATAAGGTTTCACAGTTTATGCTCACGAAAAGAGTCAAGAGGTTGAAGGAGAAACCTTACAATATAAGCTATTGCAACTAAAGAACATCAAAGAAATATTTACATTTCATCAGGTAACCCTTCAGTTTCCACATTTTGGAACTTAAATTTCAGCATTTCGCAAAATTAAGAAAATGAAAGAGCAAAGTAACTCACAAAACAAAGCTTTGCAAGACTTTTGCTTTCAAAAATCTTTAGCAAATTTTGAAACTTTTTCCCTCAAAAATTTATTATTTTTTAAACCAAGTAATTTCTAGTTTTTAGTAATGTACAGAAGTAATATGCTGACTATAAAGCGATCGTTAGATTACTTCGCGCAGTAATGATAGTAAACTGAGGAAGACATCTTAAAATGCGAGTGTAGTAATATCACTCGCCGTGAAAGAAAACCATGTCTTGACCCTCTCGTAGAGCTTAATCCGCGTTTGATTAAGCTATGCTCTATAGGGACTTTAAATTAAATCCCATTGGTAGCGCAGTGGCCTGTCAAAACTACCCCGATCATTGCAAAATCTTTCTACCACAAGAGCAACAACATCATATATGCTTTCATCAAATTTCTGGGACTGGCTAACAAATGTGGCCAAGACATAGAGAAAACTCACTTCTTCATTGCGACGTGCGGAAATGATTAGTTGCTCCATTTCATGTTTCACAACCACAAACAACAAGTTCCGTTACACCAGAATACGAAGTGTGTTTACATACTTACACGTCAAAATGCATTTGTTAACACACCAAACGATGCAAGATTCAACCACGCCCATTAAACCAAGCGTATAGTTTGCAGGTTCACGCATATTTTAGCAAATACCATGCGTATGAAAGGCATTACCGAGGGACCATACAGTAGCATCATTCATGGAGAAAATCAACTACATGCAGATGTGCTATTATATAATTAGTTTCTTGCTAAATCTGCACGATGTTTAATGGTGAAACGTAAGAAATCCAGACCAAAGTTCTCAGGTAACATTTAGAGAACTCAGATGTAACGCTATCACTAGGTGATAGCATCAAAATATAACAACTGTAATGCAAATGATTATTAGCTAATCTTTTACAATCTCGATAGTGAATAGCATCGCTAAAGAACAGCGACTTAAATTTACATTCGTCGTAAATACAGGGATATTGTACTTTTAGCTTTTCACATCGAAGAAGCATAAACAATGGCGTTTGTAATCTGATAGAATCAAAGCATTATCTGAAATTATCTATAATGTGTCGAATGTAGCAAGAATGTCAAAAAACGTACTTTGAACTGGGCTAGGAATTTGAGTAAAAACACTTAATTCTTAGCCCCGATTTGAAACGCGCTTGGATCGTGATTGGTCAAGAATCAATCCACAAATCGGCTGTCCAATAACCGCGCTTCACAGGCTATTGCTAGCAACAAGGCGGTCTTGCTGACAACAAAATGTGTTCTTTAATATAACATAGCTCTCCTAAAATACAAGCGAGGCTATTGGATATACCTGAAATCAATCTTAGAAGTAACCAGCATTTAATAGGCTTCGCGCTCTAAAGGTCAACTTCGTCAAAGTAGTCTCGAACGCAAAAACATCCTGCAATCTAAAACAGCAGGATGTCAACTGCGTATACCAGAGTAAAGTTCTAAAAGGAAGATTTGAAATTAAAACTGTGGAAGACATAAGGTATGGGAATTTGAAATTTTGCTATTGATTAAGTAGCCGCACAAGTATCGTGGAATTCTCAAACATTGTTCTCATAAAACAATTATTAATATAAAAAGCTATAAATTCTGTTGCTTCTTTTATTAAGGAACGTTTCTTTTTTAAAATTCGTTATGCAATTAATTCTATTCTCAGTCTCCCAGAATTATAGAGTAGCTGTGATTAGTGAAGTAAAATTTTAGCTATACAATCATTAGGCTAGGTTACTTACCATGTCAAAGCAAATGACTGTTTTGGCTGTTTGCCTAAGGGAAGGGTTGTATTTCTGAATGTCTTGTATTAAGTCACAAGGAAGCCTATTAAACGCTGGTTACTTCTAAGATGGATTTCAGGTATATCCAGTAGTCACACTGAGCTCATTTTGAAGTAGAAGACGTGAAAAATGTGTAGAGCCTTCATCGAGACTCGAGCGCTGGACCTCTCGAATGCGCGTCGAGTATACTTCCAATTACACCCCGAAGGCATGCGGAAAGGAGGGAGAAAATGCTTTATATATACTCCCTCTTCTAAAGGCAGACTGGGTATTCGGAGACCGTAGTGGCCTAGTGGCCAAATTCTGACGGTGAGTAATAATGGTCCACCACCTTTTATTTCGGACGGCACTTGTAGAATCATTAAGTTATTTTGAAGCGGGAGACATAAAAAATGAGCAATGCCCGCGGTGGACACGAACCTGAAACTCTAGAATACGCGTCGAATGTGCTACTCTTACACCATGAAGGCGTTCTGGAAGGGAAAGAAAATACCCTATAGTTTCCCCAAGAGAAATTTGTTGATTGTTCAGTAAAATTACGGCTCAAAACCAAAACAAAATGGTTATACTGCGCCGAATACAGGTTATGGCCATTCAACGTCATTAACACGATATAATTACAAGAA
Organism: Stegodyphus mimosarum; assembly: GCA_000611955.2. NCBI lineage: Eukaryota > Metazoa > Arthropoda > Arachnida > Araneae > Eresidae > Stegodyphus > Stegodyphus mimosarum. The sequence continues at coordinate 63,508 of KK119365.1, read as the reverse complement.
CAAACCACGGACTTATGAACACAGAATAATGCTACGACGAAAACATGCATAATATTTACCGAATGAATGAACAGGAATATCAGATAAGATCAGAAAGCATGATATTCAATGAAATGTACACTAAAAAACAGCAACACATATAAGTCAAATTAAATAATAATAACCATTCTCTTTTTGATAATTGACTATATTTAAATTGAACTTTTCCAAAATAAACAGTCAAAAAGCAAGCCATAGCTATTAAAACACTTTAAATGAAGCCCTTTCAAATAGGATCTTTATTAAAAAATAAGACGCACCGAAACCTGAGACCTGCACTTTGAATATAAAATCTCAGGGTGTTAGAAGGTAATTATGAGTAGCTCAAGAGTAACTGATACAAGCCTCCCAGATAGTTTAGTTTTTAGAGGAGCCTCACTGCGATACCAAAGCGCCCGTATTCGAAATACATGTCTTCTGGAGAAGACATGGACGTAAAATTGTCTGTCCCTTGATAGGAGTAACGGTGTCCGCCTATTAAGTACCTCCACAATAAAATGGTGATCACTTCTGGCCTTCGTAGTGGCCAACGCCATTATAGGCTAGTGCCCGCCATTGGGAAAAAAACTGACAAAGTCTCTAAGGTGGGTCTAAAAGACTCACTCCTTCCTGCTTTTACACTGGTGTGCAAAACTTAAGCAACAATGTAAAAATTTAGCAGATAGCCATGAAATTGCAGAAAAAGGAGGTATGGAGATCAGTACAATGAACACGTAAGTCAGTAGAAACGTCATGCATATGCAAATATCAGGAACGAAACTTCAGAGGCAACATATTCGCTGCAAGTGCCAGTGAGTCGGTTCGTGAAGTATGGCTAGAAGAAATCACCTGGAGGACTTCACATGTGGAAGAATGATCGGAAAGCTGGAGGAGGGGCGTACTGTCACCAGTGTAGCTACAGAGTTCGGAATCAACAAAAGTCGTTTCGCGCGCTTGGAAAGCGGTCCAAACCACAGGTACAGCAGTTCGAAAGGTTGGCGGTGGCAGCCCGAGGACGACATCTGCAGGGGCTGACCGATATATCGTTCTGTAGGCGAAAAGAGGCCGACAGCAGTCAGCAAGCGCCATTGCTCAGCAACTCTGTACAGCAACGGGGCGACAAGTGTCTTGGTTTACTGTGGTCCGTCGCCTTCACAAAGGGGGCCTATTCGCCCGCCGTCCTGAACGCTGCGCCTCGTTGAAAGTTCGCCATCGACGCCACGGCTTACAGTGGTGCAGAGATCACAAAAACTGGACAACTGATCAATGGAGTCGTGTCCTCTTTACGGATGAGAGTCGGTTCAATACCAGAAGCGATTCTCAACGCGTTTTGATTTGGATAGAGGTCGAGAGCCGGTTTTATCCCAGTAACATCAAGGAAAGACACCGTTAGAACTGGGAGGCATTATGCTGAACGGGCGAACTGAGCTCCACGTTTCGAGAGAGGGTCTGTAACCGGGGATCGCTATTGTGAGGAGGTACTCCTTCCCCATGTGCGTCTGTTTCGAGGTGCCATTGGCCCACACTTAATTTTTATGGATGACAATGCACGGCACGGCTACATCGGACTCTTGCTGTTGAGGAGCTACTGGAAAGTGAAGATATCATTCGAATGGATTGGCCAGCGTACTCCACAGATTTAAATCCCATCGAACATGTTTGGGATGCTTTGGGGAGACGCATTGCAGCACGCTTATATCCTCCGGAGAACACTCAACAACTCAAACACATGCTGATTGAGGAAGGGGCACTCCTACCGCAAGAAATGTTGCACCAGCTGGTTCTGAGTATGGGGAGACGGTGCGAAGCAACCATTGCAGTGAGGGGAGGGCATATCCCATATTAAGGAACATCTGCTTGTTGTTCTTCCTCTTGGATAGACAATCATGAGTCACGATATTATGCGTTCAATAAAGCTTGTTTTTGTTTGATTCCATACCGTATGCATTGTATTCCCTTTTCAGCTCCGATGCTTTTGTCATCCTTTACGTACATAATACTCTCCTTCATTTCTACATTTCATGTCTCTCAGTTGATTTCTCGTGGAGTTATGGCCAAAAACCCTGCTGTTACTTAAGTTTTGCACACCAGTGTAGTTGCCTTCCAATACTCAAATTTAGGCTTTATACTTCTTAGTTTATTAGTTATCTTCAAGATTCTCAGAGTAGTTGCTAGTAATTAATGATTTCGTTCCTAATGAGAGTTTTAATATCTCTAAATGTTACGAGACGATTGGATAATCCCATAGCTTTGCTATGCTGTCTACTATCTCATTCTGTTTAATTCTTACATGTCCGGGAAGCAAGCAATAATACCCACAGATATTTAAATTTAGCTAAAGACATAAATTCTTGCAGCACAGGAGTCTGAGAATTTGAAAATATATACAACGCTTTTAAAATACTATGTGAGTCAATAGATTTTCTCATATATAGCTTAAATAAAAAGCAAATGGCATAATAAGTAGAAGTTAATTCAGCAGCCAGTGAGGCACAATTGTCATACAGTCACTTATTTTCCATTTGGTTTTTGATCACAAATAATATTTCACACGGATAGTTCCCCTCCACCCGTCTGTAAATATGGGGGTGTTAACTGATGTATTCATATCTGTGCTCTTGATGGGACATTAAAATGGTTTACTGCCTAGGCGTTCACATCAGGCATGCACGCAGTATTTTTCAACTAGTAATCGACCTCTTTCAAGGGAAATTTGGTTTGGTTTATTTGATTACGGCTAAACAGTCTAGAGCTATATCTGCCCAAAGGAAGGGCATTCTTCATGGAAGACTTTCCAAGGGGCACTGCTTTGTATACACGCTACATTTGACTAAAACGACGAATACGCCCATGCAGACAACCCATTCGCTAGGATTCCTACACCAGACTAGACCAGTGTTCAATGACTTTACAGTTTGGTTGCTGTAGCGAAAGAAAGCTGACAAGATTGTCGTGCTGCAAGCAACAAGTTAGAAGTGCTCTAACACATGGGACTGTGAAACTACACTAAAGAACGGATGAAGAGGCAAATGAAGATGTGAAGTAATGGGTCACGTTCCACATCCAAAGAAGTGTGCTGTAGGACTTTGTAAAAGATTTGGCACTTTGAAACACCACTTTTTCAAGTAATGACATGTGGAAGGAAAGTTAGGTTTCTCACGTGACTAAAATCAATGATGCATAAAGACACAGCACAAGCTCACGGTGGAGATCACGCTTTCTGCAAAAATGCACACAGACAGACTTTTTCTTTAGAAGCACGTAGCCTTGTCTTTCTGACCTGTATCTCTATATCTGTTATCATGATAACAGATTTTATTTTAAATAAAATTTCTAAGTTCTATGCACACCTGAAAGGAAAATGTATATAAATATTTCAATATGAATGAAACTGTCTATTCTCTCCAAGCAACAACAAATTCGTAAATAATTCTTTTGCTGCCAAACCAGGAAGAAAAAAACTTTTGAGACCTCAGATTAATACATGTACGTGTGACGTGATGATTTAATATAACAATTAATATAACAATTTTTTTCAATATCAATAAAAGAATTAACGTAGCAATAACACACCGTATATCACTTATCCTAATCTGAAACAAAAAAAAAATTGTCAACAACACCTATTTATTTAAAATGCTGATATTAAGGAAAAATTTTCTACATAGAATAACGTCACACGAAATCCCGCGAATTCTTCAATGTCAGAATATGATCTTATATAATAATAATGTATTTAATGTTTGGCAATGCTATTTTTATTTCATATTTTGTAAAATTTATAAATTTCTTATTAACGAAGTCTACGATTTGAAAGCGAAAAGTGGCAACACTTTTCAAAATAAAGCAGATCATTACCCCCAGCGCACGAGACTGTTGACACTCAAAAAAGAGTCCTAAAATTAGGGTTTATGGATTTTTTTAATTAATATCTCGGTTGATTAAAATCATACGAAGATGAGAATGGTCAAAGTGGTTTCCGACGAATTTTTAGACTCTTGAAGTACTTCTCTTGAAACAAAACTCCTAGCCGAGGCCCACTAACAGCCCAGCAGTAAAGTCTGTGAACACTTAGAGTTCGGTCAGAAGTTCGAATTCAGGAAAGAGGCTGACTCATAGGCGTTTTCGTGGTTTTCCCCATGTGTAACATGTGTACCAGCGAGTTTTCTTTAGAACGTTCTCCACGAAGCCATTCCCCCATTAGGCAGTTAGCCATCGAGGCTTCGCCGTAATCATATAAACCAAACCAACTTCTTGCCGTTCCGGAGGAGATGATGCTACAAATAAGCGAACAGATAGAACAGTTTAAATAACTGTTTAGAGCATCATTTAGTCTGCTTCCTGAGGGTTTCATGTATCTTTGTTCGCACTGAAGAATGGACGTAGATTTTTAGGACATTATTTTCTATTTCGAAATATAAGCGCATTTAAGCACCGTAGCGAATTTTGTTATTTTAATGTAATTTTATTATATTTTAATTAGGTAATGCAAACTTTGCAATTAGCTTTAGCGACATCTTCATTAAATAAAATGATTGTAATTTATGTAAATTTAATGTAAAGATGTTAGTATAGTATAAGGAATGCCTAGTTCTAAAATTACAGTTTCTATCATCTGCATCAAAACAAGAAATTCCTGACCATTCTAACCGTAAAGAGTTCATAGTATTGCTCAAAATTGGGAAATTTCTATCTGCATGTTCATCTGGATTCACGAAATAGTTAATTATATAACTTATTGTACCGAATTTCATAGCACAGTACTAAACACATAATCAGATTATTTTCAGAGTCTTTCTTTATTAGTCCAAAGTGGGTTTAACTCAGACGGGCTATTAGTCTCAAAACGGAACGGCACTTTGCGTCGAATACGGCTGTATCATAGCAAATACTGCTGTATCAATAAACGGCTGTATCATTTTTAAGTTTCTGGCCACCAAATATTAACCCCTGCATTATATTTAATTAAATTAACCTTTTCCCAAATTTTTGTTGCCTTATGTCTTCTCGGTTCCTAAATTTATTTATGGCGATAGCAACAATTAATGAAATGTGATATAATGAACGCAGAAAGCATATGCATAATGATTAACCAAAAAAGTGACAAACGAAATAAGTGAATATTATACATAGCCAGGCATACTTTAGAAATACCAGCAAATGATTTAGAATGAGCCAAAAAATTACATACAAAATAAATTCTACGCCGAGACTAAGAGAGAAAACGCTTAAGCAGTGACTTTGGACTTGAATACTAAATTTATTGGCTAGATTGTTTGTTTGCATTTTTACTGTAATTAAATTTAGGCCTCAGAAGGCTCGCCGCACTTTGCACAGTCCTAAACTGTGAGGCCCCAAAAAAGATAGAAATTGACTGCTGCTAAAAGAAGGGAGCCATATTGTCTATGCGAATAGAAAACGCGAAGAGTAAAGCTGTCCAAAAAGCAAAAGTTTCAAATGTTTGAAAGAACACAAATTTCATAACATACTGTACAATAGAGTAAATGTAGAGACATGCTGCTCATGGAACAAAGGTCATTAAATACAATATTGTTAGAAATATGCGAAGAATTTTGATGAGAATATTTACATAATTACTTGTGCTTTTTGTAATACAGGAATCTTAATAGAAATGGTGATCATTGTGCCACAAGTTAATCGTAAATCGTCAATGAGCCGCGACTTTTAATTTCGAATAAACAGCATTTGGTATTTTTCTTAACTCAAAAAAGGACAAGCACAGGAAAGTTGATTATTGATTAAGTGATTGATTCCTGAGAAGGACTGGAAAGTTGACTGTTCTTCCCATAAAAGGCGGTGATAACCCTACATTCAGGACATATCTTTGAGGCACACCTTCTTCATAGACAGTCATCTGATAAAACATAGCCAGTTTTGACTTAAAGCCCTTGCCCTAAAAAACGTTTGAATGAAAATAGGAAAGTTGCTGCGCAAACCACTGGCATGAAGAGAATGCAGAATTTTGTATCCGCATTGTCTTATCGAAAGCCTTAAGTTCATAGAGTAGGCAGCGATTTTCCACTTTTTCAAATAGCTTTCAGACACCATTGAAAAGTGAGATAAGCAAACAGTTGAAGAGATATTTTGGGTCTTTCTCTGGCTCAGCTATTGGAGTGATAACAGCCTTCTTCCACGAAACAATTGGGAAAAGTACGTTCCTTCCACACTGGTTGTAAAATGGAAGAAGGGCAATTGATGACTTGCAGAAGAGATACTGGAGCTTTTAATAACTAATAATGCTTAACATAATTCGTAACAAATAACATACTTGACTAATGACATGACTGGTATCAGTAACGACGTT
>KK119365.1:41971-57150 GCA_000611955.2 Stegodyphus mimosarum | reverse complement strand
TTAAGGATGGCAAAATCGCCATTATATGGCTCCAAAATAGGATAGAAGAACGTAGTTTGGAATGTTTCATACTGTCGACTGACTTAAAGAAAGGTTGGTGAATTGCCATTAAAAATTATAACACAGTTATCCCCAATGGCAGTTGTAACTTCTTCTCTAGAGCTACAGTTAGCCATCCGTTTACAGGAAGAAACGGGAGTGGTGTTTATACACTGCTGGCCAACACCAAGAAAGACAAGAGATATCACAACAAAATTTATGCAGTAGATAACATGTTGACCAAGTACCAAATGATTAAATTTATAGACTTCTGTGAAGTATGGTTCCTTCCAGAATCTGTAGCCAGAGTAGAGGCCATTGTTGGAGATCACCACTGCTACACCCCTCGGCATTGATTCAAAGAGACTTTGGATGTCTTTTGGGGGTACAGTAGACCAAGCAACTTCCACACGTTGACAAAGTTGATCTGATGTGGCAGTTTGGGATGTAATCTGGATCAATCGTTCAGCAACCATGAACCACATGTTTTCTATCGGCGAAAGATCCGGAGAGCAAGCCGGCCAGGGAAACAATTCAATCTGGCGGTTGACGAACAAACCTTGGACAATGCGTGTGACGTGTGATCGCGCATTATCTTGTTGAAATATGGCTGTGGGCAAGCCCTGAAGGGAAGGAAGGACAACTGGCTCCAACACCTCGGAGATGTAGCTCTGGCTGTTTAAAGTACCGGCAATGCGTACTAGAGAAGTGCAAGAGTGATTTACCCTTATCATAATACCCGGTGCAGGACCAGAGGGGCTGTGCATAACGCAACTGTTCAGCATCCTCCCTCCACGGTGTCTCCAGCCTCGAATCCGACCATGGTGGTGTTGCAGCCAGAAGCGTGAATCGTCAGTAAAGACAATTTCATTACATTCTGCCGTCCACATCTTTTTTACATCTTACCATTGGCGGCGGAGACGTCTGTGGTTCTGCGTCAAGGGTAGACGAAGAGCAATGGACGTCTTGCGGACAGACAACTCTTCTACGCGCAGACACTGAATAATGGTACGCGCAGACACTGAATGATGCGTTACGGACTGAATGTGCTGTGCTTTTTTTCGTGATGTGACTGAGCGATCCGTCACTGCCATGAGCACAATGTTCCTGTTATCAAGTGAAGTGGTGCACTGAGATGGATGCGATCGAACACTTCGGTCCGTCGTACCCTCCTGCATCCAACAGTCACACATCCGCATTACAGTTGTTTGGTTTCGTCAAACATGACTACCAATTTGCCTGCAAGATAATCCACACTCTCGGTAGGCCACTATCCTTCCTCTGTCGAACTCGGATACTTGATACGATGATCGCTATTTACTACGAGGCATAATTGATCGTTTTTTTTTAAAAACCACAAGAAAAACACAATTGCCGAACTTGGAATCGTCGAAAACTCCAAGCCTTAAATAGCGCTTTGAAGTTGCGCCACAGACGCGCGTGATGTGCGTCTGTGCTGAAATGCTAATCATTTGCATATCTCACCTCCGCTAATGCATGTTGTAAATTTCCTATTATTTGCATGCTTCCTTCAGGGTGTTACATTTAGGGTGGCCAGCAGTGTACATTCCACATGCTTTTTTAACTAATGCCAAAACTCTTTTATATAGCGTAAAATATATTATTGATGACACATATGCTTTTATGAATCCCTCTGCCTATGACGTCCTATAGTACTTTTATTGGTTTGCTTTGGCTGTTCTGAAAGCTAAAATATGTGACAATAGGCAGTACCTACGAAAGGTTCCCCAAAGTGTTTTCTCTCTTTCTAGAGATTTTGGAATAAATGGTTCTACCACGGATTTGAAAACTTTGGAAGCTTTGTTGTTGTTGCAGGTGTAGAGACTGTAACTGCCTGAATAAATGACGTCAGTGACGACTTTCACAACATCATCGATAAATGCTGCTTTTACTGTTTCTTCTGTAAGCATTGAAAAAATGAGAAGAGTTTCCTGTCTGCTCTATCAGGAGATGAACAAGGGAATCTTGACATGGGATTGACTTCTCTTCTTGTTACAGAAGCAAAAGCAGGAAAATGATTGCTATTTTAAAGATAATTTCCAGCACTAATGCAAAATAGTAGTTAAAGGCAAAAGCGATGGTGAACAGGTGCAAGATCAAGAACGTGAAATTGCCCAGTAGGATAGTAAAAGCAAGTAACTTGCCCATTATTGAGGAGATATGTGCAGTGATTTTCATCATTTGCTCAAATTTCCTGTCTTGGAGATTTTTATCTTTACATTTTTACAGCGAGCTAGAATATTCCGGCAGCTGCTTTACCCAATCACCTAATTCTGTCTGATCAAAGTCGTGATTTGAAGGCGAATAAAGGTAACAAATTGAAACTAAATTCACATATTTACTTAGATGGTAACTGGCTGGAGGCTTATTTTAAAGAAAGGGTAGTAGAAGGTTATTCACTTGAGGTGAGGATATTTTGAACTTCCCTAACACACTCACCTACCAGATTATCTTAATTTCATACTTGTTGTTTTGTTCCGGATATAGCATAATTTTCTGAATCCTTAAATACACAGAGCGATTTTGAAAACTATTCTAAAAACGGAACAAAAATCAAACCTTAGATGGTAAGAAAACTTTATCGGAAGTCGTGATAATTGCTTGAAACAAGAGTGGGCATTATGACTGATATTCTAGTGCTACGTCATGTTTCGTTCTTTAAATGTAAGTAGGTGCCTTACGGGACAGTGCAAGTACTCAGCTTTAATGCGTTTTAGCAGATTAGGTGAATTGAAGGGTCAGTATATAGAGTTTTCTTATATATAAAGTAACGTTCGTTGTGCATCTTTGCGGATGGGTTTTTCTTATGTGGATATGAGCCAGTTTGCCTAAAACGTCGTCTACGAAAACATCCCTCCTCATACGAAGAAGGCCCGAGTTGCTTTGTCTTAATCAATTAATCTTAACTTCAGATGTATAATGATTTCTTGCACTTAAGCTAGAAAACTATTTTATATTAATACACATTTTTAAATAGTTTTATTTAAAACTCTTCTCACTTTTCCAGGGAAAAGAAAACTCAGAAAATATGTTTCGGTTCAGAGATCTGCAGCTTAAGAATAACATAAATTGTAATATTTTATCATCATCCATTCGTCAAGTTTCATGTTTTACCTTAGTTTATTAGGATACTGTGTTCAATAAATAAGTGTTCATAATCTGTCATTAGTCTGTATAGATGTTTCTAATATTCAGATTTTGTTGTTGAGTTCTCTTTTTGAAATATTATTTCAATCGTATATTTTTACTTATTAATCTAAAAAGAAATAAAAATACCAAAATGATATTTTCCATAAATATAAGAGACATCTAATTACAAATGTCTGTGATAGAATTGTTGATCCAACCTATTACAAATTTATGATAGATCCGACATATTAATATGTTATTGTACATAATAACAAAATGTTTTTGTTCTTTGTTGAGTATTTGAAAATCACAGAACTACAAAAAGGAGTTAAATGAGTTTCTTTCCTTAACTTGGAAATTATACTTACTGTTGGCATCAAAACGAAAAATTTTAAATTTTTTTATGATAAAAGATTATTTAACATAGAAGGGCAACTTCGAGTTCAAGGTGATCGCATAAATTAAAAAAAAAGAAAATTTTTCTTCTCCATACTGTACTAGGAAAATAAAAAAGTATGATAGCTTCCTGTCTAGTTTCCTTATGTATTGCACAGTTTGAACCAGCTTACTTCCTCTTGAATCGATGTATTTATGTATATATGTTCCCTTGGTAGCAATTAGGCTTATTTGAAGATTTGGATTTCTAGTTTTATTTATTTTGCTTCTTATTTGGTGTAAGTAGACTTAATATTTTTTGAATTTATGTCTGGAGATATATTCATGCATAATAAAATAAAAATTTACCCTACACTTAAAATAGGTTTTCAAGAAATAAAAAGATTTATTAAATGATGAAAATTTTACAAATATACTTATATATTACTGTATTCGTAATCCTGAATAAAATATAAAAATTACCAGTCTAGTTTCAGATGAGAAAGCTAAAGAAACAAATTAAACAGTATTTGACTATAATAATGAAATCATTTTACCTTTATCTTGCTCATCGGCAGAAAAGATAAATGTGGTATTAATGCTGCCATGAATGAATGGATAAGGTGAGAAACGAAATTCGGTAAATTTAACGAAAGTGATTGATTTTGATATCCATAGGGCGGGTAGAGTTAATACTCTTTACCAACAGTGTCATCCATTTCAAAATTTACTGAATATCATTGGTTGTGACTGAATATCATACTTTGATTTTTAGAAGGTGGCTAAATATTACAAAATAAAATATACCACATGGGTAATCATAATTAAAAAATTGACTATTAGAAATAGTGAGCACTGTAATCAATCAAATTTACTTTTTCAACCATGTTTCCGCAGGTAAAAGGAACAAAACAGTTAACTTAATTCCACGTAAAAGCTGAATAACAGGCCAATTTCTTATTCTTCTACTGCTACGAGGAAACAAAATAGAGTTTGAATGCGATATATTCAAAACACATATTTGCATATTTGTTCAGAATATCAAAATAAAATATTCCCTTGCTGTATTAATCAAATAATCCTATAATGTTTTTATAAACGTTTTTTATATCTACACATTACTACATTAAACAACTCATATTTTAAAATATTTTTTATAATAAATAATGCCTATTTTGTGCCAGACGCAAATGTATCCTACTTTAATATTTCATGTTTAGTAAAGATGAATATTTTCCAAACTTGAGAAAACATGATGCAGGGAATAAAATTTTATATTATAAAAGATATAAAATATGAGTTACCCAGAGATATTCATTTCTCTGGGTAGATTTTCACGAACTTTGAACACATTTTAATATATTATTATATTTCACATATTTTGAGCACATTATTATATTTCAGTTCTTTTTAATAGAATTAGACATGCCTTCACATTAAAAGAAAGACAAAACAGGAAATTTATTATAGGCTGGTTCGCAAGAATTTTTAATTTAAATTAATAACTGACTGCAGTACAAATGATAAACCATAAGAAAGAAATTCAATGAACAGCGTAAATTTTCTTCTCGTTTTGAAATCGTAATATATTTCAATATAGGAAAGAAAACTCTTCATCACATACAACAAAATCTTAGTCGCACACACTTGCTGTTATTTCTTCCATTATAAAGTTTCCGTTCACATTCTTGTTCACTAGTTTTGCAGCTTCAAAATATAGTTAACTCGAAATGAATTAAAATTGAGCATACTGTTTACATGACTGTGCACATAATCATAGCATATATTTACCGCTAAATTCTTGCAATACTCTCCTCATGATGTTTTGTATATGCCTTCTTCATCTGCAACATCTCAACAAGATAATATCAAAGAATGAGCTAAATCTGGGATAGAGATGAAGTAAAATTTACTCTCGTGATACTAGACTACAAAATTTTTAAAGCTTAAAATGCTCTATATCAACGCCAAAATAATTCTTTTAGAAAAAGACTGGAACATTAACTAATTATATTGAAGAACTTATTTCTAGGTTCCCTGGAATTGGAGATATGTCCTTTGTATGTTATCCTATCACCCTCCCTTCTACAGGAGCAGAGCCCCCGAATGTGCATTAACAGCGCCTGCGAACGGCTTGCATTGCAAAACTCACACAGCTGCTGTTCTATTTAAAAGGAAAGTTTTGTTTAAAAGCAAAATTTTTTATTTGTTTCTAGAATAAAGGAAAGTAAAAGTACATTTATGCTTAAAAAGCCTATTCTTAAGTTATAAAAATCGGCTTTGAACTCTAATATCTTCAAACGACTGTGTCTTGTAAATGAATATGTATACAAATATGCCATAAATAAAATAACACTCAGGACGATTTTTTTTATTTATGTATGTATTACTGTATCCAAATTTATTTCCTGAAAAAATTCAAATTCAAATAAATAACATAGAAAAAGCTTTCACATCGAAATTGATAATGAAGAATTAATTCATATTTTGTTAACTTATTACGAATAAATGTATACAATGCTTTAAAAAGGCTTAACCAGTGACAGTTTTTTTATATTCTTCTCTACCATAAACATTTGTCAACGAATGATTATAATTATAACCGCATTCCTTTATATAATCATTATTATTTTCCGTACAAATGCTCATTTATAATATATTCGTAAACAAAAGGTAAATGACATATAAGAAAGAAAATTACTCTGATTCCCAATTAAAAGAATTCTTAGAATTCTCCTAAGAGGAAAAGCATAAAAGTCTCCTTAAAAATATTTGATGAAAAACTTTATTAAAATAAAAAGTAACGCACAAATTTAAAACAAAACAATTGCAAAAATATATCTTTTTCTTTACTTCAAAACTAGTTTACAGTATTCTACATCTTCTTAACTAAATACATTATACCCGTTCCAGATGCGCGTGGTTCAAAATACCCACCCATGTGACTTAGATCAGCCATTCTCAACTTTGTTTTTCACATACGCTAGAAAACCGGCTGGGACACATTTAATTTTGCAACGTGAATTTATAGGTTGGCACAGTAAATAATACTTATAATATACGCAAAAATATAATTTTGAGGTATAAAATTATTTATTTCATTCAAAATCTCTGTTAATCACCAAATAGATTTAAAGCATCTCCCTCGGAATATAATTTTTTGAATTTACAATAACGTACGATATAAAAAAATTCTTAAATTATATAACCTGCAAGTTCTTAGATACTGATACTAGAATTTGAGATTAATTCTGAATTAGAAGTCCAGAATATTCTTAGAACTATACATCTTTGTTAAAATTAAATACTACTCATAGCTTACATCAGTTGGAACTGAATCATGTTAAAAGCAAAGCATTACTTACTTCCTGCCTGAACTGAATGTTTTAAAACTTGAAAAATTCATGTTATAAAACTTTTGAAACATTCATTGTGTGGAATCATCTCAAAGTTCAAAGGTTTTGGAAATGTAATACAAATTATTCTTACATAGAAACAAGAAGCCATAAATGTCATTGATAGGCAAATTAGCTTTAACAATGGGAGGGTAATTTACTTTAATAAATAAATAAATAAATAAATCATAAATAATCAAGCAAACTCCAAGAGAAAGAAACTCCTTTGCAAGAAATTGTGTTGTCCAATTTGACGTTTTAAGAATGGAGATGTTGATTTTGTGGGAGTACAACACATCATCAGTTTGATACTAAAATCACCGATGTTTCTTTTGCGGGGCGCCGAGCTGTTATCTCAAAGCTACTTCACACTGAATAGTTCCCAGATTGAGGAGTGGCTAATTACCAAATTTTTACGTGTTTTCGCCGTTGTGTGAAACTAGATCATTCGGGGTAGCACAGAAAACAATGTAGGATAAAGCTTTTCAAAGAATTTGTAAACATTATACAGTTATTTCAACATATCATATTACTATTACTTTGCGTTATATTTTATTCTTCCCGCACTTCTAGATATTTAAAATGAATCTCGTGGCTGCATATTCCTATGTATGTTCTTACCTATCTTTTTTCCTTAGTCCTTGCCTATCTTTGAGCCACTGATGGCCGAATAATAAGCATAAACTTTATTAACTCGAATTGGAAGAAAAGAGCTGGCTGCATGGATGTTTTGATGAATTTGCCCCATGCATAATGTAAATAAGAGCCATTTTTCCTTAGAAAGTCTTTTACGAAGACATCTCTTTTCTTAAGCAGATAGCCCGGCTGTGCTTGGGGATAGTCAAATAAACGATAAAGAAAAGGTTAATCTAAGACAGCGGTTTCCAACCAGTGTAACCAGATCGTGATATATTTTGCAAAATTGCTTTTTTTGACAAACCTATGCTACGAAACATTTAATATTTGTGATTTTGCGAAATTTTTAATTATGGTTTATTAATTTTACTTGAATTACTTTATTAATTTTTACTTGCGAAATTTTTACATCAGTGATTTACTTATGCTACTTCTTGCGACTTCAAAGACTTTTTAATATATCGTGAAATGCTTTTGTATTAAAATAATGTATCAATTAAAAATAATTTATATATATATATATATGAAAACAGTTTATTTAGGCTTTAATAGAAGTTGCCATCTGGCAATCTTGTATACATGTGGGCTTTCCATTTTTAACGCTGCACAACCTGACGCTGGTATAACGAGAAGGGGGTAGGGGAAGAAAGAAAAAAACTGCTTCAGGACCTCTCACCTTCCCCCCTTCTTCCCCCGTGCGTTTTGTTTCTCAATCAATACTCCCCCCAGTTCTATGGTGATAATGAATCTAGCAAAAGAACTTGCAACTTGTGTACCGTATATTGAATATCCAAACAGAGAGAGGAATGAAATTTATTCGCCTGATCATAATATTGCTTAGCAATGGAAATGACTTAAAAATCAAAGCAAAGGCATTTTTTCTAAATAACAACACAAATAAATTTAACAGTGAAAGGACAAGTCTTTTTTAAGTAATCAGAATCTGAAATAAATCCATCGCGCAGATCGAAAATCCACTGAAAGGTATTCCTCAATTCAAATGTTCACAGTTAAGCCCAAAGAAAAAACAAAAGATTTATAAAAATTAACTGCCACCACAAAAAATTTAGTACAAAAGCGCTAACAGTCTAAACGGGAGTAATCTCTTAAGAATGGCTATGCACAAATTAATCTAAAAATAGAATCTAAATTAAATGAGGATTAATTAAAAAGAAATGAATATTTAAAGAACTGAAAATGAGCAATTAGTTTTAAAATTTTCGTTAAAACTAAGATACGTAATTAAAAAGACTAAGAATCGAATACACTAACTTACGTAATCAACAGACAGTAAATTTGTGATGAAATCAGAGGTCATGTGAGCATCCGTAACTATGACGGCACAAAAAATCAGGTGATGTCTGACGTCATTTGCGATATTTGCTACTTTTTGTGTCTTCTTTTGGTACATTAGTTGAAAAATTTCTGGCAACACTGTTACCAATGGGATCGGTATAAACTGTCCTGGGCGATCGCTAAAATTTAAAGGTAGTCAGTCGATGATGATTAAGAGGTCGAATAGGGGTCCATCGATATTACGCAACTACGCATTATCTATATCACGCAGTGTAGGAGAAATTATAGAAAATAAATACAAAAAATGTTTAATATATTTTAACAGTCCATTTTTAAAGACACATACTTTTTAACAATATATGCAGTATAATATAGTTAAACTCAGGAAAAACACAATTAAAAACAAGAAAGAAAGTAAGAAAAAGCAAAATTTATGAATCACAGAAAATTCTTCCTCTAATTCTTTTACTCAAGCCGTCCTCTGAAGTGTATCAGAATGTAAATGTACCCTTCACAGTTGAGAAAAACACTACAAGTTAACTGCCATTACAAATATATTGCATTTCTATATTATAGGAAAAGATGTAGGGGGTCAGTGAAGAAAAACATTCTATCGAAAGGGGTTCGATGAAAGAAAAAGCTTGGGAATTCTCAGTATAAGATGTGGGTCCGCATACTTATGCTCAGGGGCAGCAATGCGGAGACCACGATAATAAATTGATTTAAATTATCAGTAAAATATTATGCTTGTATCATAATTTATGATTATTTAGATATATGTAATTATTTAGATGTATTTGCTTAACTAATTGTTTATTTATAATTAGTTTATAATTTTAAGTGGGCTTTTTTAAATGTCCTAGTTTGAAGGTATGCTACCGGCTTCCAGGACAGTTTGTCATTTTGTCATATACATTAAAAGCATTTTCAATGCCTCCTTGTATTACCGTGCTATGTGTCACTTTTCGTACGTGGCTCCGTACGCGTAATGCCACCTACCGCATTTAATGGGAACTTCCCTATTTTCCAGGCTACATTTGTTGCTAGTTATATGGCCATACATTTAAAGTATGTGTCTCCAACATTATTGTTGGTATCTTCTACTTTATTGTTTTTATGCACTTTGTTATTTTAATCCAAAAACCTATACTATAAGACTATAGGGGCTATAATTTTAAAGCTGATTTCGAAAAATTATTTAGTCAATTTTAAAGATAAATGGATTTATTTGCTGTGCGCAGTGAATTAGCAATGCCGAAAAATTATAATGTTGAATGTCATTTTCAGACAATTCATACATTTAACACGACCTTGACTCTGAAATCCGAAGCAAGCTAGAAGAAAACAAATCAGCTAAAATCAAACCTGTTTGCCCAACAGTCAGTTTTTACTAAGCCTGTGATAAAATGTAAGATGCTGCTTCTTTTAAAATTTCTCACATGCTTGCAAAGATGAAAAACGCCGGATAGTGAATTCTTAAGCATAAAAGAAGCATTTTTCTGATGCCGGTTACTTATTTAAAGAATTTTCTAATTCACATGAGATTATGTCAGCAATACAAGGCCTGCAGTTGTCAGATAACACTTTTAAATGTAGAATACGGGCTATTTCAAAAGATGTGCAAACTGAGTTAAAGCGGCAGTTGAATTATGTAACTGGCTCTCATTACAGTTTAATGAGACTACATATATGTCGGAAACTGCACAGTTGGCAGTCGTGGTGGGAATGGTGTTTAGAACTTTTCTGTCAAAGAAGACTTATTTAAAGAAGATTAAGCATGAAATGACGAACAAGAGGTGAGAATATCTACAACGTATTCATAGCATATGCAAAATCTATAGATATACCTCTGCTCAAGATTTTGGTGATAGCGATCGAACATGACCGATGTTTGAGAAAATAATTGAATTTATTGCCTTCTCCAAGAAAGATAAATCATTTCTAAACATTTTGTGGTATCACATTGTCATCGAACAGGAAGTTTTGTGTAGTAGAATAATTCCTTTTGTTCCGGTTTATGTGACAAAGCACTCAAAGGCCACCTGCCAAATGTGAAGGATGCCTTCGTGGATAACTTTCCACGGGAACGTGGTTCGTATGCATGCTATACATGCAAAAAGACAAGAAAACGTGCATGTAGCCAGCCCATTCTCGGATATTCAAAACCCGTATCAAACTACTAGTGTTCGGAGATTACAAAGTATTGTAACATGGGCAAAATTTTGCAAATTCTATGGTATCCGATTTTTTAACATAAAACGTCTTTATAAAAAATCCTTAAAAAAACACAAAAAAAAATCTGAAATGTTTCAGATTTTAAATTACGTCCAAAGGGACGTTTATTTAACATTTTGTGTGTTACCTTTATTTGTTAAATACCATGTTCTTCGCACTTAAACCATAAAATTCAGTTCAACAGCAATATCGCAAAATAATTTTAAATTGAGCATATCTTTAGAAATTTCGGTACACGCTCTCACGCGCTGGAGATAAAAATGTTTTTCTGTACAACGTTGGTATTGCTGGCTTTGAAATCTTTGAGTTTGTTAATGAAAAATTCGTTAAAGTTTTAGAGAATATTGTTACGAATTTCACATTTATTTGGCTATTTATTTAGAACTGTAATTAAAATTCCTTTTTATTTTCCCGTGCAACGCACGCAGACGATTTTTGAAGAGAAAGCTACGTCAAAAAAAATAATAATAATAATAACATGCGTACATTTATGCAGATTTTTCATTTATTAAACTTTAATGCAGAGCAATAACATTTAGTGGCAACAATTTGAAAAGTGAATCGGGCATTCAGAGTGAATCAACGCAAAATCGCAAAACGAAAGTAATAGTCCTTCGGGACTAAATCCCTTTGGACTAAAAATGTAATTCACATAATAAATGTGATATTTGGCACTGGATTTCATTGGCCATTATAATTAGTAAAATATGATGATATTTCTGCACATAAGCAATTAATTTGTAAGTCAATAATGGCAGTTTGATTTTGTGATATTCATTGCTGAAAAAATGATTTAACATAAATATATGGAACCAAAAAAAAAAGATTTTGCCTTGTGTCATACTCTTCTCAACAGTGGAAATTTGTTTCTGGCAACTATAATTCAAAAGTTCTCATCTGATACATTGGAATATGAGATAGTGTCATTCTGAAGGTCCAAAATTTCTACTCACAATTCTTCCGTTTTTGTTTGAATGCACTTTGCAATGTATTGCGATGTTTCGGTTGCATTTACGTAATTGTTTCTCGATAATAAATAATTTTTCTCAAATAATTTAAATTTTTCTCGATTGTAAATTCGTTTTACAAACTGGTCTTGAAGTACTGAAAGTTGATAACAAATGACGACAATTTAATATCAGCTTCGCAGATCATTTATTTCATATTTCCGAAATGTATCAAGTTACTTCAGCTGCAGATGTGATATCTACAAAATCAGTTTAGCTTTTAACGACATAAAAGTTAACGTCATATCAGTAAAACTATATGTTTATCTTTTCCCTGAAGCTCAAAATTTAGTAACTCAGTTTCTGAATTATGGCTGACAGAAAAACCTAAATACAGCGAAAGTCCATTAGTTCTACTTTATTGTACTTTATTATATCTTTTATTTTCAGATTTCTTATTTTTTTCAATTAAACTGTTTTACGACGCGTCCTAAAAGCCATACCTACCAGCGGCCGAGGGGTACAGTCAAGAAACATATATGCGTAGTTTTTGTATTAACTGTATATTTGTACTTTTCCGCAGTTTAAAGAAAGAAATGCAGATGGTATTTTGAATATTATTCTTAGCTTGTAATGCATGTCTAGAGCTTACATAAACATTTTGTGAATTAACAGAACAGAATATAAGAACGAGAATAACAGACATTAGAAGGCCGTTGATTGCTGTTTCATAGTTTATAAATATTAAAATGCCAACATTTATGACTGATTTTGCACAGTTATTTTATTCATAGATAAAAGACTACTTATTAAAGGATCACTTTTAATGATTAATTGGTAATTATCGTAAAATTGTTTACTAAATTCAACAGTGAACAGCAATTATGAGAATAAAGGTTTTCGTAACCACCCTGATTTACAAATATCTTTCATTTCAACAGCTGTATTCTTGCTGTATGAGAATATCCAATAGGAGTGTATTTACCTGAAAGATTATTTTATGGTGTAAATATAAAAATATAGGAAAAAGTAAATTTGCTTTGTTTCCTTGCATGTTTCCCAAAGAGGTTTTTATATTACTATAATAATTTCTGTATACCTTTAAAAAACAATGAATTTAAGATCCGTTTATTGCTCTATTTCAAATGAAATTTCAATATTTTTGGTAAACAATAAAATATAACATCCATCAGTAAATTAATTTCTTTATGAGATATAAATACGTATTTTTGTTGTATATTATTATTCTGCATGTGTAATGTTTTATTAAAATAATAAAAAAAATTCTCAGAAATAAAAAGTTTGATAATTTTTCATTTATTCGCAAAAATGGATAATTAACCCTCTAACCCGGCAGGTCCGTATATATATTGCCTAGAATATTTTTTGTGATATCTGTAAGAACGTATATATACGCCCATATTAAATTATGTCAAAGAATTAAAGGCAATGTATTAAAATACATAAATCCACGTAAAAATATCAGAAGAAGTTTTACATTAAAATAAAGAAAATATTTTTTTCTCATTGTTGTTTTGGGAAATTTATGCTTTCTTAACGAAAACCCTGGCCGGTCACTAATAGAAAAAATAACAAACATAAATCACTGTTTTCCTAATCCTCTGTAACTAAATACTGTTAACTCTTGCAAAAATATGAAAAAATAGTAATTACAATATGCCTTTGTTGAATTATCAGTGTTCTTTTCCTTGACCTTTTGTTTTGATCCGTAACAATGATATTACAAATACTAGAATATCTCTCAGCAACCCATGGTGTTAACGGGACTATGAAGGATTTAAAAAGTTGCCTTCGTTTGCGTAACGAAATATTATTGTCTTACAGATCTGCATCAACGTAACTTATCTTCAATGAAAAAGACTATATCCATCAATGAATACCTCTTTGGAACGTCATTAACATAGTATTTTTGAAAATCTTACCAATTAGTTTGGCTTCAGAGTTATGTGTGAGTGCTGATGTCTAAAAATGGAGAAAACGGTTTGGAAATATTTTTACATGATCCAATTTTTGCGTTGAATCGCATGCATACAATGTTTATTTAAACTCTTCTCTGCCATTGGCATCAGCATCACTTCATACTTTTGAATCAACTTCACTTGATAGAAAATGCACTCCGTCGTATCCTTTAAAAAATCACCACTTTCGTGCTAAGGTATACGACTACATTCTAATTGTCAGTTTTGATGAAATGTTTCAAAATAATTTTATTACTTTACTTAAAAACTTATACATGAAGCTTCTCAAAACTACTTTTATTTTGTGTCCCCGCTCATTTGAAGCTGAAGACGCGCTCTTATTTATACAAGGAGAATCAATAACAAGTAATGACTTTTAAATTTCACTAATAACAATGTAATCTTCTAACATATTCAGATTTTTCAAAAGTGCACAAATTTAATTCATCTTGATATTAGGTACTGAATTCTATGATACGATGATGTACTATTCACCATTAATAATTTTTATTGCGGATCACAATCACTCTCGTAGTATATATGCAATGCTGCAAAAATGAATGTACCTTCGGTTCTCAGTAATGTACGGTTTTAATCATCTGATACTCAAAAACCAAAAAACAAAGATAACTATAATATGCTCTTGAATTAACATTTTGCAAAATGAAGAGATGGAAATTTAAATCTAGATATTATATATTGACCGTGGTACTGATCTATAAGCAGATATATAAAAAAAAACTCCTCAATAACCTTTTGTTAAAATAAACCCCTATTTACATTTAGCTAGATGATTGCTGATCATAAGTAACACTTTTCATCTGTCAGCTAAATTTTTATTAAGCTACGTTTGTCAGTATACCGTTTTTGGTAATATTGTATTTTAACATCAAAGGAATCTGACTTTCAACACCAATGCGAATTTAGAAACGGAAATATAAAAAAGTAACTAAAATACCATTTTAAATGAAATAAGTGTAAACAATTTCAGGTTTTCTCATTTTTCCTGAATATTGAAATCCTCTTTTCTCTCTTTTCGAAAACGCACTGACAAGAGTTGACAACAAATTGATAACAGGATTTTCCAATAGAACATGGTTTCTTCAATCGACTGTCGTCCAAAATAA
>KK119365.1:12655-24544 GCA_000611955.2 Stegodyphus mimosarum | reverse complement strand
TAATGCATATAAATTTAAATATATTAATAAATACAAAACAAAAAATTCATCTAAAAGTATTTTTTAAATTCTTAAAAAAAATGCTTTAAAAGGAAAGATAGGGAATTTGAAATTAATTAAAATTAACAAGAATTAAATTGAGTTAAATGTGTGAAACATGGATAAAGGAAATGTTTGAAAATAATATATTAATTAATTAAATGTAGCTTGATCCATCCCAGGTCTTTCTCAAGAGGACAGCCAATGAATGATAGGTCTCCTTCATTAAATATTTAACTTTTTCCTCCCGTTAACCGGCATATAGTTTATGTAAGAGAACTAATGTTTTCTGTGAAAACATTCTCTACCGAGCATTTAGTGAATAAGTGCAATTTATGGTGCCCCACAACAGGTTTTTTATTGTTTTTATATATCGATGCTTTTCTGTCTATGTGTCTGCATGTGTGTAACGATTTTTTCACCAACGATAGCTCCTATATTAAACCTCCAAAGATGTCTATTTTTCGGATTTACACTTTCTACATTCATATAATGAGTTGATTATACGTTTTGGGTAAAACTAGATAAACGGAAGTGATACGTCTCAGGAAACACGTAACATTCTTAAATGGAGAACCGGAAGTGATACTTTACTTAAAACCCACAACAGCTTTAACTAATCTATTATTATTGAAATAACTATTTTAAATTAACTATGTAAGAGGGGTCGTTTTGAATAGGGTTATAAAAGAGACTTTTATAGTGTAAAAATAATTTATTAGCAGTTTTAGTTTACACACAGATATCACATTTAAAATTTTAAGAACATTACAGAGCAAGAGTGTGATACAATCTAACAAGTTCATCACTTTACTTTCACTGAAGCATTTCTCTAGCTACACACCACAGGATACCCTCGTTGCTACAGTTAGTCCAACATAGTTTATATTAATAGCAGAGTTTACGTTGGACGCCAGTTGTAAGGGAAGTCCTTTTAGATGGGGTCATAAAAAAGTCCTTTATGGTATAGCAATAATTCATTAACAGGCTGAAGTTACACACGAACATCACATTTAATTTTAAGAATATTACAGAGCAAGAGTCTGATGCAACCTAACAGGTTCCTTACTTGGCTTTTACTGACGTATTTCTCTGGCTACTCGCCAGGGGGCATCCTCACTGTTACAGTTAGTTAACATAGTTTATATTATCAACAGGGTTTATATTAAAGGATAGGTTACAACTATAGTAAAATGTACTCCAAAATTTTTAATTTTTAGTTTTTAAGATTTTTATATCAACTGGAACAACATATACGATTTTACCTAAATTTTATAAAACATTCAAATAATAATAAAGGCTCAATAATAATAAAGTGATAATTTGCTTGAAATTCTGAAGAGAATTTTGAGATATTATATGATGAGATAAACGAGAATAAGCGCATTACAAAGACGGATAGAAATAATGTAGTAAATATAAATAATATACGGGATTTATAAAAAATGTATGCGAACATTTAATACTATAATAATAACATAATAAGGGTGAATGCAATTAAGTATTTAAATATTTTATTGGATAGCAAATTTACTTGGAAAAAGCACATTACCTGCATTTCTCATAAATGTGAGAGACTTCAGCATGGACTGAATCGAACTACATGCAATAGTTTTGGTATTAAATCGAATCGTAGTGCAATTATTTATGAACAAGTTATTGTTCTCTTTATTTTACATGTCTGCAGAACTTGGGGATTGTATCTAAAAGAGAAGGTTAAGTCTAAACATCTGCTTAGAGTCCAAAGGCGAATAATAAATCCCTGTATGACTACAAAAAAATACTCTTCTCCACTAAGTCGCTTATTCCCGTTTATCTCATAATACATAATAATTTTCGTTTATCTCATAATACAGTCTCTTTACAAAATTCTCTTCAGAATTTCAAGCAAAGTATCACTTCCGTCTTATAAATTTTAGATAAAATCGTATATGTTGTTCCAGTTGATATAAAAGTCATAAAAATTAAAAATTAAAAATTTTGGAGTACATTTTACTATAGTTGTAACCAATTCTTTAATATAAACTAGTATAACTATGTTAACTAACTGTAACAGTGAGGGTGCCACCTAGTGAGTATCCAGAAAAATACTTCAGTAAAAGCCAAGTAATTTGACATGTTTTCGAAGGGTTACCGGACTTTTAGTTATAATGCTGTTTTCTCTATTGCTGGTTTCTACCGTTGGATAAGTTTATCTTGTTTTATATAGGTTACAAGGATAGCCTTGCTAATCGCTCTAGCTTTTACTTTGATCGTCTTTTGCGCTTGTCTGCTCTTTCTCATCCTTCTACAAGACAACTAGCACAAATTTTAGATAGTATGGATATTAATGAAAACTCTTTCTTAGTTGTTGGCTATACTCATGGTAATCAACTTGATTACAAATTTGGTCTGGCTTATGTCTTCTTTGAGTTGAGCACCACCAACTTTGTATTAGAAATCAATGTGCTGTTTATATTTCTGAACTTGTCTGTTATTAATCTTACAATCAGGTGGATACTAAATCAGGATGGACATGTTTCCAGCTATTTAATCTCCATGGATTCTCTCTACAACCTTGCATTCTAAAAATATTTCATCATGTAATGATATTAATGTTGATTGATATACAGCAGTCTCACGGGGATCTAGTGGAGAAGAGTATTTCTGTGTTTTTTTTACATTTTTCCGTGGTCATACAGGGATTTATGGAAATGAGAGAGCTGATTGGCTTGATAAGAATGAAACAAAAATTATATTAATGTTGAGGTAAATATTCCAAAACCGTATTTTAAAAAAGAATTCAAAGCTAAAATAATTGACAATGGAATTATGATTATATCGCTTCTGATAAGGGACATATTACGAGAACGTTCTTTCCAACTATCTTTGAACGATTGAAAAATAAGAATTTATTGCTCAATTTTAACGTTACGCAATAGTTGCCTGGGCATGGTAAGTTTAATGTTTATCTTGAACGGTTTAAGAAGACGTCTGCTATAATTGTGAGCTCGGAGCTCAGCAAAGTGTTTTCCTCCTACATTTTGACTACCATTTCCTTAATTATGCAAGAAATTCACTGAAATGTAGACTAAAATTAATTGAAATTAACTGGCCAGCGAAATATCATGATTTTGTTTCTTTACTCTCAGTTTACCATGTTTTTAATGACTTTATCGATGTTTATTTTGAATGTTCCAAATAGTTTTCTTTATATATTATTTTTTTCTGTGTCTGTTTCATTTAGCCAAAGATATTTGAATTAATTGCATTATTTAGAGTTAATATTTTTTTACTTATATTTTTGTATCCCTCGTGTAATACTTTTTGGTTTAATATACTTTCTTTTCTCAATAAAAAATAATACTGGGCCCACCAGCGATAGAGCGGTATGTCTTTGAACACTGGTAACTTTGTCCGGTCCTCAAATTCCGGGAAACATGAGAGCTTTTGTGTTTTTTTTATGTGTAACGTGAGTATGAGGCAGTCTCCCTTAAACGTCCTCCACGGCCCATCCCTCATTTTTTGGGTATATTATTGTGTGCATCGTTGTAATCGAACAATAATTTTAATAAAATCTTTAACACCCTATCGGAAATTCTGAAAATAATAGTAAGCCGCCCGATTGTCTAACAAAGATGAATAATGCTTGAAATTGAAATGACCAACCAACGTACGTGTGTCCTGCACAACATTCAACCCTTGTTTCCAATCCCCATTAACCTCTCACGAATAATTTTTATGTGTTAATACTTATGTTAAATTTTGTCAAGCTCGCTAGTTGAACTAAAATTTTTTGGCTGCTCATTGATCTCTCTTAATTCTTTTCAATTGCTCTCAATTTCGAAAACAGTACTTGAAAATGTAAACATTGATCTGAATACATCTGTAGCGGTTTAACACCGAAATGCTAATTTATTTTCAGAAAAACGACAGGATAGGGTTGTTGAAATATTGGAATAGGCGAGAATTTTGGCAGCAAAACAGAAGATGGAAGAATCCTCTAAAGCAAGTTTATTGTGCCCATAAGTAAATATTAGGTTTGCTAAAATGTACGACGTGATGAGCTATGGCAAGAGACCAGTTTGAGGGAGAATATATTTAACGCTAAATTTAAACATTAAATTAAAATTAAAAGTCTGGCTAAAGTTGCGAAAAACGAAGATAGTAAGTTTGAAGTCCATAGTCATCAACCAGACATTCTGGTTTTGGATCTCTGAAACGGAATAAGCTAAATTATTGAAAGGAACGAGCCAAAACTGTAATACAGAATCTGTACATGAAAAGAAAATTATTTGCATATAAATAATCTAATTTGGTAATCATCCTGCATTATTCTCCTTTTAGGTTTAAGATAATACCATAATATCGCAAAATAAAGCAAAAGATTATACCTGATAATTTATGCCTGAATTTTTTTCAGAGACAGTTTAATGTAATACTTCGGAATTTTTTTCTGTATGAATGAATTACCTCAGCTATCTTCACAGATGGCTCAAAATCTGATGCAGGTGTAGGAAGTGCCCTAGTCCATCTCACCAACTGTATACAGATATATCACTGGAAAGGGCACCTCACGAAACATGACAGCGTTTTCCAGGCAGAGACCTTAGCCTTCTAGCAAGCAGTCCACTATGCCATTACGCAGAATCTCCGAAATATACAACTAATCTCAGACAGCCGATCTGCGCTACGAGCGATTCGCAATACTTCACATTCAGTAAAGTCCATACAACAATTACTTCGCAACAGCATGCATCTGATTATAACCCTCCACTGGACCAGGACACATGAGGGATATGCCGGGAATGAGCTCGCTGATTTTCTAGCCAAAGAAACGACTTCTAATATAGGGGGACAAAGATCCTATCTTATCGCCTTATTCTTAACATTTCCCTGCAAAAATGGCAACCGGAATGGGACAATAGCTACAAAGGCGTCGTACGCACGATTTTCTCCCAAACGTCTGTATAAATGCACTCTACTCTGCCTCGCACATTACTAGATATATCAGTGCACGGCTAGAATATTTCTTCACCTGAGCCATCACGAACTCGGACCTTTGCATTTGCGGAGTACAAGGGAGCGAGCACTGACCACTACCTCACGAGTGTCCACTAATCGAAAGGTTCCATTTCAGAATGCCTTCCACCAACAACAACCCATTCAGACGGTTTATACTGATGTTGTGTAGCAAATTCACTTAATTATTTAAGTTATGACTTAAGAATTAATTTTTATTATTATTCTAAATTTATGCTACACAACTTTTTTTTATTTAATATGCTGTTTTTATATTTGCTTTGGTTTAATTTTAATTGGGGATTTTTGGTACTTAAGATTTGTACGCGTCTTCCACTCGTTACTCGTAAACGCGTTGAAACACACAATGGAATTGGGTGAACTTGAATTAATATTACTAAACTTAAGTTGATCCTTTATTAAGTTATATCACTGGATGCAGAAAAATTAGCCTTTTAATTTAAGATCACTTTCAATACTCTAGCTTTAACAGTTTTTAAGATACAGTCAATTATTTAACTAAATTTTTACACTTTTCTTGTGAAAAGGACTGGGGGGATGGGATTTCCTCTTAACACGTAAGCAAAGCAATGAGAATTTCCGGTGCGGTCTAGGTTTGTAAGTTTTTGGCTTGCAGGTGCGGCGGATTTTTCGCATTTCTTTTGGCGTGCTTGGCTATATATGATTTCTTTCCTTGACAAAAAGCCGGTTCAAGTGTCTCTCCCTCTCTTTTCTCGGCTTTCTTTCCTGCAACGTGTTTATGAAGCTTCGAAGAAACTTCTTCGTTGCTGGAGGGGGGAGCTTATGGCTCCTTTGTTTTATCGTAAGGATGGGCTTATGGTCTAAAATTTACTTGCCTCCTCGAGAGTAGTTATTCATCAGTATGAAAGTCTAAAATCTACTTGCCTCCTCAATTTTTTTTTTGCCTATTTGAGTAGTTATTCATCGAAATTGAATTGAAAATTCAGGAGTTTCTACGGGCACAGACTACTCCATAAATTTAATAAAAAAAGAAAAAATGATTTCAAAGGAATTCTGCTGATGATGTCTCCCTCTGTACTGAGGACTCCAAGAGCACCTACGGCTCCTAGCTACCCGTTGCAGCTCCCGTCCTGCTGCATGATGATCTAGATGTTTGCTAGTCCTGGTTTCTTGTCTCCATCTTGCTGTTCACCGATGAGAATGGGCCAGACCATAGATTCTTCCCGGGCCTGAGACATCAACGTGTCGCCGAAGTATTCCTTCCAACATCGTGGTATTCTTATGAAACCTTTTACTACCTCATTTTCTTTTCTACAAGGAGCCGGCTATAGAATATTCAGATAAGATTTATTTTCTATACTCTCTTAGTTCTTAACTTAATTTCTTAAGAAAAATTTTTACTTAAAATTACAGTTTATAATTACCTCCTAAAATAGCAAGAGGGGTATTCAATAAATTCCAAAATGTAATTATGGTTTAATTTTAAATGTTTGCATTTTAGGGATTCTGAGATGTTGAGGAATTTAAATTTTAGTATCTTTGATGAACATACTGACCTTGCTGAGATTAAAGTAAATTGTTAACTGCAATAAAATATCTCCAGTTTAAATACTCCTAACTTTTCCTAAAAGGGTGGCTTTGATCTGTGAATTTGTAAGTTTTTTTTTTATTATTATTATTATTTTGTGTTGCTATTGTATTTGTTTTCTTTTACTTACCTTTGTAAGCCTTGTGTAATACTATGTGGTGCACAAGGAATTTAAAATTTTCAATAAAAAAAAATATCTAAGTGTCTACACTTCACGACGATGTAAAAATGAAATGCATAGAGTGAAATCTCGCTTTCCTGTAGCCCATTATGTCTCAAATAATTTTTTTTTTTTTTAATTTTCTGTGAACTAATAAGGTGAGGGAACCAAATTTTAAAAAAAATTGTTATGAATTTTATTTAATGAAATAGTTATACTTAATTAATAGTTATAGAAGTTTTAAGTAGTTTATTTTTAAATTGCAGAATTTGTTGAAAACAAATATTAATGTTTCGCTGTTAAAGTTAGTAATTTTCTCGGATTATTCTTCGCTATCTTATTCTCTGTGCAATATTAAGATCTAAAATTTTATAGTGTTCTGATTAGTAGTGTTCTTTTATTTTCTCTGCGATAATAGGGTGAAAGAACTTAAATATTTGTTAAAGGAAATTGTTGTTATGATTTTTTATAAATTTTTACTCATTGAAATAGTTATGCTTAATTAATAGTTATGAAATTTTTATGTTATTTACTTTGAAATTGCAGAATTTGTTGAAAACACATATTTATGTTTCGTTGTTAGAAAATATAATTTTCTCAGGTTATTTTCATACCCCGGGGTAAAATTTGTTTATTACTAAAATTAATTTTGACATAATTTGATCTGTTCGCAAAATGAACTCTAAGGTGGTTTTAAAAGTTAATACTGATTATTGTGCTTTTTTTTTTTTTTTGAAATGTTAGGATACATTGATTCACTAGCATCAAGGTTCAAGGGTTGTTAACTTAAAATTACAAATTCACAACGCAATTGTTAAATTTGTTTTGTTGTGTTCTCTCCTTCTCTAGAGAGGCACAGCACTGAGAAATCCAGCCCCACGACAGAGAATCTACAATATCATTAACCTACTAATGTCATCAGGACTGGATACTGTGGCCACGAACTAAGATCTATGCCAATTTTCTTCCTGAAACGCTTCCATAGTGTTTGACGACCAAATGTGTGATATACCCCACCACCAGGGACAGTGCCAACGAGTGCCACTAGTGCCAGAATTGCAGTAGTGAAAAAATAAATAATTGATTGAATATTCAAACAGTAACGTATATAAGTATACAAGATTACATGAATTTACGTATTCAATATAAACTATAATACATGGGTACTTTATACATCCAAGAATTTCCAAGAAATATTGTGTGTGTGTGTATATATATATAAGTGTCAACAACCGTACTCAAGTACTCATATAATTAATATATATAGGATAATGTAATCAACTAATCAAGTGTTTTATTGCAATCAAGTATTCAAGTGTATAACGTATTCAAATGTATAAATAGTATTCATAGCATAATTATGTAGCTAACGCATGTATGTACTCAACTAACGCAAGTTCCAAATAATTATATGGTTTAATGTATTCAAGCGTCTTGCTGTAATCAAGCTCTCAGGTACATAACATGTAACATGTAACTTAATTATGTATCCATTAACTTATTGATGTATTCATGTAATTTAATCATGTATCCAAATATAATGTATTTAATTGACGGATCATATTTGATGCATTTAGGAATTATTATTATTATTATTAGTAGTAGTAGTAGTAGTAGAATTATTATTATTATTATTATTATTATTAGTAGTAGTAGTAGTAGTAGTAGTAGTAGTAGAATTATTATTATTATTATTATTATTATTTGATGTATTTAAGAATCATGCCAATATGCGCCCATGAGTATCACCAACGCATTCTAACAGCTAATGTTTATATATTCATGCAGCTAACGCATTCATGTAACATCATCTAGGTCCCCGTTTTTTCATGTCACTTCTTCATAGAGAAGCAAATACACTGATTATCAAAAATCACAAAAATAGCGAAAACTCCCTCAAAAATAAGCCAAACCGTGTAAAATTTGAATGTTGCCAAGTAAGAATAGCTGAGTAAAACTGCTATATGCAAATTAAGTGGCACTGCACTCGGAATACGTCATCCATGAGGAGCATAAAAGTCTATGTTGGAGAGCAAGCCCACATGTTTCACTGTGATAGTGACATCAGAAATCTGAAACAGCCAATTCGTAACAATGACCTCCAGGCATCATTTGCCTGCAGAACTGCTATGGAGAGCGATTGGGAGACTAGAGGCAGAACAAAATCAAACAGTAGTGGCCAGATGACTAAAGGTTCCTTCTGTGGTTCATAGACATTAGAGTCAATTCTAAACCATAGATTTGGCATCTAGGAGGTTCAGCCAAGGACGGCCAACTGCTACGACGAGCGCCGATGAGAGATATTTGACATTATGTGCACTCAGGAATAGAACCGTTACTCCGACTCTTCTTAGATACTCCCTTACTGCAGCCACCAGAAGGTTCGTGTCAACGTCAACTGTACGTAGAAGGCTTCACGAAGGTGCTCTGTATGCGATTCGACTAGCCATTTGCGTGCCGTTCATGTCACGCCATAGGAGGGACCGTTTGCAGTGGGCACGACAACATGACACTGGACGCCTTATCAATGGAGGGCTGTTCTCTTAACGGATGAGTCCAGGTTTAAACTAAAAAGCGATAGTAGGCGTTATTTGATACGGAGAGAACCTGGAACCCGTTATCGTCTGTCAAACATCCGTGAATGAAATGCATACGAAAGAGGCAGTGTCTTTGTTAGGGTGACATTTCTTTGGTGGACGCACAGACTCCATGTCTTTCCAAGGGAAACCGTGAATGCTCAGGTTTATAGAGGTGACATCGTTGATGCTTATGTGCGCCTATATGGTGGGGCAATAGGTGATGCTTTCCTGTTACAGGAGGACAACGCAAGACCACATGGGGCTGGCATCGTTAACGACGATCGTATTCCACATTGAAGGTACTTTTCCTATAGCAAACTGACCCCTTCAATTTGTTCATTTTATACATGTGGTAATTTCTATACTACCACAGAACTGTTTTTTTTTCAGTGTACATACGGTGTTTTATTTTTCAAAATTATTTAAAGCAATAATTCTCTATATATAGGATGATTTATATACGTAATCATTTATTCAGTTGACTTGAGATTTGTCTTCGAAAATCTTTTTCTTCAAAATGAAAAAAAAAGGTATAAATTTTAATAGTAAAATATTTTAAACGAAAAAGATTTTAATTCATTAGAAAAATGGTTAACGCTGACTAAAGTAAATAACTGCTAGATGAGGTAGTAAATTAAAGTAATGTAGTTTCTTCGAAACTTATTTATCATTCATGAATTTTAAGTAGACCTGGTTTCTTCTAAATTTTCCATTTAATCATTTACAATCAAAAACAATTTATGTTTAACAAATTCAAAAAAATTCTCGCTATATCTTTTATTAACTTTCTATATAACGAAAAGGAGCATTTGAATAATTTCTCTTTTTTGATCGTGTAAAAGGAAAATGCTTCGATATACATTAATATACTAAGAGATTAAAATTTTTTAGTGGTACTATATTTAGAAACACGAAAAAAATTTTTTGGCATTTGGTTCCCTGATGATCTCTAGACAGTAGTTCACACATTTCCGTCTGCAATTATTTACTGAGAGTAAAAAGAAATTCTTTGAAACAGAAGATATTCTGTAAACATGAAATTATGATTTCGCATATTTATAAAGTGCTTTAAAAATTGATATTCACAGCAAATGTAGCTGCAAAGATCAAAATATGCTTTCCAGTTCAGATTTTTATGTTAGTAACTTTACGAGATGACGCATTTTATAAAAATTTCTAAACTAGATATATGCTGTTTTGAAAAGATGTTTATCACAAATAAGTAAACAATTTTCTAGAGTTCAGATGATAGAATAACACACAAGCTGCATTTGCCTCTAAAGAAGATGAAGTTCTTTCTGAAGTTAAATAGCTGTGTAGATTTTGATGAAGATAAACAGCACATATTAATATTACAGCTGTAAAGAAATGCAAAAGAAATATCCATGTGAAACTGATAGCAATTAAATTGTAGAGTTAGGAAAAAAGGAAAACAACACTTATAATAACATTTAACTTATTTTGTATTACTGAGACTTTAGACATTATTTTTAATTGCCGAATTTAAGCTTAACTACCCAATTTTCCTATTCAGGTTAGCTTCTGCAAGGTTAATACGTACATTTTAACCAAAAATATTACTCTCTGTATTCCATAATACAAGTAACATTAGATGAATTTAATTTTCCGGATTAAAAAATAAATATAGAATGCAATATTTGTTGTTAAAAATTAGAATAAATTTATAATATTGCTTCTAAATTTATTCTGAGTGTTCGGATAGTTTGCAGTTTTTTCAATAATTTCATTAATGCATTTTAAACTTGCAGATAGGAAGGATCTCTTAACTGCGAAGCTTCGCTTTCCTGATACGAGTGACCTTAAAATTATTTGAGCCATCGTCCTTTATTGCTTCCAGCGCAACTTGTTCAAGTAACAGGAACATATTACGCAGCATTTTGGGGAGAAATAATATCAACGGCTATTTTTACTGCTTGTATGGTGGCTATTTTGCTGTCTGAATTTTTCAACTTTTTCTCCAGAATCTTTGAAGAATTTTTCATTTTTATAATGACTTGATAGCTAACTAAAAGAAAACAATTGATTTCGATCAATGGAGGAAATTCGAGAAATAGTTATAACTCATATAGGCGAACCTTATGAAATATAATTTAAGTTTCTTACGAGTTATTTTACATTAATTAGCTATCCTTTCAGCCTAATTTCCATTTCTCTATCAGAATGTAAATTTCTAGCTCGCGCGACATTCAAATGAGGTAGAAAGTAGAAAATATTTAAAGAGCGTTTGGGTACAATCAAAACGTGTTCTGCCAGCTTGAGGGCCGCATTACTAACTTTGATATCTCCTAGCGATTAATTCTGTGGTGTTGGGTTATTTTTGCTATTAGGCTTTTTTATGCCGACTTCAGTCAGAACCAAGTTGCGCGCTGCTTATACTGTGAAGTCGATAGGCTATATTTAATTTCTTTAATGTTAGTTCTTCTATTACTTTGATTTAAACCAAAATTATTGGCTACCGTAAACACGAGTTGGTGCCCACTGTTAAACTTTATTTAAGTTAACTAAAGGATTTTTACACT
>KK119365.1:0-12625 GCA_000611955.2 Stegodyphus mimosarum | reverse complement strand
GATAGTGAAAACTGGTTAATTATCTTTTAGAGTTCTGGTCTAATTTTATGCTACCCAAGAAGGCCAGATTCTATAACCTAAGCATTGAAAAATGAATCAAACCAAAGGACAAATATTATGACACATTTATTTTGATTGATAATTTCGCAATTTTGCGCTATAACTTACAGCTGTATTCGCCAAAAATTTCTTGTTTAAATATCTATTTCATTCTACTATTATCGGCCGGAGAGAATAACATTTTCATCATTATACAGGCTATTAGAATTACTTATAATTATGTAAAAACAGTTGTTAATGCTACTCTGTAAAAAAGCTAATCGCCTGTGCCATTAGATTGGTTACATTTGCATTGTTTAATATGGCAACGCTATGTTGCTACGATAATGTAGTTTTAAAAAACTTTAGTCGTTCGTTTGTTTCGCTTCTTCATCGGAAGCAACATTCGAAAGGTTAAATAAAATCATTAAAAAATGTTAAATGGTGTTTGCATTTTAAATTTATATGGACAGTTGGAAATAACGCAACATATTTATGGCCCGTTAATTGCCGGAGCAGGATCAGCTAAATAAATTGCCGTTTCGAACGTTAAAAACATTAGTTTGATAGCGTATGGAAAAAAAAATGGCTAACCCAGGCGATGAAAAAAACAGCAAAGATAATTCTACGGTATTGTTATCAGACGAAAAACTAAAAGTGCTTAATCGACGTAATGGAAACTTTAAAACTAGGATCATGAAATCGGAAACGTTTTTGAAAGATTCAGCTTTGAATGCTGACAAAATGCGCCTCCAAATCAAATTGGATATGTTTTCGGACATATTATCTCAGATCGAATCGCTGCAACTGGAATATTACGATGTCGTTAAAGATGAAAATTTATCAAGTGTGGATTTAGAATTTGAAGAGATGGAAGACCGTTTAGAAGAAGTAAAGGTAAGCTTATAAACATTATTAACAATATAACAATTATAATTAAGTTATAAACATTATTGACAAAGTCTAATTTAGTTGATAAAGCTTTAAAGAATAATATGAAGTATCCTAATTTTACTTCTTTGTTTAAGCTTAACAAAATTTGAGAGTTGTTGCTGTTGCTTATGCTCACTTGTCTGACGTAGTCAGCCCAAGCCCACGAAATTCCTCGTGGAAAGGAGCGCTAGATTACTCCTGTCGTTTAGAATAGACTTGAGTACCTAACAGATGACAGTGCGATTTGGCTCAGTTCCGTCCCCAATTAATTTTGATGGAAGGCAGCCCAGGGTTACGGGTTCGAGGGTCTCCCACCCCTATCCCATTCCACCAAGTCACACTAGAGGACTTTCGACTTGCCGCCATGCCGCACTGACACTATACATTTATAAACACCCATGCCTTCTCCGGGATTCGAACCCAGGCCCTTCGACACGACAGTCAACGACGCTAACCACTATACCGGTTTAGCGGGCAGAATTTGACAGTTGTTGTTTGGCATATTTCTTATCAGTTGTATTGCAAACTGGAGTAATTTTAAAAAACGATTTGATAGTTTGATTAAAAATAACTCTTCTTTAAATGATACTCAAAAATTGTTCTATTTGCGTTCTGCTTTGAAAAGAGAAGCGAAAGTTGTGGAAACTCCAAAAGAGAGCTTTCAGTCTTTATTTGAGGTTTTAATTGATAGGTATGAAAATAAACGTTTGATTCTTAATTCTCATATTATGAATATTTTAAATTTTGAGAAAATGCGTGTTGAATCTTATAAGAGTTTTAGGTATCTAGTTGATATTTTGAACAAAAACCAAAGAGTTTAAAACTTAATGATAGTAGAAGCCAATGAACTAACGCATGAATTCCTAATAAATACTGTCATTCAAAAATTAGATAAAGAAACAAGAAAACAATAGGAAATGAGTTTAATATCGTCTGAATTACCCAAATTTGGAAAGCTGATAGAATATTTAGAAAAACGATCCTAAATGTTAGAAAATTTACATGGAGTTAACTTCACTAAAAACTAAAACTTCTTATAAAAATAAAACCAGAAATTTCATGCTAAAGTCAAACAGTAATTCCGGCATAGTTTGTAAAATTCGCATTTTGTATATAGTTGTTCTTTGTTTTTAAAAATGACTCCATTGCAAAGATTTAATATTGTAAAAAACATGCACTTTGTATAAACTCTTTAAGTGACAAACATAAGCTTGCATCATGAAAATCCAAATATTCTTGTCGCTTGTTCCAAAGAAAGTACAATTATCTATTATGTTGGTCTGAAACTAAAAGTTTTTTCTATGAAAAAACTACGCCAGACCAAATTATTTCTCCAAGCTCTCAGTCAGAAAATCTTCCCCTTTCAGAGACTGCAGATGCTGTTAATACGCAAAGCATAAACAACCCTAGTTCGACAGAAGTGATAAAAAATACAAGCCTAACTGAAGTGACCCAAACTTTGCCTCTTAAAATAAAATATGAAACAAAACAGGTTTGCTGTCTACAGCCATGGTTAAAGTTTGGTCATCGATTCGGAATGATTATATTAGCGGCAGAGCGATACTTGACATTGAATCTCAATCGCATTTTATGACCTTGCAATTCGCTTCTTCCCTCGGTCTTATCAAAGATAAGGTAAACATTCCTGTTAATGGTTTAAGTGGAAATGCGATGAATATCAAATGGGAAATAAATGACGCTCTTATTAGTAATAACGACTCTCCTTTTACTTCAGTAATAGACTCTCTCGTCGTATCTGAAATTACAGACTTAGTTCATTCACAGGGTCTTCATCCTGAACATGAAAAATTAAGTATGCCAAGTCGTTCTACATTAGCCGACCCAAAATATGATATCTCTGGAAATATAGATGTGATTTTAGGGTCCGAACTGTTCTATCAAATAATAAATGATGATGGAAAATGTGTATCAGAAAATTTAAAATTTATAAATTCTGTATTTGGCTTGATTGCTAGCGGATCAAGTGTTTCAGATACTCGTAAACAATGCTGTTATTTAACAACTAATTCGGAAACCACTGATAACTCTCTAAGAAAATTTTGTGAAATAGAAAAAATTTCCTTTGATCGGCCTTTGACTATTTTCAAACAACGTACAAACGGGATTGTAAGCGTAGCTTTGTCGTTCAGATGTCTATCAAGGAAGAGGAATTAAATACTCTAGGTAATTCACGAATTTTAGCTGAAAAAAGGCATCAGCAAACAGTTAAAAGATTGAACAAAAGTCCTGATATGCGTAAGCTTTATTGCGAGTTTCTTCAAGAAAATGAATCACGCGGTCATATGCAGAAAGCAACCGAGGATTACTCGGACCCCATAATTTATTATTTGCCACATCATGGCATCTTTAATGCTGAGAACACTTCTACGAAACTGTAGGTGGTTTTTAAACGGGTCTGTCCCGATCACTTCTGGTCGAAGCTTGAACTGCGTTTCAAAATCAAATTGCGTTTTTCATGTCTCGAAAGCACGACATAGGATATGTATAAGATTTATATATAGCGTTGTTCTAATATTTGTATTTTGATAAAGAAACTGACTTTTTCTGAAATGACATGCCAGTTTTTTTTCCATATTTCGAATCTACAACTCAAATTATGCCAAACTATCAAACTGTGTAAAAATCGCACAAGTTTAGGCTCTAAAAATTTTAGCTCCTCAATGGCAATTGAATTTGATATATGTTTATTAATATCTCTTTTTTTCTTAAACTTACTTGATTCCTTTTTTCACATTTCGAAATTTACGTTTAATCCAAATAAAATTCTCGCATTTTTTATGATTTATTTTTAGAATTTATATTTTTAAATGATATTTATAAAGTTTTTGGAAAACATTTTGTATCATAAACTGCAAAATGTTTACCATCATCTTAAAGTAGATGTATTTCTAAGCATACCTGTATAAGATTAGAGGTTTTTATTCAAAATTTCCTAGACATACGTGAATTTATATATTTGCGTGCTTTGGAATTTGGCATATTTCTTAACAAGTTTCTATAAATTAAGAAGTTCGCTCTGTAAATTATTCTTCGCGAAAACAGAGAAAACACGTGAAGATAAATGTTTAAATTGCTCCGTCAGTTTCGCACCAAATTTTACAAAATTTAATATTTATGCATAATTTGAGTCATAGAATCGAAATATGGAAATCAAAATGGCATGTCACTTCAGAAAAAGTCCGATTTTGTGTCAAAATACCGATGTTAGAATGTTGCTATATATAAAGCTAATATATATTGTCAGTCGAGCTTTTGAGACATGAAAAATGCAATTTGAATTTCGTCAATCGGCCCAGTAGAATGGGAAATATAGAAACGTCCCTCCCCTTTTTTCGCAGTGTACATGAAGACGGTTTTGGCATTATTCTAAAATTTCGAAAGCATAAAATAGTTTTAATAGCTGTTAGTAAACAAATGTTTAGGTAAATTTTGCTAGAATCAGCCATAGACATCTGTTAAGAATTTTGAAGAAACCCACAGAACATGAGAATCCTATGAGTATAAATTGAATACAGTGACTTATGGCACCAAATATGCACCATTTCTGGCTACATCAGTTAGCTTTAGGCGAATCTGCTGAGTTCCCTTTAGCTGCCGAAGTTGCACTTTCTAGCATATATATGGATGGTATTATAAACGGTAGCGAAGACATCGAAACTTGTAAAGTTCTTAAAGACCAGTTAATTAAAATGCTTTAGTCATGTGGCATGAGTCTACATAAATGGAATTTTAACTGTGGTGAGCTTCTAGAAATAGAAGATCAGAACTCCGAACAGCATTCATTTGTCCAAACTGAAGAGTCTTCTACTAAAACACTAGGTATGGTTTGTAATTCGAAATAAGATAATTTGTTTTTAAAGTTTCAGTAAAACTGAAAATTCTTTATACAAAACGAGAAGTTTTAATAGCTATTGCTAAACTTTATGATCTATTCGGAATTATTGGACCCGTTACAACCAAGGCCAAGATATTTCTCCATAACCTTTGGCTAGA
Source organism: Stegodyphus mimosarum (assembly GCA_000611955.2). NCBI lineage: Eukaryota > Metazoa > Arthropoda > Arachnida > Araneae > Eresidae > Stegodyphus > Stegodyphus mimosarum. The sequence goes on along the minus strand of KK119365.1, from coordinate 7,639 downwards.
AAAAATTAACTGGGACGATGAACTTATTGATCAACTGAGAAAAAATGGAATCGTGTTGTTCGTACCGTAAAGGAAATTGAAAACACATTAGAACTAATAGACATATCTTGAGTGTTGACCCTCAGTTCATTGCTTTACTAGGTGTTTGTGATGCTTTCATTGCTGCATATAAAGCAGTTGTTTATCTTCGAAGGTTTGATCGAAACTCTTCTCCAACAACTAAATTGCTTGCCAGCAAATCAAGAATTTAACCTTTAAAGACAATTTCTGTTCTGCGACTGGAGCTATCTTCTTGCTTACTGCTCTCTCAACTTGTCAACAAAATCGTCCTTTCCTTAAAAACGGACATTCCAAAACCTGTTATTCTCGGACTCAGCTATCTGTCTTGCCTGGTTAAATTCATCCCCTGATCAGCTCAAGAGCTTTGTAGAAAATCGAATGTCTAAAATTCAGTCTCTTACATCAATTTATCAATAGAAACATATCTTGTCCAGTGAAAATCCTGCTAAATCTGTATCAAAGGGTGTTGATCCCTTTGATCTCAAATATCTTAACCTTTGGTGGTTAGGGCCACCTGCTGCAGCTGAAAACACCTCGGGTGGTCGCAGTATGAAACAAATGGACCCAACTGAAGAGGCACTGTATTTAACTCAGCTTAAAAATTTATCTAACATCAAACTTAGTTCTTTCTACTACAAGTGACTGTATCAACTAATTTCTCTCTCTAAGTAATAATTTTCGTAAACTAATACGAATTCTTAGTCTTAATTTTAGGTTCACATATAACAGCAGAAACAAGGAAACAATATCTGGTTTTATTACTATTGAAAAATTTGAACATTCAAAAACTTTAATTAGGGCAGTACCGGTAAATATATTCCATATGGAAATTAATGCCTTAAAGAAAAAAAGAGCATGTTAAGGGAAATAATCTGCATAACTTAAATATATTATGCCTCCTTCCTGTTGGCGGTCGACTTGTCCATTCTCATTTATCATTCGACCAGAAACATCCTATTTTACTTCCTCAAGATCATTAACTAACTACTATTATAATGACCCATTTTCACATAAAAAATTTGCACGTTGGGACTCAAACTCTGTTTAATATTGTAAGGCAAGAGTATTGGCTGGTAAATGGAAGAAATAATGCTAGGAGAATTGTACATCATTGCATTACATGCATCAAAGTAAAACCTAAAAACAAGGGCAGTTAATGGCATCTTTGCCTAAGGAAAGAGTAACAGTAAATGCCCCTTTTTCTAACACCGGTATAGACCTTTGTGGCCCATTTTACATAAAATATAAAAATGAACGTAATGGTACTTTAAATAAATTTATGTAGCAGTATTTGTTTCTTTTGCCACTCGTGCAACACACTTAGAATTTGACACTAATCTAGCAGCTGAGGCTTTAATTGCTACTTTAAAATGATTTTTTGCTCGTCATGACATTTCTGCAATATTTTCAGACAATGCTACTAATTTCGTAGGCGCCAATTCAGACCTAAAACATTGTATCACCTCGCTTCCACCCTCCTGAAAATTTAGCTAATTATTTAGTTTCGCAGTCAATTTCTTGGAAATTTTACCTCCTAGATCTTCTAACTTTGACAGAAGCGAGAATTAAGTCGCTTAAATATTATCTAAAAAGGGTCGTAGGAAATTCCAAATTAACTCTTGAAAAATTCTTAACAGTTGTCAATGAAATTGAAGGTATTCTTAATAGTTGACCGCTCATTCCATTATCGTCAGATCCAAATGATTTGGAGATTTTAACACCCGGTCATTTCTTAATTTTCCGACCTATTAATACCATTCTTGAACCTGAACTAATTAGTGTATTTAAATAATCTCCAACAACGAGGAAAATGGCAGTTTGAAAAAAGTAATATCCAAAAGGATAGTTTTGCACTGTTAAGGAAAGACAACCTCCCAATTTGTTCTTGGTTAATTGGTAGAATTTATGATGTAATACCTGGGAAAGATGGAAAAATACTTGTTGTATTAGTAAAAACAACTCGCAGTATTTTAAACGTAGCATTTCTAATGCATGTTTATTGCCTGGAAATAATACGTAATCTTTATATATTTCTTACAACGTTTTATTATTTTAATGAATATTGTATATTGCATTTAAACGTATTTTGCTATATTAATATGTTATTTTGAATTCTGAAATATCTTATTGTGTAATTTCTTAAAAATGTCATTGTAATTTGCTAAACTAATTTTGTTGAAATCCTAAGGATTTTAAAGTCGGGCGGTGTTAACGCCACGCTGTAAAAAAGCTAATCATCTGCGCCATTGAATTGATTATATAAGTATTGCTTAAAATGGCAACGCTATGTTTCTACGATAATGTAGTTTTTCGTTCGTTTGTTTCGCTGCTTCATCGATTCGAAAGGTTAAATAAACACATTAAAAATGTTAAATCGTTGTTTCTATTTTAAATTTATATTACAGTCCACTTGGAAATAATGTAATAACAGTGTTAGTTTATTTGATTTTTGAAAAAGGGTATCCCCTTGTAAAGTTCAGTATGAGCCGTTTAGCATTATGGGTTGCATTTCTTTTTAAGAGTGCTTCTATTGTAAATATATAAAGTGTTTCTTGTAAATATAACCCAATGAAACCGCTTTCCTTACTCATAATTTACTGCTTCAAATTCTCTAGGCAAGCATTACGATGGAATTTTATGAAATGATGTTTAGGCGACAATTTTCATATCATTATAATTATCATTTTATAAATTATGTGAAGCTTAATAGTTAACTTACTGTAATTTACGCCGATTTAGTTAATTAAGATGTTCTCGTCAAAAACGTAGAAAGGATTTTGATACTTTAAAAAACAAATAAAAAAACTTATTCAGTATACATTCAACTGCAAAAGCATCAATGTTTTTCCTTCTAGTCGGAAGTCGGACAGGGGCGCTTGCCTTTACTTTGGCTTCTTTGGGTTTGTGTAGCCGAGTTTTATTTTATTTCACAAAGCGATAACCTTCACTAGTGAGGACTCAGAAACATAATTTTTGCTGTTAGTGTCATCCTTTTAAATTAGAAATTTTAAATATAACATTTCTCTTTGTCACAAGTAACACCAATCCAAAAATGTATTTATTGTTCATCTAAATTTTAAAAATAACTTTCTTAGTCTTCCAGGTAAACGTTATATATATTCATAATATTCTTTCGTATTATCCACATTTCTGTACGATTCTTGCGAATGTGCAGTGTGAATAAATGCATACTTCTTTCTGTGGTAGAACTAATTGTTTTTATTTCTAATTAATAGCCTATTAATTTCAGGATTTATTGAGACCCCAATCATTTTTGATAAAAGGCATATATAAGTTCTTACTGGCTCGGTTGAAGATCTCGCGTATTTGTAATTTTCTAAAGTGGTTTAACCCTTCTAATTGTCTCTGATTTTTTGACAAATTTCAGAAGTTTATCAAACTAATATGTTTTTGCATTTTCTGCATTTTATCCTCTACTCCTACTATTCCTCCAGAATATGTGAGGGCAAGGAATTTTAAGCAAGAGTACGGATTAAAGTTTAAAGAACGCGAGCTAACAATGCCAGCTTTCCTTCAAGTGTTTATTTTTGAAGTGAGCAATCTTGTCTAATCTTGTCCTCATCGCTCTTGAATATAAAGTAGTAGTTCACAGAATTAATTAGCTTAGATGTTGGAATAAAATTTACTCTTGTTAATTGCAAATAATTTAATATTACATGATGTCTATTATTTCTATAAGAAGCAGAAGTAAGTTTATTTGCGTTATTTTAGTTCTTTACTTCAAGCTGAAATCAAGAATAAAATTTTAGTTGTTTTTATTTCTGTTGACTCATTTCTTGTTTTTGATTAAAAGCAAGGATAAGAATTCATCTTTTAGACTAGAAAGTTAGAAAGGTTTTAGACTAAACAAAAATGAGTTTACGAATCCATATCGCAAACAAGACTGTTTACTCTATATATTGACTGCATGTTATATATGTTGCGCTTTAGGAAGACAGCCAAATCAAATTTTGTCATAAAACGAAAGCATCAATGAAAACAAATGACCTCAAATAAAAGCTAGATCGAGATATTTGTAATCTGCATCACCGCAAAATACGTACAATTCACGAATTTTCTTGTAATGGAATGATTATTGTTTTTTGAAATTCAAAATCAACATCATTTCTGACTATTATATGCAGTCTGGCACAGTATTAATTGCCGGTAAAAGCCTGAAGCGACATTTCTAACGCTAGGTTTACAAGGAAAGCTAAAATTAGCTTCAAAATTACCTCAGGAATATTTCTTTTCCTCCATCGATTTAGAAAAAGGAATTGTTTTTCTAAGACCCTTCTATAAACTTTCAGTCAAGCATTGTTTACCTTCAGATGAAATAGGCAATTTAAAATCAATTGCTAGAGGCGGTGTAGTTAGATGCTGAAGTTATCTTTCAAACAATGTTTTTAAAGGAAAATATTAAAAAATTTTAGGATGTCTCTTACTACAAAACATATCTCTTTTAAGATGCTAGTACGTAATTAAAATATGCTAGTTATTTTTAAAAGGAAATTAAAATGAGCTTTCAGTTTGTAGAGACATTAGGTTATTTCGAAGCATCAGACATGAAAAAAGAGCAACGCCTTCGCCGGGAATCGAACCACGGACCTCTCGGTTACGCATCGAGCATGCAGACCACTACACCACGAAGGCATGCGAAGAAAGCGGGAGAAATACCTTATACGTTTAATAAATAATAATCAATGAAGTAGCTACAGTCTCTGTTTTACGTAACTCCATCTTCAAAACAACATTCTAAGAAACCAATTATTATGCAAGAAATTTTGTTATGCAATATGATGGGAAATAACTTTCGATTAAAGCAGCCATATGCGTAATGAAGATCTTGGTTTAAATTTAGTTTACATAATTCTTATACCTAAAACCTACATTTATTAGAAACTTTATTCCAAAATGGTTTGTCACTTCATCGCATTTTACATTAAAACAGTATTACTATGCGTTAAGATATTAAATTAAATTGTTATATATCAAATTATTACATTTCCTATTTTATCACTATCATCATTATTTATATTTTGCCCTAACATCTTTTTTACAGTTATGGGAGTTTTATGTAACATACATTTTAAAGCACCTTTAAAGCTTTTTCTATATATAATAATCTAAACGCATTTACTCAAAAATGCTTCATTTTTTGAGAAACAGTAAATATAATTAATAAGAAAGTTTATATGCGATGGTAAAATATAGTGAAATATGTATTTATTTTAAGTTTTCAGTGTATGCATATATATTTGGAGTGCCATAGATTTTTGTCTTTTAGGAAGTACATCAGTTTGACATTGCGTAACTGAATATGAACTGCGTGAGAAATAATTAACTAACTTGAATACAACATAAAGTGGTCATCTAATCATCTAAAGTGGGTCTTAATAAAACATTATATTATTCTGAACTACTGTTTGGTATATTTCTCTTTAAGTATTTAAGCCAGATGAAGGGAATGATTTGAATCTTTATTGAAATGTATAACAGTGATTATAGCAAAAGTATGGAAATGTAAACATGAGAAGGATAAAAAAGGGAATGGCGAAATTCTCCTTAAATACTCATGAGAATAAATATAATGTAGCAACCACCAGAAAAAAATTAGTAGAAAGCAGAAAATTCAGCAACTAAGTAATCTGATGGCTCTAAAATAATTCTCCAGCATTGCAACTTTTATAGTCTTGTTCAGAAAGAAAAATTAACTATTCTCGAACGTTTCAGAAAAATTGTTTCTAGGAATTCAAAAACGCGTTTCTTTATTCGAAAATACGCTTTGGATTTGGCGATATTATTTTCAGGATACCCTTGTATGGGAATTATACTTCCTGTAACAATCATGCACCAAATATTGAAGATTTAAAATAATAAAATCGATAACAAAATCGAGAGTAGCTACCAAAGCAGTAACCACCAAAAAAAGATCACTAAGAAAACAAAACGTTCAGTAACTGAAGTTATGGTATGCGTTTAAAACGAGTATGGCGCCGGATATCTTCTGCAATCGTCTAAAGCTTAGGTTGTTTAAGTCAACGAGTTGATAAGTTTCGTTATTTAGTTTGTAAGGATTTTAAGTTCATTAACTTTTTTTTATTTTAAAACTTTACTATCATCTCTTATTTTCCACTTTCGGCCAGAATTAACGCGTGAAAATGTTTATGCAAATTGCACTTGCTAACGCTTAAGTATATTTAAGTTGTGGCTTTTTGCCAAGAGCAGAGTAAAACGAGAGAGACCTCTTGCCATCAGTTACTGTCCGCCTTTAAGGCCAGAGGTTTAATCCTCTAGAAAGTTAAAGACGTATCCTCTAGAAAGTTAAAGACGTATTGTAGTTTTCCGCAGTTTGCGTACTACAGACGTAGTAATTAAATTTTAGTTAGTTAGTTGTCTTATATTCTTTTACGTTCAGACCACAAGTTGTTGATCTTTGTATCCCGAAGTACGGGAACGTGTGTAAAATCGAAAAGCAAATAAAGGGTAATTTTAACCCTTCTTATCTTTATCGTATCTTCTACACACGCACGAACGTAGCTTTTAGTAAGCTCCCTGTTTTTACTCAGGACTCCAATTATGTTTGCAAAACCAACTAGAAGAAACAGTAGTCCTGATAGTGGCGCCCGAAGAAGAAGACCTATGGCCGACTTTCAAGAGGAACTTGATGAACCTGTGGTATTGGCTCAAAATTCAGAAATGCCAGCTGCCACCTTAGAAGCATTTAGACGTGTCCAAACCATGCGAGAATTAATGAAGCCAGCAGCGAGCTTCGATGGGAATTCACCAGTGAATAACTTTTTGGAAAACTTAGATGACCACTTTATGTTGTATCCAGTCCAGGAATTCCAAAACGTGACTTTGGCTACTAGCGAGTTGAGAGTTTAAGCCCTTAGTTGGTTCAACTACATCGAAAAAATCTTTTGGACCAACCGGGAAGTCCTACCTACACTTGCGAAAATTTCAAGACCTCCTTAGTAAAGGCCTTCCTAGTAGTAAGAACGTTCTAAAATATTGTATAAAGCTTTATTTAAAAGATTCTATTAAGAAAAGACATTTTAGTCTGAACGACTTGTGAAATGTACTTGTTAAATGTAAACAGTTCAGTAGAAGAAAGTTAACTGTATATTTTTAAATGTGTAGAATTAATGGCATATTAATATGTTCTTATATACATGTGAACTGATCCGTTAAAGTACAGTGATGTGTTAAAAGAGAAAGCATTATATAAATGTAAAAGTTTAAAACCACTGAGTTAAAAGAATATGACTGCATAAATGCAACTTAACGCATGGTGAATATGTGCTAAATTTGGAATGAATGAATACAGTTAGGCTGTCTGACGCTGTACTACAGAGTTAGCCACTTATTTTAAAATAGTACCTCAGGGTTCAGAAATGAATGTAAGGTGTGTTCTGAAGTCTTGTTATGTTGAATTTAACACGTTAGTGTTTTGATTGTGGGCGGTAGTGTTAAACACTTATACATAGACACGCCCGTGTTTGGTGTTTCTCTTTTTACAACACAGGTCAGAGAGCACGGGGAGATAATTAAATAATGGTATGAATGAAATAAGAAT
>KK119364.1:367607-440925 GCA_000611955.2 Stegodyphus mimosarum | reverse complement strand
GGTACTGTCGTGTCTGTTCCTCTGTCTGTGGTGGAGCTATATTGTCAGATTTCGTTGGTCGTCTGAGGGGAAACGCCCGTATTGGTGGAGTCAGGTGATGCCCGCATGACATTGCATCCCGACATGGTGGGGCTCGTCGTCTTCGCCGGTTGGATCGCGGCCCTGAGGATTGCCTTTGAGGGCCAGGATGACATTCTGTGTAGCGCGATCCTTTGAGAATGCCAGATAATAGGGTCCTGGTTTTCCAGTGTAACTGTCCATCCGGCATGTAGTTTTCAATCATGGATGATGTTCCAGTGTGACTAGCTGCTTTTGACCAATCTGTATGTTCAGAAATATAGCTGCTGCATTTATGTCTGTATGCAAGAAAAAGTTGATTATAGATGAACTTGGTCTTCCCTTTATCAAATTAGAAGATATCCAGAATCTGAATCTGCACATTCTCCCAAGGCAGGATTTCCAGATATTTTCCTGCTTAATCATTCATACATATGCATATATATATATATGTATTTGAATATGAAATGCTCTATATGAAATGATTTAAATTGCATAAAAAATAATAGCAATCATCAAGGCCAGTTAAACATATCTTTTATTTTTGATGCATGCGGCTCCATGTAACTCTATGCAGTAAGTATGCCAATTTTTAAAGAACTTTTTACTTTTTATATTTTGAAGATGAGGTTTCGAGGAAAAAAAGTATCAGCATGTTGATAGCAGAGAAATGCATCATGAATGTTATCTAGAGTTGTGTGACATTGATTCATTTTGAGGTGACACAGTTGTTTTTAGGACAAAAAGGGAATTTTTGTCCTTACCCACATTAAAGTAGAGAGTTAGGGATTACTGCAATTTAAAGTTAAAATTCTGCTTTACATATTTTTATCTTATATATATATACACACATACATACACATATAGAATAGAAATTTCTATGAATAAAATATTCATTATACTTAAATCAATTTAGAAACAGAAGTTTCTGTATTCTTTTGAGTAAAAATTTTAGAGGCATTTGAGATTGAATTTACTAATTATCCATCCTGTTACCAATTTAAATTAAAGAACATTTAAGAATAAATTTATTTTGTGTTTTAGGGATAAGAACTGATTTTTGCAGTAATTGGTTTCATCTTTGATTAAATAAGTCATGATTTCAGAGTCGTCCCTTTTATTTTTTGTTGAAAATGATTATTAAGCAAGTATAACTTTTCTAGAAGGTTTTACTCATTTAGTTTCAAAAGAAGATGAAGTTTTTTAAGAATTTAAGACTATGTTTTTTTAAGAAAGTTCATGTAATATTTATGCTGTTAGATTTACCTTTGTATCTGTATTTGTAATTTTGCATCTTAAAAAAAGTTTGAAATGCTCGATAGTAGCTTTAAACACTCTTTAGAATATTTATAAGGCTGTATCTGCCTTTATGTAAGCATTCAGCTTCCATTTGAGCAGGGTAAGGGGCTATTTTTTTTTTTTTTTTTATTTTTTTATTTTAAGGATTGTGAAGGAATGGAAAAATTTCATTCGTAAATATTCAGCATAGAGTGACGCTGCCAGTAAATGGACTTATTCTCCAAATTAAACTGCTTAAAAATTCTCGTACATTAGAATATCTCTTAACCAGTAGCAACAGGATCTTGCAATTCTGGGTAAGAGTTCCCCTCTCCCCAGAAGTCACTTTTTCATGTTTTGTTATGCCATCTATAGAAATTGCAAAATGTGAAGCCATCTATAGAAATTGCAAAATGTGGTCGTCTTCTTCCTCTTCTTTTTTTTTAAATCTAAATACATAAACTATACTACATATGCTGGAAATCATACAGATTATTTAAAAGTAAAACAGAGACATATGTTTTTTTTATATTTCAGAAAAAAAAAAAAATTAAACAACTGTATAAAATCATCATATCAAAATCATGAATATTTTAGTAAGATGACATGTAACTTTGAATATTTGCCTGCATACAAGATAGTTACCATAGTTTTAAAAATTCACTATATGTATAGTGAAATTTCGTATCTTTGTACAGATATACATGAATATTTCTTAGCAATTTTCTTTGTCGGCAGGCCTTCATTCTTAAATGTAATTTTATATATAAGCATTTCTCATCAAAGTTTAAGTCTGCAGTCCTTCATTAGCTTGCTTCCATGTAATTTTCTTGCTGTCTGTGTCTCTACATGTACATGTCTGATAAATTCATTGTCATTCTGAGAAAGTGTGAGGGGAACAAAATTATTCATATCCATCCAAGCTTGTATCTCTTTAGTAACTGTAACCTTCTCCAAACTTGTAACTGAATCCAGCAGTCAGTCACAGGCAACAGTTCACTTTTAAAACCAAGAAAATCTTCGTCACTGAGTTTGTCATCTGTGAACATGATCACAGCTCACACTTTAGGCCAATAACATAATGTTCTTTATTTCTTTCCTAGCAGGAGTCTTTAAGTAAATATGGCATCTTTCAATGTGAATTGCTTTTGCAGACCCTTTATGATACTAATACTTTCAATGTTCATACGTGGCTGCATAAAAAGGGGTCAGTTCAGCTTTATGTTCTAGACCAGTGGTTTCAAACTGTGATTGCATACAGACCTAATGCGCAATCTAAAAAGAGATGACAACCTTTAATTCTTTTTTCTTTTACGAAAATGAAAATATTTTTTACAAATTTTTTTACTTAAATGTTTATAAAAATGTATGTAAACAATAATAATATGAGGCAGAAGGGAAAATATATTTAAGTATTATCCCGTTGACTGAGAAACTCCTGCCAAGCAGCATGATTTAGCATCAACTAGCATAATGTAACAGCATGCTCACAACATCTGTGCTTTCATTTGATGTAACCGCAGTTGATTCTTGACAAGCGATATTTTATTTTTATGAACAAGGATATGAAGTTTTCTTGAATTTTCTGGAAAAAAAGAAGAAAAAGAAAACCCTTAAAATTTGGGACCTACCTTCTACAGAACAACAACCATTGGATTATTTTCAGTTGTAGAATCCTGCCATAAAACAATGCATATTAATGGACATGTCTTGGTCAGCAGAATATGGCTGGCAAAACACTGATAGATTGGAGCAATTACCTATGAGAAATTTGTACTCATGGGGGTCATTTCAGAGCTTCTGAAAAGGTGAATCTGAAGAATCTGAAGGGTAACAAAATGGTAGAAATTGACAAAAGCCTTTTTATGAAGTGCAAAAATGAAGTGGATATGACTAATGATTGTGTATTAAATAAGAAAATGGTATGATAGTAACCAACTGTGCCAAGTTGATGGGATAACACATTAATTATGTAAAAAATTCCAGTTCACAGGGTTCGTACGGTCCTTAAGAGTCCTTAAAAGTCCTTCGTTTTTTTGGAATCGATTTTTGGTCCATAATAGTCCTTAATTTCGGCCAAAAGCAGCAGCAGGTCCTTAATTTTAATCAACTGAAATTTCTGTCTGTTCTTATATCTACCATTTTGAATGCGAATTAGCATTTTGGAGAAATTTTTTTAGCGATTCACTGACAAATATGATATTTTTTGAATGGGTTCATGGGTTATAAGTCGGATCCTTGAGTTTTTGGGCAAGAAGTGAAGAAGCATTTTGAAATTATTTCATTTTTTCTACTGAAAAACTCTTTAAACAACTTTTTTGCTTTTGGGGATGTAAATTATTTCATTAAACAGTTTTTAATTTGGCGACTTATCAACATTTTGAAGATTTTAAGAGCAGTTTTTATAAAAAGTTTTTAACTCAGAGATCTGAGAATTTTTCGACGATTTTTTTTAAAATTATAAATAAGAAATAGCATTAAAGTAAAACATTTTTATGTGTCATATTATTAAGAGACATTACTTTCTATTTTGGCGACTTATTATACAATATTTTGAATCTGAAAAATAAACAAGGTAATAAATACTGTAAAGCACAATTTGTGAAGCAATTCTTAGCAAAAGCAAAATAGCTATGTAATTAATTAAAAATATCTTCTTTTTAATTTTTTTTCATAGTAAGAGTTTTTCCCATGAATATTCAGAATTCTCAGAATATGTGTAAGTTTTCTCTATAAAATTAATTTTATGCTTTTCTCCTCCCCCCCTTGTTTTTTTTTTCAAAATATTTCTGTGTGTTTGCTGTTACAGAATTGGTAGGGGTAATTTTTCTTTAGGATTTTATTATTTCAAACTTGGAAAGTTAAGAAAGATTTAAAGGCAAGATTTATAGACCCCAGAAAAGTATGACAAAATGAAAAATATCTTCATGATATTAACATGTAATGGATGTATTTTATAGAAATTTTGCGACGATTTTTTCTTAGTTTTAGGAGAAGTTTGAGAAGACTAATGAAAACATGATATTTAAATGTTTTACTTCTAATTCTAGAAGTCTTTTTTGTTTGTTACATGTTTATCTTCCCTTTATTTCTCTACTTTCCACTAGACACAAGCATGGAAAATATAAAAAATGCTTCTAATCTTATCACATGGACAGACATTTGTAGAAAGGAATTTTTCTATTTTTAAAGAAATTGAAAAATGACAATTTTTAAGATTCATCTTGTATGTCTCAGTGCATCATACAGGTTTTGGCTCTAGACGTTTTCCCACCTGATTCAATCTTTGTGGATCTTATATTCTGCTGCCTAGTGCCTTTCTAAATTCTGCCCTTAATTCTAAAAGTTTTGTCATTTCTAAATTTTGTTGCTCGATGTGTCACTAAATTAAAAACTAGCTGGCCCTTACCATATCTCATTTTGTATTTATTTTGAATGTTCATATTACAAAAGGAATAAAATTAGCAGTTTTTTCTGTACATTCCAAATGCATTTAGAATAACAGAAATCTTTAATTAAAAATTATAAAATGAAGAGGAAACGCATTAAAGAAAAAAAACTGAATACATAAAGAGAAAGAAAATTATTCTTCAAAGATATGTACAATTATTATATAAATTAACCAATTGCTTATAATTTAACCCTTTATTATAACTTACCCTTTTCATTTCCTCACCAGAATTCAAAGCAGTTAGTTTTTAAAATGAGGTTTGGGGATTGTAAAACAGAGTGTTCTAGCCTCCACTTGCACACTGCATTAGTTCCTTCCATCTCTGATAATTTGTAATTATTCGTCTTTGCTTTCGTTATCTCTGTCGGCATTGAATTTGTTACAACAATGGAATTACTGTGCAAGCTTAGATTAAAGTTAAATTTTGTAGTCTTTGACTACGAGTCTGTTGAATTACATCACCACGAGCTGTAGTTGATTTTGTTAGCATAAGAATGTGGCTTTACATTATGTGTTCTTTTTAATAAGAGTTTTATTTAAACTTTTATCTGATGTGTAACGTGTATACAAGCCAGTTTCCTGTAGAAAATCCTTCCTCTTAGGCAAATAGTCCTCGAGGCTTTGCCATAATCACATAAACCAAACCAAACTAAATCTTTATCTGACTTTGTAGTTACGTTCAGACACACCGATAATTTGCTTCATGTCTGTTAGGAGTTTTGGACTATTTACCATTTACCAGGTCAAGTAAAACCTCATTGGTACATTCACGAGAGACTGATAAGTTAGGAGATGAAGCACACTGAACTGGTGGGAACATTGGTTTGTGTATTAGAACAAATTTCTAATTGTTAGAAAAGAAGCTTAAGGAGAAGGAGATTGGTATAAATTAGCCAAAATGTCTGAGAAGGCTTCAAATTAAAAAGACACGTGAATATTTTGTTGTGTGATGTTGCTACAAAACATTCTTAGTATTATTTAAAAATTATCTGTGTGTCATAAATTACACGCATTTTAAACTGTGAAAATGTTATTAGATTGTTATTTTAATAATGCTTTTTTAACAAATATTTAAAAAAAAATAAGTATAATTTATTAGTGACCATATAAATTTATGATTAGTAAAGGGTATCGAAGTACCTAATTTAATTATTTGTAACTAATTGCTCATCCTTAAAAGTTATCTCTGCATATTAAAGTGAGCTATTGCTTTTCATTAATTCTTCCCTGGTCACAAGATATAGCAAAAAAAATGTAAAATTAATGTAAAACATATTTTTTGCATCTAGTGAGACTTAAAATGATACAAAACAACTTATCACCTCTCGTGCTTTAGTGGCTTATTGGAACCTTTAATTATATTAAGTGGGTTACAACTCCAGGAACTCTACACGAAGGTAAGACACTAACTGCGTCAGATAAGACAGAGCACAGCTAACTTTGAAAACTTGCCAACAGTGCCTACATCAGGCTTTCAGATTTGTTCTGATCAGCAGGTCTCTCTCTAGGCAAACAGCAGCAGTGGCAACAGCCAGTCTTCTGTTACAAATCATGCTGATTACGATTTTGCTTCTCATTTTAACATATGCTGTTTGACATAAAATCTATCTGCTATTTACTAAACCTCTAGACTAGACAAAATGAGACATAAAAGAAAAAATCAGCATGTAAATTAAATGTCACTAATATCTTTTCGAATAAGCCAAGTATTATAACTGTAAAATATTTAATGCTACTTGATAAATATTACAAAGTTGATTTTGTTCTCAAATTTGTTTTATAACTGTGTTTAATACATTATGTTTAATAATAGTGCATCCTACTTATGGATCTATGTTATTCCTAGGGTGGTATTACAAAAGGGAAGTTCAGGCATAGATAATATCTTTTAACTAAATTTATTCAGTTCACATTTGCTGATAGGTTCTTAATTTTTTTCATTTATGTTCCTTAAAAGTACATAATTTCCATGTGCATAAATGTGTATGAACCCTGATTCATTATTTTCGGTCTGAAATCAGAAGGTTGGGATTTGCGAAATTTTTTTGGTTGCACTTTATGATTCCGATGTGTTGATAGTTAAATATTCAGTTTTCAGATTGACATTTGTTTCAGATAATTCAAGTGTGTTAAATTAATTAACTTTATAAAATGTTGAATTTAATTATTTAAAATAAACAAATTACAAAATCTTTCCATGTTGGACAGCTTTTAGCTACAACATCTCCTTTCGTTTAGATTTTGATAAGTTTATAACTGTAGAGAATTACTGGGTATTACAGTACAGGATTGTTACTGGGTATTACAGTACTGAATCACTTTCAGAATTTAAGAAAAAAAATTCAGCCGTAAATGTACTGCGATTCGCAAAATAATGATTCTGTCTGCACATGCTATTGTCCTTCCCTCAGCAAAACTAGTTAGGTGCAGCATGAACATTATTGGAATGATAGTCATCGTCTCATAGTGCATTCTATTATTGACTATGGTGCTGTATCTGTCACCAGGTGGCTAGCACAGTCTACTTACTGTTCGTTTTGATTACTAGTCAGTCAGTGTGTCATTGACCTGTTATAGTACTGTGATGGTACTCTTTCCTGTCGGTACGTTGTTTTGTTTGTGAGTGCATGCGTTTCTTATTCACCATGGCTTCTAAACAAAAACGTGTTGTGTTATCATTAGCAGATAAACTAAAAATTATAGAGCAATCAGGTAAAGGAGTTACAGTTAAACAGTTGGCTGAGATGTATGGTGTTGGACAATCAACAATTTCAGGCATTACAAGGAGCAAACCTACATTTTTAAACTTTGTGTCACAGCTTGAAAATGTAGATGGAAGTTCCTCAAAAACAATGAAGACAGTAACAAGCAAAAGTTTAGATGTTTTCAAGTCGTTTTTGCAGCAGTGTTCTATGGGAAACCCAATTTCGAATTCGATTCTTTGTAAAAAAGCTGAGATCTTAACTCAGAAGCTTAGTTGTTCATCCTTTAGAGCAAGAAACAGCTGGCCAAGAAATTTTAAATGTAGGCACAGTGTCTGTGAATTAAATTTAAATTCTAAGAAGTTGTCAGCAGACTCCAGAGCTGCAGAAGATTTTATTGAAAAATTTTAAATTGTAGCAGATTCCTAAGATCCTGAGTTTTTGTACAATGCGTATGAAAACCGGTCTTGTTTGGAAAGTTCTGCGTAAAACCACTTTAGCATCTAAAAGGGAGTATAGTGAGTGCTCCAGGACATGAAGTTAATAAAAACCATGTTATGGTGCTTACCTTTGTAAACTCTTCAGGAAGCCATAAAATACCCCTTCTGTTGATAGGGTAGGCAAAGAGCCCAAAAGTATTTAAAACTGTGAAAAAACATTCCCTCTTTTATAAAAACCAACCCAAGGCTTGAATGAGTGCAGCATTGTTTACCTAGTGGTATGATGACATTTTCATCCCTGAACTGGAAAAGAAAGAAGGCAGTAAAATGCTTTTGATAACTGATGCACCAACTCATGCTGCCAAAGAATTGTTTCAAAGAGAGAATGGCTTGTTTACAAGAATCTTTTTACCGCCACAAGCTTGTTGCAACCAATGGATCCTCCTGTTATCGAAACCATGAAACGCCATTCCAGAAGGAAACTTTTTGTAGTGAGCAAAGATGAAGTTGTGTTGGCTAGCTACAAAAAAATTAATTTGAAGGATTGTGCTTACATGGTAGTGGAAGTTTGGAGCTTAGTAAAAGCAGTCACATTAAGATGTGCATGGAATAAGTTGAAAGGCATATCTACTGAAGAAGAGGAGGAAAAGGAAAAAGAAGCTCAAGGAAAGGGAAGACACAGGAGAAGATGAGGATGACACTTGAGGAATTAAGAAATATTCTTTTGAGAATTCCTGGATGTTCAGAAGTTAGTGCTGAGGATACAGCAGAATGTATCATATGTGATTCGTCAGAGCCTGGGTTTCAAATTCTAAATGATGATGAACTTATTGTATGAGAGAAGAAAGTGTTAAGGAAGAAGATGACTTAAATGTCAAAGTTGAAGCAGACACTGGACCATCAGCTAGTGTAGCGTATGATGGTCTTGACATTATCAAGGGGATGCGCGACTTGGCTGCCTGAAAATGGATGAAGGCAGTCAAGCAGCTGAATTTGACCGAGCAGGCAATGACTTTCAGTACTTGCAAGTACTGTACAGTATATAACAACATGTATGTAAAAGCCTTTTCTTTTAATTAATTAAAACTTTTTCTTTAAAAATAGATTTTTTCCCTCCCATTTTCAAGATACAGTAATTAGTTAGTTTACATAGACCCTTTCTTTTGAAAAAATCCAATTATCGGAATTTTTGATTATCCGAATGGGATCCGGTCCCAATTGATTCGGATCAGCCTGATTCTTAATTTTCACCTGTGAAAAAAACTTCACGTATGAGCATGTTCCCAAACAAAACAATTATTCTTATTGCAAAACTTTGTATCTGAGGGTATTTCTCCTTTGGCAAATAAAAAAAAAAATTGAATCTATATTTACAAATCTTTGAATAAGATTTATATCACCGTGCAATGTAATTAGTTCTACTTATATATTTTCTGGGATGTTATGGTAATGAAAATATTGTAAAATTAGACTCATAGTCACTGAATTCTTAAACCTTTCTTTAAATGTCAAAATAATGCTAATTAATATATGGGAAATGTATTTGCAGGCTGCTTGAAACTACTTCAGGAGATGCATGCATCACACAGGCCACCAGTTTGAGACCACTGTTTTAGATAATTTCTTGATTCGTTGGCTGGATGAGGCTTGTTATGTTTGGTGGCAGAAGCATAACATAGGCATTTTTCAAATTTATCTTTTTTATTTCATTGATATAAATTTTAATTTAAATGTAGACCTTCAGCATTGCTGTCATTTTGATATTACAAGTTAACTGGAAGCTCGTTAGGAGAGATTTGTCTATACGTTGTTAATAATATTCTGTTCATCATAAAATGGATTAATCCTCTTTCCTTTGTTTTTTAGCCATCCTCAGATTAATTGTAGATGTTGTTTCTAGAGTGATACTACTACATTGTGAGGCTATTGTACATACAGTGAGAAGTAATTCAAAACTAAATGTGATACTATTTTTCACATTTCTCTTGTGCAAAGTAACTTACTGTAGGTCTATCAATTTCATGACATACTTTAATAATAACTGGTAACATTTGGGTGGAAGAGCTTTTTCTCATTTATCTTCTAAAATAAGCAATAAAATTACTGACCTTGTTCTATATCAGAATTAACTGTTAGAACTGAAGTTATTGGTGTGTTTATGTTTGATAAAGGTAAAAATAATTGAAAACTTGTTATATTATTCATTTTGTAAGATATAAATTATCTTACAAAAATTAAAATTTGCTATATGTTTCCAAGCTTAATTTTCAAAATTAATCTCAAGTTTTATTCTCACGATTGGATTTCTTCTATCTGTACACAAGGCCATATGATTAAATTATCAAAAATTGTTTTCTGAACTACTTAATTATTAGTTGTCTGAAGAGTTTTTTAATCTGTATCTTTCTTTAGAAAACGAGTTTTCATTTTGGGTCCTTCTCACCATGTTCGCCTAAGTGGTTGTGCCTTGTCTCCTGTAAGAACTTATCGCACACCATTTGGGGACCTTTCCATCGACCAGACAAGTATGTTTCTCATTATTCTGCTAGCTATTTTGATGCAGGGTTTCATTGAAGTATTAAATATAACTTTTTGTTAATAATTATAATTATAAAGTATATGTATATTGTGTTCCTAACATTTGCATGTAATCTTTTTAAAATATATCTGATAGAAAAATACATTTTTCCAATTTGGATCAATGTATTTTACAAATTTATTAATGGTTCTGCTATTTTTAAACTTTAAATTTACCGAATAATTATTAATTAGAATAATGTGTTACACTAATTACGAGTATCTTTTAAGGATTTTGCAGATTACTATTATAAATGGTTCTTAAAAATTAAAAAAAAAATTTTTTATCCCAGAATTTTTTGCTGACGTTAATTAAATTTTTAGCTGTATTTTGTATTTTTTTATTGTAAAATATGCATATCCATAATAATAATAAATTTTGATGATTTAATTTAAACTTGTTCATGTTTTTGTACGAGTGGTAAAGAAAGGCTTATTTGTGAACATTTTTTATGTAAACAGAATAACAACGTCAGAAACTATAAAATTCTGATAAAATCTATCTGCTAGAAGATGCCATTTTATGTGTTAGATTATCAGAGTTTGTGAGTGGATTTCAGAAAAGTCTGTAATTTTGTGTATTGTCTGCAAAGTAGATAACTGTCTTTTGCAATCATGTTGTGGCTTCTGAAGTTCATGAACAAGCAACATATAATGGACAGTGCATGTGAATCTGTAAAGTTGATTAGATGTATTCTCCATGTGGTGTATCCTTCTTTGTCTCTTGAATTTTTATCCTTAAGTGTTGCAATTATTTTGCCAACATTTATTAGCAGGTATCTCTCAGGTATGAAATAAGCCATAGCCAAATATTATTTCAAGCAGATGATGCCCATTTTTTACTGTCTTGGAGGTATAAAAAACACATCTGCCGCATATAGGTAACTCTCATTTATATGCTGTAATACAAAACAGCCATTTTATTCACCATGAGTGACAATTTGATATGGCTTTATTTCCTTTTTGTATTTTGCAATCTTGGACAAACTTTGCTTAGGAATTGGAGGAGGGGATAACTCTACAGCGTACTATTGTTTCACACATATATATGGATAAACAATGCTATCTGCTAGCATTAATTACGATGTCTAGAGTCAGATTTATGAAGCTTGAGAAACCAGCTTGTGTTATGTATTCAGTAAAGAAATTATTTAATAATTCATTGAAGACCCCCCATATTTGCCTGAAAATGAGACAGATTCTTATATTAATTTTTTCTCCATGAGTGCTTATTTACAGGGGCTATATTATTTTTTCATAATAATTGTATTTATTCATTTACATCATATATTCATACACAAGTTACATTTATTCATCCATTGAAATGTATATTTCTTTAAATACACCATGTTATCATCTTATGGAACATTGTCATAAAACTTCAAAACCCAAATGCAAGCTTGAATTTCTTGTGGCACAGTTTCCTGTAGGTCTTTGTTCTAATCTCTCATATCTAGCAATAGTGCTCTTCTTAAATGAACAGTTTGTGCCAATAAATGAGCAGTTCATTTCCTTTTCATAGTGTACTGACAGTAGAGCTGTCGATATTTTTATCTTATGAATTCTTCACTCTGGTCATGATCTCTTGCAGGCTAGGCTTCATAATGTTTCCATGTTAATGAAAAACTATTAATAAAGTGTAATTAATCTTAATGCTGCAAAAGGTGAGTTTTGAGCTTAATAGCACCTCTGGTGCTAATATTGTGCATATAATTTAAACTGTACTGCTCATGATATGTATGCTTCTTTAAAAATATATTTATCTTTCTAATGAAAAAAGGCTGTGAAGTGGGTGAAGCATAATTTTGGAATATGGTTAAATAATTTTAGTGTATGATTTGTCATGATAGTCTGAGAATCATGATAGAAGCTTCTAAATAGCTATCATAAGGCATAAAACTGTATGGCCTTTTTAATGTCTTTCATAGAAATTAAATAAAGCAAAAAAAATATGTTTAATTGGATAAACAAAGATTATGTCTCTTATATTATATAGTCTTGTTTTAACATATTGTTGCGTGCGTACTGGTTCGTTATGTATTGAATGCACAAATCGTTAAAAAGTTAAAGTTTATTCTTTCCGCAAGAAATAAATCAAAATGCTGAAATATAAGCTTTTTAATTATCAGTAGAAGAAACTCGATTTTTCTAGATTTTTCTGGATGTTTTAGATATTTATTTATTAAGCATTAAATGCGTACGGTCTTTCATTTTTAGTTTTTTTTCAACGTAGCTTTCTCTTCAAAAATCGTCTGCGTTGCACGGGGAAATAAAAAGGAATTTTAATTACAATTCTAAATAAATAGCCAAATAAATGTGAAATTTGTAACATTGCCCCCTTCCCAAGGACTGCACGTCCCGGGCAGTACAATCCTTGGACAGGAAGCCAAACTTACAACTAAGGCATCAGTGCTATAATAAACATTACTTTATAATAACAAAATAAACAATAATTGCAATAAGTAACTTTCAGCAAATTAAATTCTATCCAACGCTAAATACAATTCCAATACTATCAGATACTAAGTACAAATACTATCAAATACAAATCAAATGCTAAATACAAATAGGACCATGGTCTTATACTATGTACATTACTATTTACAATTATATACACTACGTACTATGGACATAGTAATGAACTAACCTGTCGTAATGAATGACTTTAGGTTTCGAGTTCGATGATTTACAGATCCGAACCACGACGTCGTTCAGCCTGTTTAGGACTGTGTAAGGACCATCCCAAGGTGACTGTAGTTTCGGAGAAAGTCTATTCCGTCAAGTCGGACTCCATAACCACACCTTGTCTCCTTTGTTGAAACGATGGCCAGTAGCTCTTGTGTCATAGCAGGTCTTCATCTTGTTCGTCGCCAAGCTGACTCGCTTTCGTGCAGAATGGTGCTTCACTTCAAACCAGGCCTGGACATCTTGGATGTATTCCTCAGATGATGAAGGCGCATCTGCAAGGCGGTCAGATAAGAAATCACAAGGCAGATGAAGATCACGACCGATGAGCATCTGGGCTGGAGAATTGCTGGTAGTCTCTGGTTTCTCTTCGATCTCAGTATGATTTCGGCAACTTTCTGAGCAGGGTATTTCAGATGACACGTCAGCGTTTCGTGGTGAGGATCCTTTCTGAGGATCGATAGTCATGGCCTCAAATTCTGAAAACAGTTTGTGGTTTTTGAAGTCTAAAAAAAAATTAAATTTCCTTAAAAAGTCCAATCCTAGTATGCAGGTTTCTGTAATATCCACCACATATGCTGTGTGATGGTAGGCGGCACTTCTGTCGATATGCCCACTGATGGATAGTCCATTACTGCTGCTACTCACTGCAGAAATCTTGAGTGCTTTGAAACAGGGTTTTTCACTATCTGACAAACTCCGCTTCTCGATATGATCATTAATTTGCTTTCCTCTGTCATTGCTGGAAAGTAATCTTATTTTCCGTGCTCTGGGGTGTTCTGCAGTTCCTTCGTACATGGCTATCAGTTCTGCAGTTCCAGCACTTTGGTTTCTTGTCATTCCTTCTCCATCTCATGGCGTTTAATTGCGTGTTTACATCGTTCATCTTATTTTCCGTGCTGTGGGATGTTCGGCAGTTCCTTTGCATGTGTCCTACAGCACCGCAGTTCCAGCACTTTACGGTCGGTTTCTTGTTACCAATATTCCACTGCAAGGCATTCAGTTGTCATGTTAAATCATCTAAATGAGTCATCAATTGATCCACTGGTTCATGGACTCGCACAGCTCTGACTGGGTAGCGATCTTTAAGAGTTGCTTGCTGTGCTACCTCGAATTTCATGGTGTACACTAGAGCGCTTTTTATATCCTTCACATCAGCCATTCACAGTGCTTTCTGTATTTCCTCCCGGATGCCGTCTATGAAGTATTGCAGGGACAGAATTTCTCTTGTTTCTGTCGGACACTCCGAAAAGGCGAGGTGGGACACCCTTTCAACATCCGTGGCGAGCTCCTGGAGTGTTTCCGTAGGCTTCTGTTGACGGGATTTTAACTGAAGCCTGCTATAATCTTTTAAACACTCCCCCCCTAAATGCAGCTCCAAAGCACCAGACAGAGCTTCGAAATCTAGCCTTTTGTTTTCGGGAAGAGTCTGAAGGATATCCGCTGCGTCTTCTCTCAGAGAAGCGGCAAGGTGACAGGCCTTAGCTTGGGAATCCCATCCATTTGCTTTATCCATTCGCAATTATAGAAAATTGAGTCTTATATACTTGCCAGGAGGTCTTTCCATCATATAGAGGGACCAGCAGGTATGGGTAAAAATTTAAATCCATCGGTATTGCTCCCTGCCGTCGCTGCAAATTTCTTTAAGATATCAACTTCTTTGGCAACTGCGGAAACTTTATCATCAATTTGTTGTTCCACTGCAGAAACTCTTTCTCGAATTTGTTCTTTCACAGCAGAAACTCTGTAATCGATTTGTTGTTCTACGGCAAAAACTGTCTCTTCTATTTGTTCTTTGACAGAAGAAACTTTATTTTCAACCACGTCTATTCTGCCTTCCATAGCCTCAAATTTATTTTCTATTATGCAAGTAATTTCCTTTTTTATTTCTCCATGACTTGCTTTAACGGCTCTCATCTCTTCCTTAACAGATTCTTGACCCAATTCATCTCTTCTTGAACCGTTTTCATCTCATCTTTAACAGATTCCTGAACAGCCTTCAATTCATCCTTAACAGATGCTTAGCCAGCTTTCATCTCTTCTTTAAATGCAGGAAAGGCTGCCATGAATTGTCTTAATCGTTCTTCCATTGCTCTAGTTAATGGCATTCAAAAACCCCATACCTGACACCAAAAATTGTTGCGTGCGTACGGGTTCGTTATGTATTGAATGCACAAGTCGTTAAAAATTTAACAAAGTTTATTCTTTCCACAAGAAATTAATCAAAATGCTGAAATATTTCTTCAGAGATATTCGAACAATATCACAACATCTCAAACATTTAGTAAAACTCAATTCAAAACAGATAAACTAATTCTATCCACAGGGAAATCGCTACAACATTAAGTAAACAAACAGCAGTTCGCTTTAAACAACTACAACTGAGATGAGGTGTTTCAATTCGGCTTTTGTAAGCTTTTTAATTATCAGTAAAAGAAACTCGATTTTTCTAGATTTTTCTGATGGCAACAGCAATTACGAGATATTTATTTATTAAGCATTAAATGCACCTGCTCTTTTATTTTTATTTTTTTTCTGACGTAGCTTTCTCTTCAAAATCATCTACCGTATTTATGCGAATCTAATGCGCATCCCCATTTTAAAACTTTAAATAATAAAAAAATCGTTTGTCGGTGAATGTAATGCGCATCAATGGTATGAGGAATTTATTGAATCTTATTTTATACAACAATGGATTTGTATATAAACTATCAATCAATGGTATGATAATTTTATTTAAATTTAGATATCATATTTTGTACAACAATGGATTTATACATAAGTAGCAGAACATAGAATTAACCTATTAGTGGGTTATTGTTATGTGAAACAATCACTGTTAATTACCATTACCGTATATACAGTACCTATCGTAAAATATGAACATGAAATAAATCGTAACATTTCTATCTAGCTAACAGTTTCTACAATCAGTGATTAATAGTAAATGTCTTTATTCACTAAAGTTTTCATCACTGGAATCCTCGCAGCTCTCTTCGTCAGAAGCAGATTCATTTCTTCTTTTCTCATCATCGCCATCCTTGGCGTTCCAGAGCACGTCATCTTCACTGCCATTCGATGAATTTGAAATGCGGCATTTCTTGAAAGATTTCACAATCATTGGTGCTTCGATGCTTTTCCAGGCAGCAGAAACCCAGTGTGCAACAATGTGCGGTGCAGCACGCTTAACCCCTTACTCGTCGCGCCCGTCTCTCATACGGGCTGCCAATCCGAATAAATTTTGTCGCGCCCGTATCTCATACGGGCTGTGCAATTAAAAATCAAAGGAATAGCAATTTTTATCGCTCCCGTATCAATTCTATTTAGTCAAACGGTTCACAGATGGCAGCACAGTGCTTGTTAAGTTGCTTATATAGTAGTAGTGTGCAGATTCAGAATATTTTTCGTTAGAACATGCTTTGAAAGGATTTAGCTCCAGTGCTCTTCGCTTTTTCGTGTTTAATATTGATAAAATGAGTAGTTCAAGTGAACAAGAAGATTTAAGTCTTGAAGAATCGGGAAGTGATTCAGAAGGCAGCTTTTTTTCAGATGCTTTTGATTCTGAAGTATCGGAATCGGAAGTTAGTGATAATAGTGACGATCCCGCGCAACTTTTACCAGGGCGGCAGTGGAACAAAATTTTGCCGGATGTCCCAGATATTTGTCCTCCACGTTTTCAGTTCAAATTATTGCCTAAAGTTAATGTTTCATTTCAAGCCAGTTCAAGCGTTTTACAATATTATGAGCATTTTATAAATGATGAAATAGTAGATATAATTGTAAAAGAGACCAACCGTTATGCTGAGCAATCAGGTAATGTTGTTGGTAAAAGGAAAGTGCAAGGTAGAAGAGAATGGAAACCTGTATCGGCACCTGAAATGCATTTGTTCCTTGCGCTTTCAGTTTTACAAGGTATTATAAAAAAACCTGAAGAAAGCATGTATTGGACTAAGAAAAAATCAGCAGAAACTCCTTTTTTCCGTAAAATTATGTCATATAATCGATACTGTGAAATCAAAAAATATTTACATTTTGTGAACAATGATTCTTACGAACCAGAAAATCATCCTAACCCTAAACTCTACAAAATTTGGCCTATCTGTGAGCATCTGAATAAAGTATATCAAAAAACAATTACTCCAGAAAGAGATATTACCATAGATGAAACGCTGATGTTATATAAAGGACGTTTATCCTGGCGCCAATACATACCTTTGAAAAAAGCAAAATTTGGTATCAAGACATACATGCTATGCGAATCTAGTACTGGTTATATATGGTCATTTATTATATATACTGGGAAAGGTACTTTATTTCATCCTAAATTCCGGTCCCTATCGGTACCGTCACAAGTTGTTATGACTCTGATGATGCCATTATTGAAACAAGGCTACTGCATCACCTTAGATAATTATTATACTTCACCAGAATTATGTGACATTCTTTTGACTTATCAAACAGATGTGATCGGAACTGTTAGACAAAACAAAAAGGATTTACCTTTAGCATTGAAAAATAAAAAGTTAAAAACTGGCGAAGTTATATCATTTAGACGTGGCAAAATCCTCGCTCTCAAATGGAAGGACAAAAAGGAAGTAACAATGTTATCATCATTTCATGATTCTGAAACTGTTGAAGTAATGACCCAAAATAGAAAACTGAAAACAAAACCAAAAGTTGTAATTGACTACAATAAAACAATGGGAGGTGTGGATCTTGTAGATCAGTACCTTTCAAGTTATCAAGTAGCAAGAAACGGTGGGAAAAAATATTATAAAAAAATATTCTTTCACCTTTTAGATCAAGCTGTTTTCAATGCATTTCGAGTTTATAAAAAAGAAGGTGGAGAAAAATCACATTTAAAGTTTAGACTGGATTTAATCGATGAAATAATTGAAAAATATCATACTTTTATCCATTTTCAAAGACATGGTCGTCCATCCAATGAAGCGCCATCAAATCGTTTATTTGAACGACATTTTTTGGAACTTATACCAGCCACAGGAAAAAAAGAAAACCCTGCCAGAGAATGTAAAGTGTGTTCATCAAAGAGGAATGCAAATGGAAAACGAATTAGGAGAGAAACGAGATATTATTGTAAAGACTGCAATGTAGGACTCTGCATACCATGTTTCAAACTTTACCATACCCAGAAAAATTATTAAATTTTTGAGAAAATATTATAGCTGTTACTGATGTTGAATAAAAGCATTACCATCTGCAGAAAATTGTGTGCATTTATATAAAAAGTATATGATTTTTCTCTATTCAAACTTTGCATGTAATCTTAAACGCCTGCATGGAAGTTTTCCTGCCTGGCTCGGATGTAAGAAGAAAGCCAAATATAAAGTGAAACAAGGTAAGTTAATAAAAAATTTTACATGTTTAAAAAATCTGTTAAATTTAAGAAAAAATACGATTTTTTTATATGAATTTATTTAGAATTTTATGAACATTAAAAAACACTAATAAAAAAACTTGATGATTTTTGAATAAATTTTGTCAAAATTTTGCGACAAGTAAGGGGTTAATTTTTCCTGTCGGGGTCAAGTCACGGTTTGGCTCACAAAACCATTTTTCGTGCTCCGCCTGAACGTACCCCTTAAAAAGTTTATTTATACTAACATCCAGGGGTTAAAACATAGACGTCATCCCTCCAGGAATGATAACAAGATCACTGCCTAAGCTGTGCGTCTTCTTTTTACGTCGTCGGTGAGATGACCACGAAATGCGTCCAGACAAAGCATTGATGGTGGATTGGAGAGTCCACCGGGATGGCGTTCCCATACATTGCGGAGCCAATCAAGCATTAATGATTTTGTCATCCAACCCTTCTCTTGGTTTCGAATCAGGACATCATCTGGGAACAGCTTTTCATTCTTAGGGGTTTTAGGGCATGTTTTCCGTTTGAAGATTAAGAAAGGGGGAAGTTTGTACCCGTCTGCTGTTATTGCCAGCATCACTGTTACGCGTTGTTTTTCACATCCCGAAGTTTTGATGATAACTTCCTTATTCCCCTTCTCCGTAATGGTGTAGTTACGAGGCATATCAAACCAAATTGGCGTCTCGTCAGCGTTGCCAATCTGCCCCATTGAAAAATTCTTTTCCTTCCGAAGTGTAATGACATACCGCTGAAATGTTAGTAGTTTTCCCTCAAAATCTGCAGGAAGCTTTTGGCATATTGTTGTACGGCGTCTTAGACATAAGCCCATCCGCTTCATAAACCGATCCACCCATCCACGGCTAGTCTTTTAAACTCCTGTTTCGGTATTCCAAGAACTTCAGCCTTCTCGTTTGCTTTATTTCTTATGGTGTCACTAGTCACAGGTTGTCCATTCTTCCTCCTTTCACGTACAAATTCCAAAACTTTTTCTTCAGTTTTAGGGTGTCTTCCTTTGTGAGGGCCAGTGAATTTCTTTCTACTAGCTTTAGTTGCAAACAGTGCCAATTTCTGTTGCCGCCACAAGCGAACATTGCTCTCAGGTACGTTGAACTTTCTCCCTGCCTTTCTATTGCCATTTTTTTCAGCATAAAGAATTACTTTACGTTTGAAAGTAGCGTCATATGACATTCTTCTCTGCTTGCCCTCCATTTCATGACTACGTACTCTGCAGTTTGTATCCTCTATGCAATAATGTGTCAACGATAAATGTAACGGTAAATGTAGTTGAGAAATACAGTAATCCATTGTTTCGATTTAAATTTGGTTGACGCCATCGGCAAACTGCTGACGTCATCGGCGAACTTTGCACTCGAATCTAATGTGCACCCCAATTTTGAATACTACATTTGGCCAAAACGATGCGCATTAGATTCGCGTAAATACAGTATATTGCACGGAGAACAAAAAAGAAATTTTAATTACAATTCTAAATAAAAAGCCAAATAAATGTGAAATTTATAACAATATTTTTGAGTAACTATTTTTTAAGATACACTTACATGATTAGATGGGTGGGGAAACTGTGTTGATAGCAATTCTCATTAAAATTTTCTTTATTGTAAATATGATGATTCATTTATATTCAACATATTTTATTATGTGTAAGACTATAGAAAGTCTTTATTCACCCTTATTTTCGCAACTGTTGGTCATAGACATATACTTCCAGCTACAGAAATGTTTTAAATAATACAAAGATCATGTTTTGCCATTTTTAAAGATATCAATTTTGTAAGTATTACAAAATCTGATTTTTTATACATTCTTTACTCCTTACCCTTAATATTTAGAAAAACTAAAATGTAAAAGGTTAGACTTCTATCATAAAATTTGACTGAAAACTTTAATTTCCAAATCAATGATATTTGATGTCATATTCAATTTGTGTTGAGGAGTTAATTATTAATAAGTTAATCCCCCTTCTTAAATGCCATTCACTGATATTGTTTTGTGTTTATTAGCCTCTTTAATTTATAATTTTATTACATTTGGTATGCCAAAAGATTTTGCATGCAAGTAATATATAAGTTTTTAAAAGTTTAATAACATGTCATTAATATTTTTTATAATTTAGAATCATAATCTGGTAATGGTACAAAAAATTTATTAAAATACTAATATTTTTCATTTTTAATTAATACAAATAATATCACAAGTTGGCTACATGCCCATACTTAAGTATGCGAGTATTTTCTAGAACATGAATTTTATGAGAATTTATAAACAATATCTCCATTAAAAAATATCTATATTGTTCAATATTTTTCACAATAATCTGAATAGAAATGCTTGTCATGTAATCTCTTAACATCAAAAACCTTTTTCTGAGCAGTATTTTAGTTATCTACAAAACAAATTGAAACACACATTACACAATGGAAATGCAAGCATTTTGCTTTTCAATTTTTGTGCTTTTGCTAAATATGATTCCAGTGGGAGTCACGATTTTTTGTTTTATTTTTATAACAAGTACAAAATTTTTCTAAATACAAATGTAGGGACTGGGGGAATGTTTAAAACATTAGATTTCATATTTTATGTAAATTTTTTTTTTTTTTTTTTTAAATTTGAAAATACAAAAACATGTCATGAATCTCTGTATCATTTAGAGTATTTTTGTGGTGGGAAGTATGTGTCTGTGTTCTGTGGTTTGGAAAATAAAGGCCAGATAATAACCATGTACATTTTCCATTTTATTATAATAGGCTTTCGATTAAAAATTGTGCCTGTCCTTGTGACATGAGTAATATCAATCTTGAACACTTGTTATTTAGATGCTCTTCTATGAAAAATATTTTTGTAAGAGTTATTCCGGATATTGCTAAATTTAATACTCAAATTCTTTGTATATGTAAATAACATATTTTTATGCATGTAAGTAACATATTTTGTATTATAAAGTATGTAATGAAGTATTATTTGTTGGTGCCACTGGTAAAGCTTTTTAGAGTTAAGTTTATATTTTATAATTGTTAATGCTATTTAAAGTTATTTTAAGTAGTATGGTGGTTGTTCTGCTGCTTGTGGGCCTGATTTTGGCCTTGTTTTAGATTTCAATGTTTCTTTTAATTAAATAGTTTCACTAAGCCCTGTTTGTTGGTACAAATAGTTTGATCAGTCTTGCATTTTCTCTATAATAGATAGCAAACAATGTAGTATAATACAAATAATTGTGCATAAATAACTTAAAAGACGATAATTAGATTAATAATATGAACAAAAGTTTTGAAAAAAATGGTTTATTATATCTTTCATTATTTTTATTATGTTTAATTATACAAATATAAATAAGTTTTCAGACACAGAACCACAGATTCTAATTGCCAAAAAATTCAATTTTAATTGATGTGATGGCTGCATGTGATGTCGATACAGTACTTAAAATATTTGGCATAAAACTGCTTAATGTAAATCTTAAATCACCTCATTCAGAAACATTCAACCTGTTTCTTGCTTTCCATAGTAAGTTGACTATAGCTTATTTCCATTAGGTAAGAAAAGTCGTTAACCTTGATCTGGTAACAACTTTATTTTGGAGATATTTCACTTTAATGGCATTTAAATTCCATATGGAGGAAAAAAAATGCATATGTTTTGAATGTGACTTGGCTTATTTGTATAATAAAGCTTTAAATTAATAAACAATTAATTGTCAATTTTATTAATATATTTTTTGTAATCACTGGGATCTGTATCCAATTAGTTGCTGCTGCATATTTGGCTCTCAACTCCCAGTCGACTCTTGATAATAATAGACCCTCTTAAAATTCATTGACCCCTTTGGCAACTTTTGGTCTATATAGATATCAAAATCTGTATAAAAGTTTATCTTTGAAAATTTTTGCACTTCTACTTTCCAGTTTATGACGAATTATACAGCACTGGCCAGTTTGAAGAAATGAGTCTTTTAACTGATGAAGATGAACATAGTATTGAAATGCATCTGCCATTTATAGCAAAAGTGATGGAAAAGTAAGTAGTTTTCAAATGTATATTGAAATCTCACTAGTTTACCAACATTAAAAATTATGAAACAAATCAAATGATTTTCTTATGTTCTTGTAAGTGATTGAAAAAAAGTAAATAAGACACACGGGGGAGTTTTTTCTTATATTTTTCTGAAAAATTATAAATGCTGTACAGCTCAAAATATTAAATTTTTTATAGTTCAACTTTGCAAATTTTTTTTGTAGTTTTTTAAAAGTAATTTTGATTTATTAATTCTGTATTTTTAGCCATCAGTTCACCATTGTGCCTGTTTTGGTTGGTTCATTAACAACTGAGCGTGAAAGTATTTATGGTAAAATCTTCAGTCATTATCTTGCTGAAGCCAGTAACCTGTTTGTTATTTCATCTGATTTTTGTCATTGGGGTGAGTAGGAAGTTATTTATTTTTTAGAAACAGCATTGAAATAATTTTTCTGAAACATGCTGTAAAGTGTAAAATTTATAATCAATTAGAAAAAAGATTTTGGGTTGCATTGTGTGTAAAAATGCATATTGAATGTATTTATGCCCAAAATAAAAAAAATGTGTGTGTATTATCACATCAGCAGGGTTCGTACGGCCCTTAAAAGTCCTTAATTTCGTCCAAAATCAGTAGAAGGTCCTTTATTTTAATCATCTAAAATTTCGGTCCATTTTTACGACTGCCATTTCAAGTGCAAATTAGCATTTTCGAGGAATATTTTTGGTGATTTACTGACAGATATGGTTATTGTTTGAATTTGTTCCTACTTCTAATATAAATAGTGCGATACATAGGCATTTCAAAATTGCTTCTTTTTTCTAATGAAGAGCTCTTTAACAACCTTTCCTTTTTGGCGATTTGAATTCTTTTATTAAATGGTTCTAAATTTGGCTACTTATCAACATTTTGGCGATTTTAAAATCAATTTCTGTACAAAATGTTTAATTCGGAGATCTGAATTTTTCAACACTTTTGTTTAGCATTTGTCTGTAGCATTAATAAATTTCGTTAAAATAATGGTAATATATTGAAACTATATTTAAGAAATAATATTGAAATAAAACATTTTTTTTCCTGTTAAAATGTAAAGTGATATTTCTTTTAATTTTTTTCAACTTATTATAACATTTTGAATCTGAAAATAAACAAGCTACTGAAAAGCATAATTTACAAAACAGTTCTTAGCGAAAGCAGAATAGCTGTGTAATTATTTTAAAATGTCTTCTTTTTTTTATTTTTTAAATGGTAAGAGTTTTTCCTCATGTTTTTGTCTCAGAATATTCAGAACTTTTAGAATGTGCATCTGTTTCCTCTATAAAATTAATTTAATTTTTTTTTTTTTTGTCTGTGCGAATTTTTTTTTTTCAAATACTTCTGGCTTTTCGCTACCGCAGAATTGGTAGTGGTAATCTTTCTTTCGGATTTTAGACATTGCACTTTGGAAAGTTTAGAAGGATTTGAAGGCAAGATTCATAGATCTAAGATTCTAGAAGATTCCAGAAAAATGTGATAAAATGAAAAATGTATAGAAAAATGTATTTCACAGTATTAACTCGTAATGGATGTATTTTGCAGAATGTCTGTGATGAATTGCTTAATCTTTGAAGAATTTTTGGGAGAACAATGAAAATCTAATATTTGAATGTTTTACTTCTGATCCTGGAAATTTTTTTTAACATGATTATTCCCCCCCTTTTTTTTCTTTTCCCTAAGCAGAAGTATGGAAAATGTCAATAATGCTTCTAATGTTGGCACATGGACACATATCTACAGAAAGAAATTTTCTTTTAAAAAGAATTGGAAAACTAACAATTAAAAAGATTATCATATGTATTTTATATATCTCAATGCATGACACGCAGGGCTGGCATTAGGCATTTTTGTACTTGATGAAGTCTGTGTGGGTTCTAAATTCTGCCCCAGTGCCTTTCCTAAATTCTAAAAGTTTTGCTATTTCTATATTTTATTGCTGTGTGCATCACTAAAATTCTAAAAATTCTGCCACACCGGCTCTGACCATGTATCATTTCATATTTACTCTCAGTGTTCATATTATTTAAGGAATAAAGTTAGCAGTATATATTTTAAATACATGTGGTTTTTCAATTACCGGAAATCTTTAAATAAATCCAAAAATTCTGAAATGCAGAGGAAACTTATTGAGAAAAGAAACTGAGTGCGTAAAGAGAAAGAAAATTATTCTTTAAATATATGTACAGTTAGTAGTACATAAATTAGCCATTTGTTTATAATTTCAGCCTGTACTATAGCTTCTCCCTTCTTTTTCTCACCAGAATGCAAATTATTTAGATAGTATTTAAACTGGGGTTTTTGTATTGTAAGACAGAGTGTTTCTGGCTTCTGCTCGCACGCTGCATTAGTTTCTGCCAGCTGTGATAATTTGTAATTAATTATTCAGCTTTGCGTTATTGTTATCGATATTTGAGTCTGTTACAATTATGAGTTACTGAGCCAGCTTAGATTAAAATTAAATTGTGTTGTCTTTGAGTGCTAGTCTACGATTTGAATTTCAATTTGACTATTCCTATTTAGTTGCATCGCCATGAGCTGTAGTTCATTCTGCTAGCATAAGAACACGCACTTATATTCTAAGTTCTGTTTAATAAAGAGGTTTACTCTAACTTTTATCTGACTTTATAGTTATTTTCAGACGTGACGATAATTTGCTTCATGTATATCTAGAATTTTGGACTATTTAACTTTTACCAGGTCATATAATATCTCATAGGTATAATGTCGAGACATTGACAAGTTAGGAGATGAAGCAGAAACTAACGCGAACATTAGTTTGCTTATTGAAACAAATTTGTCATTGTTAGAAAAGGTGCTTAAAGAGAAGGAAATTGATATAAATTAGCCATAATATCTGTGAGGGCTTCTAATTAAAAAGACGCATAAATATTTTGTTGAGTATTGTTGCTGCAAAACACAAACGTGTTGTAGCTTTTAATGTATTATTATCCTGATGTCGTTTAAGAATCAGTCTCATAAATTGCATGTATTTTAAACTGTGAAATGTTATTAGACTGTGATTTTCATCAAATATTTTGAAAAAATAAATAAAAAAAAATTTAATAGTGGCCAGGTAAATCTATATTATCTGCTACCTAAGGATATCTAACTACCTAATTCAATTATTGGTAACTAATTGCTCACCTTTAAAAGTTATCTCTACATTGAGCCTTTCATGTAGTCACAAGATACAACACAAAAATGTAAAAATTGCTATAAAACGTATTCCTTACAGCTAGTTAATAGTGCATTCTACTTACGGATCTGTTTTTTATTAGGTTGGTATAACGAAAGTGAAGTTCAGGCATGGGCTTTAATTGAATTTATGCAGTTCCAATTTGCTGATAGGTTCTTAATTTTTTTCTTTAATGGTCCTTAAAAGTCCTTAATAGTAGTTAATTTTGATGTGCAGAAATGTGTACGAATCCTGATCAGTCATGAAACTGTCGCCAGGCAACATAATGCAGCACCAGTTATTGATAAGCATGACGTATCATCACACTCATAACATCTGCGCTTTTGTTTGATGTAACTTGATTGACTCTCAGTAAGCCAACTTTTGTTTTTATGAACAAGAATATAAGTCAATTGTTATTGCTGTATTTTTCCTGCATTTTGAAAATGAAAAGATTAAAATATAACCCCTGCTATGACCTTACAGAATAGTAAACAGTGGAATATTTTCAAAGTTATGGAATTCCTGTATCAAAAATAAAATGTGTATTAATGAATATGATATTGTTAGCTAAATATAACCAACAAAACAGTAATAGATTGAAACAGTTACCTGCAGGATATGTGTACTCATAGCATTCTAAACAGAACTTCCATTAAAATCAGAAGACATAAAATATAGTAGAAATTGACAAAAGCCTTTTTACAAAGAACAAAAACAAAGCGGATCAAATATTGATTGTTTATTAAGTAAAGAGGCGTTCATACCTACAGAATTCTATAGGAACAATTGGTACAACTTTGGTGTTTCCTACAGTTTCATGTTTCTGTGGTAGCTGTCATTCATGGGCGATGAAATAATACATTAACTACAAGTAAATAAATAAATGAAATAAAAAAAGTAAAGATAAATAAATGTTTCCAATGAGTTAGATGAGTTTACATTGGCCTGTGTTCAAATCCCAGGAAAGGCAGGAATGTTTGCAGTTGTCTGCCGTCCCTTTTTGCATGTGTAATAGTGGTTCACAGCATGTGGTGCAATCAAGGGAATGTTTACAGAGATGAGGTGGCTAAATGATGTGAGTTTCGTGATTTGTGACTATTGCTAAATGAAAAAATGTTTAGCCATAGGAGGGTGCTTTTTAGTTACTATGTGAACTTCTTTTTGAATGAGTTATCTCGTTCCATCTATTTTTGTGTGACTATTTTGATGATCTATTTTGTGACTTTTCCTTAATTTTTGAGAACCAATGTAATTAATACAAAACTTGCTAGACAATGTGAGATTATCAATTACAATATCTGAAGAAAATATTGTTGCAGTAGAAAACTCCATAGAAATGTACTGGTCGATGTAGAGTGTAACCTTAATCCATGTAGCGGAAAAAATTGGCCCTATGATTAGACCTGCAGTAGTACAGAAAATATGATTAAATTCATATATATTGAAAATAAAAATATTTATTTCAATTTGATTTCTTAAATTTTCTGGGCATGTTTTGAACGCACTTCAGAAAATAAAAACTGTTGTAGTGACTCCATACCGAATGACTAAATTTGCGATTGAATCATACAATAATTTAAATAATACATTATAGTTGCATATATTTTGGAAATACAGCTAGTATGAAGAATAGCATTCTAGTATATCATGGTATTAAGTATGTAATTAAGCTGTTCATTTGACAGTGTATTTCTGAATGTTCTTGAGGTCAATTTTATATTGGCGAATAAGTAAAAAACTCGTATGTTAGAAGTATAATATTTATAATAAAAGCAGGTACTTTTTCAGGTTAGATTGAAGATACTACAGTTGAAACACTACCTTTGACAAGTTGCAGAGAAATTCCATTTCTTATTAAAAGCTATTTTCTTCAAGCTTTTCCATGATACAACCAGTTCACCAGAAATTACGATATAATCAAATTCTTTAAAATTTAGCTTGTGGCAATTTTAAGATAATCTTTTCTGTAAGGGTTTATATTTTTATTATAATTTGTTGCATAATATAAGCTTACTGATTTCACTTTCAATACGCCTTAATAAAAAAAAAAAAACTTTTACACAAGCTTTTACAAGTGTCTTATCATTTATTTAGCAATCACTGTTTTAAAGTGAAAGAGCGATTAATAATTTTACAGGTTTAAAAATCAGTTATTAGTTGCAATTGCATATGCATTTATAAATATGTGTATTTATTTATATTCATTAACTCAGCATTATGCATTTAAAATAATTATCTGTACAGATCTGTTATCAGGGCCGGATCCGGAAATGTATGTATGTGTGTGTATACATACATATAGAGTGGGTAAAAGAATTATTGGCAATTGCCTGTAATTGATTGTATTAGCTAATAAAGAAAATGCTTGACAATTTTTACATAAGAACGCAGGAATTTTACATGACACAGGAAGCAATAAACATACAAATCTAATGAAACTTTCATTTTAATATGCCTTCTACACAAAATATACAACAAAAATGTAAATTTGTATGTGAAAAAAGTATTGGCAACATTCTAACTGCTATGCAGATTTTGTTACGTTGAAGTTAAAACCCTATTAGTATGAAGTCTGCAGTGTTACTGCTAAACTTTTGACCTTATTTTGCTAATACTGTCATAAAATGGCTTTAAAGTGAGAGTTAGTTTGATGTTAGTATTAAAAACATAATTATTCAGCTCAGAAATGAGGTTTAACTTTGTGGAAACTCCGATGACTGATGGGAAATGTCCGAAGGTGCCATTAGAGGTGGTGCCGTGACAGACAGCTACGTAACGTGTATTGAGACTTTGAGACTTTCATCGTTGAGCAGCTAATGTTTTATTGTAAAGATAGCTGTTATTAATAATTTTATAATGATGCAGTTATTCGCATAAATCTTCAAGTGTTTTGTAAATATCGTCAATAAAGTGTTCGTGTCTAAAGGATTGAAGCTGATGATTCAAGACAACGCCGGCGATTCAGAACCAGACCTATCAGGTAAAGATTCATTTATTTATTAAATTGCAAGTTACTAATTTCCTGATGGGACAAAGCCATTTGTTATATTATAATTAGTTTAAGATATAAAGATTTATTTTAAACTTAATATGCTACAGAAATACAAGTGAACATAAGTTTATTTACTGTTGGAAGCATTGCGAAAAAGTTCAGAGCAACAGGGTCAAGGGAAAATAAGATTAGAAGTAAATGGCCTCGAATATTTTCTGCAATGAAAGAACATTGCACTCTCAAAGACTGTTAATTTATGAGACAAGTTTTGGAACACAGTAATTTTTTCCGACAAATTGAAGTTTAATATATTCAGGTGTGATTCACAAGAATATGTGTAGAGAAAGCCCAACACCAAACTGAAGAAACAACATTTAACACTGACAGTGACACACAGTGGAGGAAGTATCGTAGTTTGGTGCTGCATAGCAGCAAAATGGAGTTGGTAACCTGGGTGCATTATTGATGGTATTATGACAGCACATATGTACAATGATATATTGGGCCATAATTTGAAAGTCAGTGCCCAAAAACTTGGCTTAAAAACATAATTCGTATTTCAACAGGATAATGACTCTATAAGCGTACAGCAAACTTCACTTGGGAGTGGTCACTCTATAACATTCCTCGCCAGTTAAAGACACCACCTCAATCGTCTGACATAAATCCAATTGAAAATTTATGCACAAATTGGAGCTAGAAGTCAGGAAACCTAAAATTTTGTGTAAGAATGAACTTATGCATATATCTTGTGAAAAAATGCACAAAATTCCCAACAGTACAACTAAGACTTTGATTTTTCTCTGTGAGAAATGGATTACAAGCTGTTATAATGAAATGATATGAATATAAAGTAATTAAATTGTGTTCTCACATTTTGCTGTATGATCTTGTCAATATTTTTTTGACATGAAAATTAACATTTCTGCTGTATATTTTGTGCAAAAGGAATATTAAAATGAAAGTTTCATTAGACTTGTGTGTTTATTACCACCGGTGTTCATTATGTCTAATTAAATTTGTCAAGCATTTAGTTTGTTATCTAATATGATCAATTATAGGCAATTGCCAATACTTTTTTTACTCACTGTATGTGCACATGCATGCATACATTCATACATTTCTGAATCTGGTCCCGATAACAGAACAGTACTTAATTATCATTGGCTCTATGTATTTAAAATCATAAATAATAGTTACATATAAAATAAAGTCACTTACCTTTATAAAATCTTACAATGATGAAAAAATGGTTTAACACACTTCTGGAATAAATATGCTAATTGTGCATTTGGAACTCGAAATAAATATTTTGGAGAACTGTACGAGTCGCCAGAAACTGAAATGCTATCTGTAATTTTAATTTTGCTGGCAGAGCATCTCGAAAGGAGGTACTTTTTTTTTCTAAATAAGGGGATTGACCATGTCTAATAAAGTTTCAAACTGTCCTTCACTCATTCAGATGAAGTTTTTGTAACTCTGAATATCCTCGTCCCGAAGTTCGTTTAAAAGTTGATTTGATGCTCCTAATTCATCGTGGTGAGCTGCCCAGTCACGTACCCAGTACCCATTTCCTTTTCTTCTTCTTTTTTTTTTCCCAAGAACAGAAATTAATTCATTGGAAACTGCCTCGCGGACTTCAAGCACTGCAGCTGCCATGTCAGTATCCATTTTGTAAACAAACGGAGACGAGTTGTCAGTCCGCTCGGATTGGTGTAAACAATCTATCAGAGTACAGGTCCGTTTTACTCGGATCGAGACGCTCGGACAAGCGGCTCATTACGAGTCGCCCAGGGAGGTGTAAACTGGCCTTTTGGGCATGTGGATTATGAAAATTCTTCTACATTAAGCTTTTTTCTCCAGAGATAGAAATTATTGTGTTAGAGAATAACTATTTTGATTAGGACATTGACTTTTATGAGCATTGTTTTGCATGTTTATTATCTGTTAAGAAAGATACTAGAATTTAGATTACTTAATCACTGTTGAATTATTATTATTATTATTATTATTATTTTGAAGTGCAGTAGGAGCATAATGGAATTTATATTCAGCGTTCCTCTGTTTTTGAATAAAAGAATAAAAGATTTTTTTTCTCACATTGGACTTGAAATTAATATAAGTTCTGGTAGTTAATCACTAAAAAAAGAACTGGAAGGAGAATCTGTTAATTATTTTTTAAGTTTTGTCAGTTATTGCATAAAGTTCTCATAATTTCCAGTGAAAAGTGTGTTTTTATTTATTTCAGGTGCTCGTTTCCATTACCAGTATTATGACAAATCTTGGGGACAAATTTATCAGTCCATTGAAAAGTTGGATGAAATGGTGAGATTGTGTACCATTATTATATAGTATTTGTTGCAAAATTTTATGAATATTTTTGTGTTTCAGTTTGAGCAATAAAAAAATTTTAGATACTTTCTAATTATATATTTTCTGAAGATGTATAAATGTGCTATGTATTTAACAGTTTCTGTTTAATACTTTATTTATTCAACTTGTTATTATCTTTTATTAAGGACATAAAAAGAAAATATTTATGGCATGAAAAATGTTACGTTATTTAACAAATTCAATATAAACTAAAATTATATTTGAATACTGCACACTATATTTAGTTTAGATGATATAGGATAATTAAGTTAAATTTAATAGAAAAAAATATATTTGAATACTTCATACTGTATTTAGTTTGGATGATGTAGAATAATTAAGGATTTTGCAATTTAGTATGTGCTTAATCCCCATGCTTTGTTTCCGAATCCATGCTTAACAGTTTTTTGTCTTAGAAAATTTAAACAAACCATTAAATGGTAAAAGAAAGTAAATCCACTTTGAATGATTTTGTTCAGGAATACAGTATTTTTCATTTCTTGAAGATTTTGTACATTTATAGGACAATGTAATGCAGTTTGTGACTGAAAAAATTTGTGTGGCATTAAGACAGGGTTCGTACAGTCCGTAAGAGTCCTTAAAAGTCCTTAGGTTTTTTGGAATCGATTTTTGGTCCTTAAAAGTCCTTAATTTCAGCCAAACTTGGCAGGAAGTCCTTAGTTTTAATAATCTGAAATTTTTGTCTGTTTTTACGACTACCATTTTGAGTGTGAATTAGCATTTTGGAGGAATATTTTTGGCGATTAACTGACAAATATGGTTATCTTTTGAATGGGTGAACGAGTTTATGGGTTATAATTTATTCCAGTTTCTAATATAAGTGATGGGATACTAGAGTGTCTGAGCAAGAAGTGAAAAATAAGCATTTCAAAATTATTTCATTTTTTCTAATGAGAGCCCTTAAAGAATTTTTGGCTTTTGGGGACGGGAATTCTTCTATTAAAGGGTTCTAAATTTGACGACTTATAAACATTTGGGCGATTTTAAGATCAGTTTCTGTAGAAAATTTTTAATTCCGAGATCTGGGAATTTTTCGAAGATTTTTTTTAAAACATTGCAACATTGATAAATGTCTTTAAAATAATGGTAATATATTGAAATTATACTTAAAAAATAACATTAAAGTAAAACATTTTCATTTTTCGCTGTCATGTTATAAAGTTCCATTTTGGTTACTTATTATACACTATTTTGAATCTGAAAAATAAGCAAGGTACAATGCTTAAAGCACAGTTTGCGAAATAGTTCTTAGAAAAAGGAAACTAGACTATGTAATTAATTAAAAATGTTGTCTTTGTAATTTTTTCATGGTAAGAGTCGGCAGAGTATTCAGAATTCTTAGGCTGCACATTAGTTTTTTATATAAAATTAATTTTACACTCCCGCCCCCTCTAATTTTTATTTTTTTCCAAAATATTTCTGGTTTTTAGCTGTTACAGAATTGGTAAGAGTAATTTTTCTTTAGGATTTTAGACATTGCATCTTGGAAAGTTTAGAAGGATTTGAAGGTAAGACCACGATTCCAGAAAAATGTGACAAAATGAAAAATGTCTCCATGGTATTAACACACAATATATGTATTTTACAGAAAGTTTGCGATGAATTTCTTACTTTTTGGAGAACATCTGTAAGAACAATGCAAACATAATATTTGAATGTTTTACTTCTGATACTAGAATCTTTTTCTTTACATGTTTATCTTCCCTTTATTTTCGCTACTTTTCACTAGACACAAGCATAGAAAATCAGTGGTCAGTGGTCTCATTTCCCTCGATTCCGCAGTGGGCCAGGATCCACTGCAAGACAACAGTTTTATTACAATCTGATAAACATGCCAGAAGATTGATACATTCTTCGATATCTTTCATATGAGGTGGACCAGCAGAGTCTGTGGCCTGAAGAGCTGCTCTTGAGTCCGGGAGAATCATCACTTTAGAAAACACCCAATCAGTTTTATAGTTGAAGAAGGCCCAGTCAGATAGCACAGATTTCTCCATTGGAAGCTGACAAGCACCAACAGGAGAGTAAAATGAAAAGAGCTTTAAAAAAATACTGACTCCTGCATTGGTACAATCTTCCACCCTAGAACCATTTGTATAGACTTTTAGCCAATGCGAAACAGGGTAATGATTGTTCATAGTTTCATATGTCACAGATCTTAGGGTTTCATCTCAGTCCTCTGCTTTTAACACATTCTGACTCAAGTCAAGGCAGATAGAAAATGTTTTGGCGTCAATGGAGCAACAAGCTAATAAAAATTTCTGTATTCCAAAATCGATGTCAAATTGAGAAATCAGATCAATGACTCCTT
This sequence comes from Stegodyphus mimosarum, assembly GCA_000611955.2. Taxonomy (NCBI): domain Eukaryota; kingdom Metazoa; phylum Arthropoda; class Arachnida; order Araneae; family Eresidae; genus Stegodyphus; species Stegodyphus mimosarum. The sequence continues at coordinate 407,414 of KK119364.1, read as the reverse complement.
GAACAAAGCCTCTCTGAGTCTTTAGATTACAATCAGTCTCGGTAGAGATATGATCCCACATGGTCAGACCAGGAGTTCTAATAATTTTCTCCCATAACAGCAGAGCATGTTTCTTAATAACTAGACTGGGAGGTGTGGATTACACTGCTCCAGTAATGAGACGCAAGACTTGATTTTGAAATTTTTCAAGGGAATAAGTTATTTTCTTAGAAGCAGTAATAAGTGGTTCACAGCAGTAAGTTATGACAGGCAGTATAAGTATTATAGGTTTAATTTAAGGTCGATCTGGAGCAACCCATTTGGATCCCTCAAAAATCTTCAGAAGAGATAATCTTTCTAATACCCGACTGATGACGTCTTCAGTATGCGAATTCCATAAAAGTTTTCTGTCAAAGGTTACATGTAAATATTTTATCTTTTCTGACATAGGGATATTATAGTTTTTGTAAACTATCTGTGGATGGAAACACTGATGCGATAGAGAAAAAGACTGTACAAATGTCTTATCTATGTTTACTTTCATGTTATTTTCCTCAGACCAGTTCTCTAAAATAAACATTGCTTTATTTAAGCTCTTTTCAATAGTCTTTTTTGCAATAGACTTAGGAGAATCAGTCCATACAACTAGGTAATCCATATACAGCAAACATTTTATTCGGGGAATAAATTTTAATATGCTAACTAGATGATTAATAGAGATATTAAACAGGGTACAACTAAACACTGCCTCTTGTGGTAGGCCAATCTTTAATGATTTAAACTTTGAACACAAATTGTTATATCAGACTTTGCATATGCGATTATTAAGAAAACCGTGGTACCAGTTCAGCATATTTGAATGTACACCCATATCCGATAGCTTTAGAAGCTTTTCTCTCCATATCAAATCATAAGCCAACTTGAAATTGACCAAGATGGCAGATAAAATGTTGTTTATTGTCAAGAGCGTCTTTGATAGATGGACAAAAGAGGGCAACTTTATGGTAGTTGGATCTGAATCTTGCTTGCTCCTGTTCAAGAATTCCTCTATCTCCAAAAACCAATTTAATCTACTAATAACGATTTTTTCAAAGGTTGCTTACAGAAGTTGCTTGTCAGGGAGATCGGCCTGTAGCTCTAGACATCCCCTGGGTCTATCATTTTTGTAATACAGGATAATTGTAGATTTACACAAGAGAGAAGACAGCTCAAAGTCCAATTTTTGTTGAAGAACAAAAGCATCGATTCAAAAGTTTCAGAGTTCAACTACATCAGAAATTCAGAGAATTTGTTGTCCTCACCTGGAGACTTGCGTATTTTGAGGCTCTTGAGCAAATTCTTCCATTCAAATGAGCTAATGGGAGCGTTGAAAACTCCTATATTTGTTAAAAACCCTAACTTTGCTCAGTTTTTTAATTTTTGAATAATTACTCTAGATTGTCATCTGGCAATGGTTTCTTTTCTTTCCATAAAGGTTTGAAATGAATTTTCCAAAAGTTGAAACATTTTTGATGTAGTAGAGTTTTTTTGAAAACTGCAGCTTGGCGTCCACACTTGAATGTCATGTAAACATCTGCCCAGTTCTGCATGACGTTTATATCTATCTCGTTTCATCTTTAAATCCATTAAGTTTAGTTGATCAGAAACATTTGCGTTGTACAGCTCTGCCTCTTGGAATTGTTTTCTTCTCATACCAGATGATTTTTATATCGAATGATCTCATATAGTCTCTCGATGTTTTGATCAAAATCTAAAGAACTGGAGTTTAATTTCAATCTACAAGAAATTCAAAGCCTTTCCACTTGGCCTTCTTAAAATTCCAGGAAATCCTAAGAACTGGTTTACTATTTTGGGAAGTCTGATAGGTGAATACTGCAACAACTTGGCGATATCCTGAGCCTGGATCTTTGAAAATCTGTCACTCACAAATGGCCTTCATATCAGAAGTAACCAACAATAAATCTGGGTTAGTTTTCGGGCCATTGTAATGTAAGTATGTATGTGTACTGCATAAAAAAAAGGGGAGGCAATTATAATATATCTCCCGTTCAACTGGGCCGATTGACGAAATTCAAATTGCATTTTTGTCTGTTAAAAGCGTGACTTAGGATATATATTAGATTTATATATAGCATTATTTTAATGTAGGTATTTTGATACAAAATCTGGCTTTTTCTGAAATAACATATCAATTTTTTTCTATATTTCAATTCTAGGATTCAAATTATGCCTAGATGTTAAATTTTATAATTTTTGGAGAGAAATTTATGGAGAAATTTAAAAATTTATCTTGAATTTTTTTTCAGTTTGCTCCAAGAATAATTCACTTGGCAGAATTCTTAATTTATAGTAACCTACTTACTTTCCTTTTTTTTTCATTGATGCATGAGAGGAAAAAAAGGTTCATCGCTCACTCTTTCAAATAATTTTAACAAAGTGCATAAGCCACCTTTTCGTTATTATCACTTATATTAAATACACCAAATTTCAAAATGCACCAAAATGTAAATCCACATATATCAGGAAATTCTGAATAAAAAATTCTAATTTTTTTGCAGATATGCTTAGAAATCAATCTACTTTAAGATGCTGTTAAAAATTTTATAGGTTATAATACAAAAGTGCTTCTGAAAACTTTATAAAAAATATTTAAAAATACAAATTTTAAAAATAAATTTTAAAATGTGCGAATTATATTTGGATTAAGCCTACATTTCGAATTCTGGAAGAAGCAATCAGGTAAGTTTAATAACAAAAGAGATATTAATAAATATATATCAAATTCAATTAACTAACTAGGAGCTAAAATTATGAGAGCTAATTTTTTGAAAAGTACTCATGCTATTTTTATAAAACTTGGCTGTTTGGTGTAATTTATGTCGTAGACTCGAAATATGGAAAAAAATTGGCATGTCATTTCAGAAAAAGTCAGATTTTGTGTCAAAACACCTATATTAAAATAATGCTATATATAAATCTAATACATTTCCTAAGTTGCACTTTCGAGACATGAAAAACATGAATTGAATCTCGTCAATCGATGATGGGAGATATAGAACAGTCTTTTTTTGTCTTTTTTTTTCCTTGCTCAGTATACATCATTTTCATTATAAATGAGTTCAAAAGGCTGCATAATATCATGTTATTATAGCATGAAAAATAGCAGTTTGCGAATGTTTTGGGTGGCAAGCAGCCTTCAGAAAGGAAGTGCATTCATGAACTAAGGATACACTCTATTTATTGCCAATACTGTTGCATTATATTTTACTCCATACTTTGCAGTAGTTTTTGAAAATTTCAGATAAAAAGTTAATTAGAATACCATGTATTATTTCTTATTTCCATTCATGCAGTTTTGCATGAATGGTGATTAAATTGTTTCTAGAAATTTCAAATTAGCATAAATTTGACTCATCTGCTGTTCTCAAAAAAAAAAAAAATAAAAAAAAAAAAAAAAAAAAAAAAAAATTTTTTTTTGTTATGCACTAAAATGTTGGGGCCATTTAATTTCTGTTTTATAAGCTTATGCCCAATAAGCATTTTTATGCAGTTTGTTGTGACATCTTGTAGTGATGGTTATATTGTGAGTGAAGTTCAGGCATTTTCAAGAAAGTTGCTTTACAAAGATTCTTTTTTTAATTTGACTGTTTTTTAAGTAGATGTAAGAATGCAGCAGAAGCAATGAAATGAGGAAAAGTACTTTGCAGAAAGTGATCACAAATCTGAATAATAAATCAGGAAAAAAATCTTGGGCTATAATTGATAATGAAGTGTGAAATACCTAAAGTAATAATGATGGCAATAATGAAATATTCTTCCAGGATAACATATTTAACTGGCATTACAAAGTATTGAGAGTAAAAGCAAGACATGGCTAGCTGCAAAAAAGTTCTTATACATTACTCAATGCGTATTTAAGCTAGAACTGTTCACATATGTACTTGCCCCTCCCAAAAAAAGAAACTGTTAGTAAAATAGCCCAATTCCAATATGTGGTATTAAATGTTCAAAATAAAGATGCAGTAAACTTGATTGCAAATATATTTTACATCTTAATGGTTTTACAGGGAATGAATATCATTGAAGAAATGTCTCCAACTGCTTTTACTGCATACTTGAAAAAATATGGAAACACAATATGTGGGAGACATCCTATTGGTGTTTTATTAAATGTAAGTATCTCTAAATTTTATATTTTATGTTTATTTGTGTATATGTTATATCTGTTTTGCAATTATAAAATGTATTTTATTCATGTACGATGCTTCTGATCATAATATAGAATACTCTGGATTATATGTCAGTAATCAAAACTTTTAACTAATGTTAAATTATCTTAACATTAAATCTCTAAGCATTACAATTCTTGTAAAAAATACTCATTTCACTCCTTGATGAATTGCTATATCATTTATGATACACTTATATGAGTGCTAAATGCTAACAACTGTTTGCGCTGTCAGTTTATAATCTTGTTCAAATCTGATCCATCTAAAAATTTTTCTTATAATTTTTTTAATGTTTTATTTGCATTTGTATATAGTCATGCCTTCCCTTTAAATTTGATTTTAATGTTTTTGTTATTATTATACACAGCTTAGAAAACAAACTAGACTAATATTTTGTATTTTTCTGAACCACTTTGTACCTTTGTGCATTCCTCAATAAATGTTGTTATGTCAGTAATGTATTTGATAGTTCATTGGTATAAGGATTGTGATGCCAGGCTTGAATTATACTTTTAGTGAGTTTGGTCTTTGTAACACAAACAACGCAATAATGCTCTTTTTTTAGATCAGTATGTATTCCTTTGATTTAATTTGTGCCTGGACTGTTTCCAGACCAGTCAAGAAATCTAATGTTGGCTGGTAGGACATCCTTAATATAGTGGACGTGGTGCCATGGTACACCAAATTGCCTTGATATTTGCAGATTCATTTGGGAAATTTAAAAGTTAATTTTTGTCTTCTTTGAAAGTATGTTCCTGTTACTCATTTTGATTGAATTCTTCTGCAAATATATTGGAACGAAAATCAAACTGTACTTAAGTTTTTTTTTCATTTAATTTTCTGCAGGCAAAAAATTGATGATAAAAAGGATTATTTATTAATAAATGATAAAAAATTAAGTATAGAAACTGTGATAGGTATTTATCATTACCATATTAATCTTGTCTGTACATAACTTAACATATTCCATTTAGCTGCTGTAACTGCTGTTTAGTTTTTGAGCAGTTGCTCAAGGAAAATTTCTTTATTCTTATGACTGGTGTTGATTCAGTTTCCTTGTTGGATGATAGGCCATAGGTTCTAGAAGTCTCATCCATTGATATGTCATTTGTATATATGTATGGTTGCTCTGCATATGTTGGCTGTTATACAAAAGAATGAACTGATGGTTTTGTCTATATTCTTTAATGAAAAAAATCATAAAATATATTGTAATAGGAAAAATAAGATAAGAGTGAAATATTTCATTCAAACTTGTAGACCATGAATATTAAGTAACAAAAACTAAGCTAGTAATTTTATGATAGAATGGATTTTGCAATTATTTTTATGAGTTTTAGGCGATTTTGCGAATATTGAATCTTTCTATCAATGTCAAATAAATCTTTATTTTTGGATTTTTTTTGTTTGTTTTTTTTATTTATGTATTTATTTTTTGTTTTTAAATTTCTGTTGCAGTTGTTAGATTATATTATATAACAGTCTATATTATTTGCTCCGAGAATTTAAACAAAAATACACTTGGTGATAGTGTTCTAAAACTTAAACTAGAAGATTAAGTGTTGAATCAGGCTATGGTAAAGATATATGAGGAATTCTAGGTATTCTAAAATATCTTAAGATTTATGAGAAAACGTTGCCTCCTGAAATTATGTATGATGTCTGCTCAAAAGGAAACTGAACTTTGATATAAGATCACCAATGTGCCAGCCTAGCAACTATGCTATGTAGTGTTAGCCTTGATCTTGCACCTGTTGTTTACTCAAGAATGCCACATTATTTTGTAATTGTGAGTGGTAGAATGAACTAGTACTTTGTGCGTTTGGTGATTATTTGCATTTCAAACTAGACTGACATCAAAAATAAATGATCCTAAAGAGCAGCGAGTTTATGTGAAGTTTTGCATATAATTCCCCAAAACAATTTGCTGAAACATTTCAGATGTTGCAGCAGGCTTACGGAAAGGATTGTTTGAGCCAGTTCCATTACTGTGAATAACACCAGTATTTCAAATCAGGCATAACACCCACCTAAGATGGTCCTGTAAAACGGATGCAATTTCACATCAGTGTGTGTGTGTTTTTTTTTATGTGGAGAAAGTGCCTTCGTAATTCATTTAAATGCGTGGGGACTGCTGAAGTTCTAGGCACTACCAGAAACTCACATCACATAATTTCAAGTGAAAATCTGCAGATATATTGTCTTTATTGATGAGCAAAAAGTGAAATGAGTTATAGCTAGTCAGGCGTTGTGTTAAATAGTTCAAACATGGATCAAAATTTTCTAAAATATCTCATAACAGGTAATGAAATATGGATTTCTCGATTATAACATGGAAAAGAGAAAGCAGTCATTGCGGTTAGAGTATCATCACCAAGATCAAAAAAGCACATCAGAGTTTATCCATTGTGAAGGTGAATCTTTTTTTACGTCTTTGTATGAAGTAAAAAGGAAGTATCGTAATCACAAAAAATTTCGGGTATCATATTTCAATGAAAATATCCATTTTTGCCACTATAGAATGCAATTTAATGATGTTCTTGCATTACATCTGTTACATAAGGACTGAATAAAGGATTCTATTTCCCCAAATGAATTATAAAATTCATTTAAAATGGATTCTGAAGAGATCTTTTAATGCCATCTGTACGTATGTAGGTGTATCGCATAACTCAAAAATTAGTAGCCTCAGAACTTTGAAATTTTGTATATAGAATTGCTATAACATGTAGACGTGCACATTCCATTTTGGTTGCAATCGGCAACCCAAAAGTAAATAAATATATGTATATATATCCTAAATAAATATATGTATGTATATATCCGCTCCTTTACTCGTCATAATGAGCCCATTTTTTGTTTTAAAGATGATTGAATTATGTTGTTCGTATCTTCCGGTTAATGTTTTTATGCCTTTAGTTAACCTACATGTTGTAGTTGAGATTTATCAACAATTTAAAAGTTAAGACGCAAGAGCATAATTTTTTGCTCCTGATGAAGGGGACCCGTTTTGCCCTCGAAATCGACTGGAATTTTACAAAATCTATGCCAAATACAAGGTTCTTGATTTGTCTATATTATTAATTTTAAAGTTGTTTAAGTGTGGCTAAGCCTAATTTTTGTTTACCATAGCTGCCATATTTATTTACGTTTGAAACTTAGCAGAATAGTGGATTTGTTGCCAATCTAGAGAAACTAAGCTTCACAACAACAAAATAATGTCTTCTTTTATTATTGCAAGTTAAATTTTACTTAATCCATTCTGGAATTAATCATTTAAGTTATTAAATTATCCCATATATTGACTCAGCATAGCATCCACAATAAATTAAGTCAGCTTCTATGCCTTCAATGTCTTTTTGCCGAATGAGACCAAAAGTAAACTTTCAGTTTTGTGCACTGAAAAATCTGCCTTCTTGCTCGCTGGCTGAATTGCTTGTTTTTGCATTGAAACGGTAATTTTAATAGTAAAAAAAATTTTTTTTAATTGTTTTAACTGTATTTGGTGTTTTATGTTTTTCTTCAATTTTTAATATAGATATTTAGTTTTTAATGTATTTTTGCCTTGTCACAAAGTGAGAACTAAATTAATTGAATGAGAAATACGTCTTTAATAAAATTCGAGAAATAAGTTTAAATGACAGGCAGGAAAAATGTGTATAATTTAATATTCCGGACAAGGAAGTCATGTGGTGTACACATCAGATTTTTTTTTTACATTGGCTAGGAATTGCTTATCTTGAATTATTGTTTAATAAGTTTGTCAAATAAAGTCAAATCAGTTCATACTTTTACTTCAACAGTATGGGCTGTTTAATAGAAACAATGTGATGCAAGTGCCTAGAAGTTCGAAGAAAAATGACCTGGGTAATTTATCATGATAATACACCTGTATAAGTTCGTCACTTCTTGTCCATGACTTTTTGGCCTGACAGGGGGTATTTGGAATTCTGCAGCCTCTTTGCTTTCCAGATTTAGCTTCCCCAGACTTTTTCATCAGTAAAGTTTACAGTTTGAAACAGTAGAAGATATTGAAGAAAATTTGCTGTGAGATTTGCATGTGATCCTACTAAATGATTTCTAGGAGGCATTCTGGAGATAGAAGACACTTTGAGAGTCGTGTGTTAATAGAGGAAGAGAGTATTTTGAAGGAGACAAGTCTGATTAAAAGTTACTCTCTTTAATATGGGTGTATTTTAAAAGTTTGATTTCTTTATGGACATTGTAAAATAGTAGTTTTGGTTAAAAATTTGTGATAATTTTTATTTAATTAAGTACTTGTATTATTGCTTACTTAACTCTTAATTAGTTACTTATATTAGTCCTTCATTATTCCCATTTTAGGTTGCAAAAGTTGCCTTCCTCTTGTATATCTAATTACTTGTTTTGTCTATCGTAGCTATCACACTCAGCCAGTTGAATAAGCATGTGTTTCTTTTGTTTTGCTGCATAGTTGACTATGTATTTAGAAAGCAAAAGAAAGGAAATGTGATTGTAAACTTGTATCAGTGTGGGCCACCACAGAAAGGGAATAATTATCAAAATAAAGGTGTTTGCACAATAGAGTTTGTAATTGATATGATTAAATACAATAAAAGTTCGACTATCCAGAAAACTTGGAAAATCCAAACTCCAAATAAGTGAAAATTCTTTATAGTCATGCATAAAAAAATGGAATTCACATAAGGAAAGCAAGATGGATAGAAAAAAATTCCACTTTGAGTTATAAAAACAATTACCTTATTTGTTACTATATTGAATGTCTAAAGCCTGCATTTAAAATTAAGGTTCTGAAAAGAAAAATTGCATTTAAACATGAAAGCCCATGTTTTGCATATACCTTAAATGTGAAAGTAAAACATCTGATCTGATTGTGAAACCCTGGAGCAAGAAAGTTGATGGAGATGCCACCAATTATTCCAAAAAAAAAAGTTTAAACAAACAGATATTAGTATATGTCTTCATTTAGTTAGATAATAAAGAGATACAAATTCCGAGTATAGCATATAAAAAACTTAATTTGCTTATAATTTTTCACATTACGTTTTCATTGTTTATTTGTTTTCAAAGTTGCATATTGTGTCCTTTTTTGACGTCCAGATCCTGTAATATGAAAGTCCTTTTGGGAGTACAAATAAGTCTCTGCTGCTTTTTATCAAAAATTGGACATTTATTGTGAAAGAATGGTACCTTATGTTTTATTCAAAGTATTGTCCATCAATAGCCAGTACTTTTTCCCATACTCTGGCAACATCCAGATACCGCATCGGAAGACCACTTGATCTTTTGAGGCTATCGTCAAATCGACTGGATTGGGTTGGTATCTTCATATGATGTGAAGCGCTGCTGAGGCAGGCCATACGCCGCCAATCAAATCAGTTAGTATTCAGAAAAAGCAATATCTGGTGAATATGGTAGGTGAGGTAAAACTTCTCATTTGAATATTTCCAAGTAGGTTTTGATTGATACCGCAAGATTAGCGAGCATTATCATGCAGGAGAATAATTTCGTCGCATCTGATCAATTAGTAGTGGGTTAAGTGCAAGTTCTGCTTTCATTTGGCATGAATCTGCATCCAATAATGTTTCCAAATCCGAGTCTTCACACACTTTTGGCCTTCTGCTAAGTTCTTTGTCTTTGATGACAATTTGTCTCATCTTAAACTTTTGCAAACACTCATGACAACTTCTCTTAATTAAGGCAGCCTCACCATATGCTTCTATGAGCAATTGATGTGCCTCAGCTCCAGATTTGTTCAAATTAAAGAAGTAAATTAAAAGTTCCCCGCAAATGATGTTTATTCAGCTCAAAACTTAACATTCTTAACATCGCACAAAAAAATATATTATACTGCTACAGAATTGCTAATAGTTAGTGATTATGTTGTTGGCAGATGGCCAACCTTATGATATGATGTTTTACATCAGATGATTTTCAGCATAACTTAACTGATGGTGCCATTTTTTGTCAAACAGTGGGGACTTGTACACTGGATCATTTCATGCTATACCAAATATTAATAATTTTTCAAAATGTGGAAAAAAGTAAAACTTGTGTCCTTCTTTATGAAAACTAAATCAGCTTATCATTAATTAACCCAGTTAACATTAAACAAAATGAACTATAACTATGTTGTGATACCATGCTTATCCGTTGTTAGCACTAAATTAGTGTTTGTTGGCAATATGTATGTGTTACCAGCCTTAAGAACTCTATAATGATATTGTAAATCTCAGATTTGCTAAATTTTTTGGCGAAAATTTGTTTCTAAAACTAAAATATTCAAGTTAGTTGAATGCTGGATAGTCAGGCTTTTACTGTATTGCATCACACATATATCTGTAAATATTTTATATTTCTGTAGAAGACCAGAAAAAGATTGCTCTAATGAAATGAAAAACTAATAATAATAATTTAAAGAAGAAAAATGTAGTAATCCAAGCCCATCAGAACTGCAGCAAGCTACTATAGTCAGTAGTTTTCAAATGGAAAAAAAGAATTTGTTAGGGATATGGTGGAATTTATTTAAATGCCAATATTCCACTGGCTGGGTGATCATAAATAAGATCACCCAGCTGTTTGATTGTTTTGTAAAACATGTGCCTCGTTAGATCATTTTCCTTATGGAGATATTTTGAGATATAAGTATGTACCACCTTGTGCACAATATGAGAAAAAAGCAATGAAGGAACAAATAAGAAGTAGCATCAGATAAACAAAGAAGGTGGGGATTTGCAAACTTATTAACTTTTGATTTTCATTCAGAAACAAAGCAGTCATATTTTTTTACTTGTTCTGAAGCAATAGTTAGTATGCAGAAGGAGTGTTAAGTAAAAAATCCCCGAGTTGTATTATGTGCATTACATGACTGCCTACTTAATTTAACGAAAATATTTGACATATTTTGCTTTGCAACTGGTCACATGAAGTAAAACTTGTTGGTGACAAATTAATAAAAGAATCCAAAGAATTAAATATCATTATTGTCAAAACAAAAACAGCTTTTTTCACTGGATAAAAAAAAAATGAAAAGTACATATATACTGTCCTTAACAAAAAATACACCTGAATTGGCAGCAGAACTTTATCCTGTACCTGCTATAATCAAATGCAAACATTTGTTTGAAGCTTTCATATAGGTAAGTGAATATATGGAGCATAATATGGCTTTTGTCATTAAATACGAGAATTACAACTTCAGTGTAAGTTTCCTAATAGAATGTTTCAGAAGTGAAATTCTCTCTCTTCAAATGCACAAGTTCAGTTGTCTTTCACTTCTGAATTTTGTTCTAAAATTCTGTAGCTGATTCTGAATGTAGAAAGATCAGCCTGTGCATTCACTCACATCGTGTGTTCAGTTAATCATTAGCAAAAAAATGGTATTGAGAAAGAGTTTAATTAAATAAACCACACATGTTGTTATACAATGCAATAATTTCTACATATAAACACATTTGCAGATTATTTTATCCATCTGTAGCCATGTGCACTGTAAGCCAAACTTCTGACTGGAAAGCTTCTCTAAAATGCCATTTTTTAAGACATTCCAAAATATGAGCTCAGTGATGGATACAAACATTTTCGTAAATAATTTCTGTTGGTGGTCAATGAAGGCACTTCTTTAATATATTAAATGTTCTTAAAGTAACAACATTCTGTCTAAAAAATTTCACAAAAGTAGCTATTCAAAGTCTTTATAATCCTGTTCATAGTGGATGTTTAGAAATATTTTAGAATCTATAACATCATAATTAGATAAAAGACTTATGAGATAACAACTATGTTAGCTTTGAATTATTTTTTTTATATTATTGCTGTAATTTTTTTTTTATTACTATAGCTTCAAATGCAGTGATTTGCATTCCTCACCTTTTTTATTTATTTGTGAAATTTTCATTTTTGATACCTTATTTTTCAAAATTTCCATTTTTTAATATAAACATTACTTCCATTAAACACTATTGATGATGTTGTCAAAGCCAAGATTAAAGTTAGGTAAAAACACTTAGCTTCCAGAGTAAAATTATATCTAATGCAGTCTTCCATTAGGGAAGCAGTAATCAAGAACATAAAAAATACCCGTTGGGCAAACCTAAACTGCATAGACTTGATAAGCTTCTATTCAGATGTAGAGGCATTCTTTCACTTCACCCATCCTTTATTTAACTGTAGGGGGAAAAAAAAATCTTTAGTTGACTATAGCCTTTATTGTTTCTTAATGTTAATAATAAATATTGTTAAAGAATTGTAGTTTGTATTCAGTAGATAAATTTGTATAAATTAAATATTATTATTCTGTAATGCAAGAGTACTTTATTTAATTTTTTAAATCATAATTATATGTTTTTTCTTAAACTTTACAGGCTATATCATCCTTGCAGCAGTTGGGAAATGGTATTAAGCCTTCTTTAAAATTCCTTAAGTATGCTCAGTCCAGCAAGTGCCTTAACAATTATGACTCATCTGTGAGCTATGCTGCTGCATCACTTGTATTTGCTTGATAGTAAAGATCCTGTAAATTAGGATAATTAAAATGACATTTGTACAAGAGCCATTTTCTTTTTATAGTTGTTGGGCAATGCCTTTGCAATGCATAATCAAGAAATTGGTACTACTCATGGACATCAGTGTATTAAGTTTTTTTATTCATATTTTATTTTGTTTTCTGCAAAACATTATCTCTTTGTTGAAAGAACATTTTCTCCTTCTAATAAAAATTCTTAAAAACACCTTAGTTTAATTTTTAAGGATATGTACTGGTACTTAATTTACAGGTCTTTCATGATATTTATTTTAAGTAACTGAACAATTGAGCATTGCATAATATTGTTAAAAGTCCTTAAAACATCTGAACTAGAATTCTTTTATTGCTGTTTGCATACTTACAGAAAAATTTAATGTGAAAAACAATTTTGCAAATCAGGAATGAGAATCTTAGTACTCCTGGAAAACTTTGTTGTATTTATCTTTTAAATCAAAACTAAACTGGCTGTTTCTCAGAAGATCAGTGATACTGTAACTTTTTAGAACAAAATACAGTAAATAGTATTGTATGGAAATATATAGATGGTATTTTCTTAACTAACATCATACTTCGCGTACCATAAAGTATCAAAATTGGGAGATAATCTTAACTACAGTGTTTCTCATACTGTTTTGGTTTACCGTTGACGTACTTGAACTGTTATTTTGTAAAGTATGTACCCTTTTTATGTCTTATTTAATTGATATCATACAATTATATTTAAATAACACAGAATGTAATTCATTATGTTAAAAAGTAACACATATTCTTTTTTGGCAAAATATTATCGATACAAATTATTAGTAACATAGTACTAAATAGTAATAAAATTATTTAAATGTTTAATTTGTGAGCTGGATGAGTTTGGCAAAAATTTATATCTCATCGATATAGGAGTAAATGTTAGCAGAAATTGGAGATATGCCAGCAAGTTATAGGCAGTCTTTTTGAGATAAGGGGCCCCGTTCGAATAAATATGGTATTAGAGGCAGGGCTGAATTTCCATTTTATGTGCCTGTGGGCCTATTCAAATATGCCACTTCCTTTCCTCATTTATCAGTTGAAAAAAAGCTGTGCAGGCTTTTGATAATAAAAGATACGGACAAACTTCATAAAATGCTTCATAAAAATTCTTAAAAACCTGTGTTCACAGGTTTTAAGAATAGTTGCATTTATTCACAAGTATGAATAACATGTTTGTATTTATTACAAAGTACTTTAATATGCTGTGCTACATACTGTAAATTTAAGAAAGAAAAACAGAAATCTTTGAACATATCTCTCTCTAATTAATGAAAATGTTTGTTTGACCTTTTTTTGCTTGAGCAAACTGGTTTATCATAACTTTTTGTAATATTGCTCTTAAATAGTTTTTTCAGTCTTTTAGAAAATCTTTCTGCTCAGCAGCTTGTAGCAGAAATGCATACAAATAAATTTTCTGTCATTTTATTGCATTAGGATATAAATTTATTATATTATTTTTTGTCAAAATTTTGTTTAGGGTATCTCTTTGAATGTTTTTAAATGATTGCATTGAGCAGAAAGTTATTACTATTAAATATTATTAGAGTAAATCTTTGTGACATTCCTAATATAAATAGGTTTCATATTATTTAAGTTTATTAAAAATGAAAGTCTGTTTAAAATGTCATTATTGATTTGTATTTTTGTTGGTCAATAAGTAACATTCATGAAAAGTAGAGTCACAGTCCTTTCTACTTCGTCATCAGTTACTGGTTCATCAAAAACTTCTTTCTTATTATTACTTACGACGTAGATGGGGCCTTTTTTCTATAAATGAACCACAGAATGATTTTAACTATAGCTTTACTAATCTTTTTGTACAAGTTAAACATATTTTTCATTTTATTTAAAAATGATGAAAAGCTTAACAACAATAGTCTCAGCATTCATACTTTGTGATTGTATTGTGTGACTTTAAAGTCAAATCTTTTAGAATGCACCTCACATTGCTACTATCTATGTTGTTTGAAGGCAAATAAACTTTAATTCCTTTTGCTTGTTTTTCTGGTGAATGTGGTTTTTCGTCTGTGACATGCAGAAGAATTTTGATAATTGCATCAAAGTATTTATTTGGATGTTAACATACTTCTCCTGTAGCTTGTTATAGGAAGAGTTTTGAAAGAATTCAGAATTGAAAAAACATTGCTAAAGTGTTGCATTTGTGATCTCAGAGAGAGGGGGGGAAAATGAATGTTTTTATTGTAAAAAATCAAAGAATGATCTAGAAATGTAAAAGTCAAAGATGATATAGAACATTCTGCAGTAGTGTATCCCACTAAGTTAATTGAATGGGCAAAACATAATTAAATGGTGCATAAAATATTAATAGCTTGATCATTTTTAATCTACATTGCAAGCTAGAGAAAATCTCGAATGTGTAACAACGTTGCCATGTGACAAACCAGGGCATGTCTGAGTGTCTAATCCATGTGTAGAAAGGATTTTAAAAATAAAATTGGCTAAATCGTAGCCAGCATAGCTTTTTCTTGGGGGGGGGGACATTTTGAAAACCCTTCTTCAGGATTAGGGAAAGTATGCCAGTGTTGACATCTGTAAATAGCTGCTCCACACTTGAATCTGGTTTTTGCTACATCAGGCTTAAGATATTATGAGGGCATTGGTTGTATCTTACCAAGGATTTGGCCACATTCACGTTGTAGCTTCTGCCATTTAATCTTAGATTTTATATCAGAACAGCAAATATTTAAAATTTTGCCAGCTTTTTCTAAGTTAAAGGAATTATATTAAAACTTAACTAGCCATTTCTTCCATGCATTTTTCCACCTTTGACACAGGCAGCTTTTGCATAAACCCAACCATAATTGGGAATGGTATTGGAAAAAAATGGTACAATGTTCATTATAAAAATCTTTAACTTTTTGACAAATTACATTTAAATTTTATTATCGTAAAAAAATTGTCATTATACTGACCTAAAATCTTTCTGTTGCTCCCCATGACGACTCAAATATCCCCAAAAGAACAGTATTACCAACTTTGAGAAGCACTGCTCTAAAATAAGCGTATTCATTTTGCAGTTTAAAAATGTTAAGTAAATATCTTATTATCTATAAACAGTATTCTTCCAGTTGCCAGAGTTTTGTAGCCCTAAAAAGAGGGACACTATCTCGTATCTCCGAAAATTATGTATTCAGACAGAATATAATTTTTTTCAATTATTCATGTTAAAATTAGTGTACTACTCTTACATCTGTTCATATTTATGTTGTTTTTGAAACTGTCATTTTCATTTGTAAATAGTTTGTTTTTAACTAATAAATTTGTTACTTTTCCTAAATGCAGTGATACTTTAATATTTTGTAAGTGTCAGTAAACTCATTTTTTTTATATATCAAAGTAATCACAAGTTATTAAAGGTGAAAGCAATATTGTTTTCATTGAAATAAATTCACAGAACATGAAATAAATTTTATTGTATTGCAAAGTTGTAGATTAAACGGATTACTGAAGGGGGTAAGCATGAAATGTTAAAATAACATGTATCAATGTGTATAAACATAACTGTGATATTCAGTGTTAATTAAAATAATAAATGAGCAAAAATGTGTGGTGATAAAACAGAATTTAATTTTCCCAATGGCATGATGTATTTTATTATGGTTATATTTATAAGTTAGTAATGGTAGTTTATTTTTCCCCCCATTTCTGTAATTTAAATAATTTAACATCTTCTGTTTTAAGGAGTCTATGTGAGAAGAACAATAGAATCTTATGAAGAGAGATGTAATTTTAGTTCTTCGTTTTCTGACTTCTTTTTATAATTACAATGTAAAAATATGTTTTTATTTTAAATATTTAGCTGCTACTTTTTTAAAACAGATATGGGAAATAAAATGTTTTTATAGTCTTTTTTTTCTTTCTTTTAAATTTTGATTTTATTATTTGTTATATATTTACTTTATTAAATACATA
The DNA here is from genome assembly GCA_000611955.2 of Stegodyphus mimosarum. Taxonomy (NCBI): domain Eukaryota; kingdom Metazoa; phylum Arthropoda; class Arachnida; order Araneae; family Eresidae; genus Stegodyphus; species Stegodyphus mimosarum. Next base: position 390,725 of record KK119364.1, on the reverse strand, counting down.
ATTTATAATTATAATTATTAAAAACAATCTCTCTTGCGTTACAGTTTGCAAACATTTTGTCATTTCACACTATTTCATATTTTACATTGTTATATCATACAGTTTAAACTAAAATTGGAATAATTATTAATATGTGTGAAAAATCAACTGTCTATTTACTGGTTGAAATTTGAATAGTTTATTTGCCAGTTATATTGGCTTATATTAAAATTGAATATAAAGCACACTTCTTGATTATTGTACCTTTTTCTGTATTTTGAATGCAGGATTATCAGATTTAACATTTTGTCTGATATGTGCTGGAGTCATGATTGCTAGATTGGAAGAGCAATGCATTTATATGTACAAATTAAGCTTAGGTAGGCATAAAAGCTTGAGTTTAAATGAATGTTAGTAATACACAAGAATTTAATATGTTTCATTAAATTATTTTATTCTTCTAATAGTGAATGCTGTGAGAACTAAGAGATTAAAATTCAGATTCCTTACGGAATTATGGTTATTGATATATATTCAATAAATAATTTCTGAATTATTTTGACTGGTTCAACATTATCTTATATATGAGAAGCCATATAACTATTTATTTTATGTAAATTATATATATTTTTTTAATCTTTAAAAATTAATGTAATTAAAGTAAAAGCAAATATAATTTTGAAAATGTTAAGAGATGTTTCTATCATTTTAATTATAAAATCTCATTAATAGTTTCTTTTGCCTCATAAATGATCATATTTTATAATTGCTGTTAATGAATATCTCTTCCCCCAAAAATTGAAAATGGAGTTCTTTATCAAAATGCATTTAAAGTGTGCTTTTAAGTCTGAAACATAGTCATATTGAAAATTTCTTCCCATGACTGAATTAGTGCTAAATATTTTGAAATATCTTTGTCATGAATTCTTTTTATGATTATCAATAGTTTCTCATTTCACTTCAAACTTCAAGAAAAATCTTATAAAAAGTGTTGTTAAGATTGTATTCAGCTGTTGCAACATCCATAGGAGGAAAAGAAAATGCCAGACAGACAGAATAATAAGCATGCTATTTGCAGCTGAAGGCTGCTAAAAGCATGAAATATCCAACCAGTTTGGAAGCTGAAGGTTTGTTTTGGGGCAGAAAAGAGTCCATTCAATGGTTTGATGATCTTTTGAGGAAAATGTGGCAATTTTCATTGTTTACTGATAAAAGTATATCCAGAATGTGGATTATCCAGAATGTATTACTGAATTGACATATCATGCCTTCCAAATTAGCAACTTCCTCAAACTTCTTGACAATTTCTAAGTAATTTGTTTTTCGCCGAAAGAAAACAAATCCTATAAATAATTGTTTTTATATTTGGTCGGAACTGTGCTAGTCAAAAATCTAAACAGTTATTGAATAGTTTATTATTTAACAGCTATTAAATCTCTCAAACTTATATGAAAAATCTCTTCAGTTATAAATTTTGATTATTATTTTGACTTTTCAAATTAGTATTTAAAACAAATCTTAAAATAATATCTGTATACTTTCAGACCTAGACAAGGTTATAAAAAGCAGATTGAACATCTTTTATTTTAACTATTTCTCATGTTTTCAACTTTTTTGTACTGTTTGCTACAGATTTCTTTGAGAGACACATGTAACTTCATAGGTTTCATATGACATATAAACAATTCTATCACAGCAAAATGTATGTGCAAACATAAATATATATATATATATAATGTCTTCAGAGATATTTTAAATGGGATGAAGGATTGCATTATAATGGAGCTTGCACATATACATATAGCAGTAGGCACAGTCAGTTGAGCACTTTTTTAGTTTTGACAAAACATGCTTGGCATATACAATTTAACTCATTCCGTAATTACAGTGCATTTGAAGTAAGAAACTTATTAGCCGTGAAAGATGCCAGAAGTGAGAAAGAAATGCACAGATTACAGTATGAATGTTGGTTAAGTTCTGACATTTCCATCGGTCAGAGTTTTGGTTTGTAAAATTCAGCTTTCATCTTGGATAAATGATCTTGGTACTTGGTATGTTATCATGAACATTATATAAGAAAATTTGATAGGAAATAATTTTGAAATGATGCTCTAGAAAGGGGTAAGCATTTTATTATGTTAGAACAGAAAAAGCAAATAACCAAATTAAAGAGACTTCAGAAGGGGCTACAAATTAAAGTTAGGATTTTATTGTTCAAGTTCTTTATTTTGCACACCTCATATATATATGTAAAATCTGAAACAATTATTAAACTTAGTTGGAACCAACTGGCAATAGACCTTTAAATTCTAGATTTTAATTAAACACATTCTTACTTCAAGGATACGCTTTGCATTGCTCTTACTGCAAAATCTTTAGCCCAGTCGCTGCTCGGGATTAAAACAAAGACTCTACAAGCTACGACCACAGTTATTATGTATAACCTTCTGTCGCCTGCTGCTGCCTGAATAAACCACATCTCTTGTTTCACCTTTCTGTATTGTTTAAAATAATGTGAATGTGTATTTAAAAATTTTGGAAAGTAGATTGCTCCCATTATGCTGTGCTATTCAGTATGATGTTTGAACAGCATAATTGTCAAGTACTAAAGCTAATATTGTGATTATCAAAGGATTTTATGGTTCTTCTAAGGCAATGGTCTTCATACTTTGTCAACTGACGCCATTCTTCCTCAAAACTATGAGGTTTTTTCGGGGAAACTCCATCCCACCCTTAGAAAAACATATCTTAAAATAATTATTCGATTGATCAATATTTTATAGGTATTTTATGTAAAGGCAATTTAGGAAAAGAATTGTACTTTTTATTAAAAAAATTAACATAAAATTAATATAACTTACTCATTAATAGCATTAACTCGTATTCCAGGTTTCACCTTGCGTCATATTGTCATGGTTGTACTTGCATTTCTTTTAATACAAAGTGTCCAACTGTTTTGATGTTATGTGCAGTTGCAATTTGTATTCCGAACCAGTTTGTGTCTAAATTTTATTTTTCTTGCTGAAATTGAGAAAATTTTTCCTCTTAAATACATTTTTTTTGAATGACAGTCAAATGTTTATAGCTGTGTGAGAAATTTCTAAGTATCTGCAAGAATCTACAGCCAAAAATATAGGAGCTGTTATTGCTTAAATTTAGATTTTAGCATTGAATCTGCTGATATGTTAATAAGTAGTTTTCTTCATTTGCAAACAATTCATGACCATATTATTTATCCAGTCACACTTTGTTTTTCCTTCTGGGAAATACTCTTATGTAGTTTTCTCCATATGAAAAGGTAGCGCATTGTATAACTGTTAACACTGTCTTCTAAATTCAGTTCATTTTCCATCAGAAACATGTTTAGTTTTGCAAGGCATTGCATGTCATTCTCATTTACATATGATGAGCATATGTTAAGTGTTAAAAACTTATCTTTAACTAAATGTATCTTTATACTTTTTAGTTAATAAACGCTGGTCAACTAGTGTGGAATGCTTTGCAATTTTATTTTGATGTGGACTCTGGGGTTTGACTCGCAGAACCCTAGGGTTCTGCAGAACATCTACTATGCTTATCTGCATGTGTATCATATATATTACCACTTTGACTGGATTAACCATTTGATTGGTTTCATCTTATATAGCCAGCTCTCTGCTAAATGTTATCAATGTACCATGATTGTGAACCTCTAAATTATCACACACACACACACACACACACATATGTATTAGGTATTTAATTATTAAGATTGGATTATTCACTTATTGCCTAATATAATAAATGCAATCTGCATTGTATTTATTAAGTTAGAAATTCACCTCACTTGAAATTTTGAAGGCTTCTCATCTTAAGACTCTGGGTATGTTTATTATTCATTAATAATTTGGGGAGAGCTTTTTGAAAAACAAGGCCGGTTGCAATTTTGACTTCTACAGTCATAAAACTGGCTCTGGGTCTTGCCCAGTTTTAATAGTTAGCATTTTGAAGTATGAAATTTCAGGCTTTCATATCTTTTTTCTACCCCAATCTTTCAGAAGGACTTCCAGATCAGTAAAATTTAATATGCCTATTTGTAAACTTAAATATCTGTGATGTATGTGAGATTCAAACTGTAGTGGATGAGCAAGACAGCGAGCTTTTGTTGATCTCCATAATTATAAAAATATCTATTTATTCTAAGAATTCATTTTGATAAACATATCTTCATGGTATTATATCTACAAAATCATTTTGGAAATATAAGAACTGCAGATATTTGTTTTAATTAAATTCCACAATGCTTAAAAAAAGTTTTTTTATCTCCAACTTGTGTTTAATATCAAAAGTAAAAGTAAAATAAAAAATTTGTAATATACTTGTCATTAAAGCTGAATCATTTGAGAAGAAATTCTGAAATCAACTGCCATTTCTGAATATCTCGTATTAAAAAGAATATTTATAAGTGATGTGAAGCTGAGCACATGTTGAAATAGAAGTGTCAGCCCTTTGATTTGGTTCATTGATTAATTATGTAAAGCCTTCATGAAAGAAACTTCTTCATATTTAAATCCTGCACGGGAAAACTGCATAAACACGTAGTGCAAGTATCCTGTATCACCTTGTACTTAGTTTTGCAGAATCAAAATTCACTGTTGCCAGTATTTCTGCCAAAGCTTAAGTTTTTGTAAATTCTCTTAAATTTTTTATAGTAGGATTTCTGTTTTCATTTGATTTGGATACATGATATTTTTTTCATAAGTATTTAGAAAGATTCTGATTAATTCATTAATTAAATCATTGAAAGCCACCTTTGCACTAATTTTTTTTTTTTAATACAACCTGCATCAGTTTAATTCTGGGGAAATTTTTGCCAGTTTTATATACATAAAAGGGGTTGTAAAAAATTCTGAAATTGAATTCTTTTTTCCTTGCCACATTTAGAATTCAAATTAGTTTTTAAAGTCCGAAGGGGCTTTGTCCCTGAAGGACTATTGTTTTCATGCGATTTTGTGTTGAATCACTATAAACGGCTGTATCACTTTTCAAATTGTTGCCACGAAAAGTTATCGCCCTGTATTATATTTAAAGAAATTAAATAATGAAGAATCTGCATAAATGTATGTATATTTCTCCAAATGTGATAAAACAACGGTACCCAGAGCCATCCAGTTTTGAATAACATATGCTTCCACCCGAATATGTACATCTGGAAGCCCAAATTTGGAATTTGTCTTATTATCTTTTTCATATTTTATAAAACTTAAACGAATTTTTGATGAGCAAACTCAACGATTTAAAAGCGAGCAACGGCAACACTCTATGGGAGAAAAAAAACCTTTTTATCTCCAGTGCGCGGAACTGTGTATCAAAAATTCTAAAGATATGCTCATTTTAAATTATTTTGCGATATTGCTGTTGAACTGAATTTTATGGTTTAAGTATGAAGAACATGATATTTAATAAATAATGGTAACACACAAAACATTAAAAAAAGCCCCTTTGAACGTAATTTAAAATGTGAAACCTTTCTTTTTTCTTTTTTTTTGTATAGCTAATGTAAACCATAGATATAGCAGATCTCGCATTGTGCACTAAATCCTGATTCCTGCCAGAAAGTTGGCAACAGCCATGAGAGTGGCAAAAAGCTTATTGGCAGGTATAGTAATTTTTTTTTTTAAATTTCAGTGTATCTTTTAAAGGCGTCTAAACATATGTAAAGAAATTATGTACTGATACATGGCAGCACCATATACTGCTGCTGCCTTTTTTGCACAGGAGAAATATTTTCATTTATGATTTTTGCTAGCATAGAAAATGACTGGTTTGAAAGAACAAATTTACATTGAATTCTATGTAAAATTTCACAACAATAAAAGTAACTTATGATCTGATACTAGGTTTTTCGGTGGCATAAACATTTTAAAGAAAACTGAATCCACTGAAGATGGCTCTTATTCAGACATCAGCTCAACATCAGTAACTGATGCTAAATATGAGAAAGTAACTGTTTTTGACCAAGAAATCAAAAAAGAACTTTGAGAGAGAAATAGCATATCGAAAATGCAGATAAATGGGCCTCAAATGTATACTACAGGGTTGTGTGCTCCTATTGCATTTCGGTGATTCTTTGTTCATCATAAACTAGAAACTTTTCCACAACCTCCCTATTCAGTCCAGCAGTCTTTTCCTGAATTAAAAAAAGTGATAAGGATTGAAGGTTTGCCTTATTTTAAAACATTTTGGGAAACACAACAAGTTTTTACTGAAGATATAATAATAATTGATGGGATATTTTTCAATCAGGCATTCTTCATGTGATGATTGAGCTTATTGAATGTTTCGGCATCTCATCACTGAAATCATAGATCAGTATGTATTCTAAGGGGTAGACAGCTATTACATATGCAGATAAGAATAAAGACAGAGAATAGAGAAAGGTATTGCACAAATCCATGCTTTATCCAGCACCTGAACTTAAGATCACTGGCTTGTTAACTGCTTCTACTAATCACCATACTATCTTGACTACTAATGGAGGTGAATAAGCTCCAAGTTTCAAATTAATAACTGAAATTTATTTAAGCAGTAATGATTAATTAAATAAAATCACTGCATTGGAATATTCCAAGACAGAAAGCTTAACAAACTGGATGTGCGTAATGTAATAATTTAACCATGTATCATGACAGCCTTTATCTGGTCATAAGACTTTTAATCATTTTGTATATAATAACTTTCTTATTTTCTTTAATGATGTAACTATCATTTTAATGAATGGAAGTTTTGAAAACAGAGACTAAAATTAGCAATTATTTAAATTTAACTTGTAAATGCTATATGCCATGTCACTCAGAGGATTAATTTGAACTGTTGAAGATTTAACCTATTTAATATTTATATAGTAAAACGAAAAGTGTAAAAAATATCTGTACATCCAGTCTGATCTCTCACAAAAATTCAGTGCAGTACGCAGTATATGATGTTTGTGTTGCATTGTATATTTTGTAGATAAGTTTTTATATTTTTCATTCTCTGAAATATATCTAGTACTCATATTTATTCCATTCTAATGTACTACAATGAAGTCACAGCTGTCATTTCATGGCTGTGTAGATAAAGCTGCCATATGCAGTTATTTTATCCTGAGTTGGTTTCTGACTGAATGGGTGAATGCAAGTCAATTTCCAATAGAAAATACTCCATGAAGGCATCTGTTTTAATCAGGGTTTTTGTGGAGTCGATAGGGAAAATGATCCACTCCGGCTTCGACTCCCTCACACATGTGTTACAGTTTTTTTTTTTAAATATAAAAGGAGTAATAGATGCTACAAAAAATGATATAACAGATTATTTATATTAATTGATAAAGGACTGTAGATCCAATTTGATAAACTTCAGAACTGAGAACAGTCTTTCCACTCTAACTTCAGTAGGAGGAAGAGTTGTTACTGTTAGGGCTATTTCTTTTAACTTTTCAGGATAGATTTGTACAAGTTCTAAAAGAGATGTCTTGCAAGAGTGATCATATTTCTCTATTTCTTCAAATGCTGTGTAGAAATCTTGTTTGTATATTCTTTCATTTTTATATCTAAAGGCTCTTGGTTCTTTATTTCCATTTCCTTTGCTTTTATATTATTCCAATATTTCTCAAAATCTAATTAATCAATGGAAAAAGATGATAGAGACTCAGTTGCAGTGTCTGCAGCCTGTCTTGACTTTAATACTCCAGTTGTTCTGCGAATAATTTCATTCTTAGTAAAAGTTCATAGATGGCTTTCTTTGCCTTTTTAATTTGTTCATCATCCAATAAAATTCGGTGTTTTGAATCTACATATATTGAACCCAGCAAGATCTCAATGTCTAGCAAACTAGTTTCTCTTTTTTTTCATTGAGAAAATGATTCCTTATCCAGTAAGATATCATTTTAGAAAGAACAAACATCACATTTTTCCATTCTTGCAGAAACAAGCCTCCTGTCAGTTCTTCATGTTGTAGCTTTTTTTGGAGCTATATAAGGTGTAGAAAGAAGAGTTTCCAATCCTGCAAGATCATTCCACAGTCTTTCTGTTAGTGAAACATTAGGGTTATGTACATCTTCTAAAAAGTTCTTAATTCTAACAACATCTTTGTCATCAAATATGTACTTCTCCATCGCGTTGCTTGATCAGTAATTGCTCCTTTTTCTGCTCGCGTCTCAGAATGGTATCACTTTTGGGAGTTCTTGCTCTTGGCATAAATGTAACAATGAGATTCGCAAGTGACTAAATGAATCAGTTTAATGAATAATGGCAAATATCACATCCATCCTTCATCCTTAAATTTGTTTATTAACATGTTAATCAAATGGAAAATAACTAAATGTTATTAATGTATATAAGGCCATAAATGTATATAGGCCATAAATAAAAATAATATTTCAGTTTGTCATTATTCTTATTTATTTATTTATTATTATTTTTTAAATCACTTTAATTTCATTTCAAATTGAAACTGTCCAACAAAAACTGGAGTCGGAGTCGATGTATTTTTAGCGACTGTAGCTCCAACTCCTTTTACCCAAAAATCTGCTTAACTCCAATTCCAACTCCATGACTCCGATTTCACAGCCCTGGTCTTAATACATAGCCCGTATATATTTTGCCACAATAAATTAACTAACATAAACTATTATTTAATTTTAGAAGATGTCACTTTTTTTTATTAAAAAACCGTTTGGTGCACTAAAAATTTCAATAACTGATGGGGATTTTTATTTCGTTGCTAGTCAATAGATGTATAAACAAAGCAAGAGCTTAGTGTATAATTGTATTCTATTTTAGGTTGTGTAACATAAAGTTTAAAGTATATATGCTTTTTCCTTGTATATGAAATATGGGTACTTTGATTTTATTAAATTATTACAAAGAACCTACAATGGCTTTTTTAACATATATATTAGGAAATCTGAAAAAATTTAGTTAGTGCCAGTAAGAATCAAATTTCAAATAGGACTATCAGTATTCAGTGGTTTTACTGTTCAGACAGAAATTGGTTGCATATGTTAGTTTCTCCATCTAGAAAAGAATTTATTATAGTTACAGAAGTTATTTATGCAGTTTCTACTTAGCAGCCGGCTTCAGATTTTTTTCCGTTGTATATCTATCAATAACAGGTGATTAATTTAATGTATGTCATAGCTTTTGAAAGAAGCACTTTCATTCTGAAGTTTCTAAAGAATCTTCTTCATTCATGCTTGCCTTGAATTGCAAAACCATGCCATATGTTTATCATAAACCACAGATGATATTGGGTTATTTGAATTACAGCAAAGCATGTGAAATTTTCTTTCTAAGGAGAGGGATACCTTCGTAGAGGACTTGTATTCATGTACCATATAGTGAAGCTGTGGAAACTCTCATACAGCTAATTTGTTTGCCCAGATTTGAACCTAGGTCAAATTATAAGATTCAGAAATTTTACCACTCCGTTTTTAGTAAGCTGTGGTAAACATTGAGGTAACCAGGAAGTCTGTAACTAATTTTCTGTTTTGTTAACTATTAAGCTTGACTTAGCTGCCTTTATTTATAGTGATCATGATTATTTGGCCTCTGATTAAGTTCTAAGAATATTTTTGTTTCCACACAAACTTGAGTCTTTAACTATATCTGTTAATTGTATTAGTTTGAAGTAGCAAGTGGTGTATGATATGCCAGATATTTTATTCTTTTTAAACAATTTTGATGTATTTTTAGTTTAGCAAAAACATTATGCTTGCATTTGCATGGGGAACATGATTGAGTGAGAAACATATATTCTTTTAGTTGTTGTTCATTTTAATGATTATACACATGCCATTGGGATTTTTGTTGGAATATCATGATATTAGAATTGTGTAAGAAGATATTTTCCTGTGAAGTGATTTTTTTTTTAATTTACTCTAAGCATTCAAATGTATTTCAACTATAGCTAACTTTATTTAATAAATTAAATAAATGCCTTGATAAAGCAATTTTAAATCTAGCAGTTTGTTAACAGTCTGTAAATATCTTGCCTTTGCAGATGACTTTGGTAGTTGCTCTTAAATGTCCATACATAATTGTTATAATTTTTTAGAAATCAATTTATAAAAATTTTAAGTTGCTTCAAATGTTTAAACATTTGTAAAATGGCATACATTATTTTTAATTAGTCCTTGATTGTAGTACCATGTACTTGACTATAAAATGACTATGTGATAAGTTTTGTACTTTTCTTACTAATGAATATGCCTTTTGCGTGATAGAAATTAATTTTTCCAATGTTTTATAAATTTTATATATAGTTATTTATCTGTAATTCATTAATTCATTTTTCCATTGTTTCTATATATGTTTTTGCCAGTTTTCATTCAATTTTAAGGCATAGAAAGCTAACAAATTTATTATGACAATTATAATTTTAATTCTTTCAGTATTACTTGAGAATGCATAAGACAGAGGAAGTCTTTCCAGGTTATATTGATTTATCATAGCAGTAAAATATTATACTTTGGACAGAGGAAGTTTTTCATTATTTTATTGCTTTATATGCCTTTCATTTATATTATTCTGAATCATCTTGTAAAGCATTTCTTAATTTAAAAACTATATACTTTAATGCATGCTAAAAAGTTTTGAAGAGTAGTAAAATATTGCAGAAATTGTGGCTAATTGTTTTAGATAAGTGTAAAGGATCTTCTTTTTAAAATTTTTCTAAAACTTCTCCATTTATTTAATGCATTCCTTTAGCTTAAAAGGACTTATATATGGTATGCCACTTTTTCAGATTTGTGGATTTAATGTAATCAGTTTTTAGTTGTAGAAATAATTGATTTATTTTTGTGGAGCTTAATATTTTGAAGTTATTTTTGCACATGAAAAAATGTTTTATGTTTCTTGTGACAAATTACATATTAAAGTTAAATTTTTAGAATAATTTGTGGCATAATTTAGAGTGTATATTTTATTTGAAGCTATTATGTGGCATACATAGAAAATGCTATCTTTGTTATTGCAAAATTACATTTCCAATAACATGGAATATTAGATTGTAAAAGTTTGAAAATACATAAATTGTCATTGATAAAGCAATCTCAGTAATTCAATTAACTCATGTATTTATAGGTGTGCATGAGATTCAGTAATCAACTGATATTTCTTCCTTTCCACTATATATTTTTAAAAAGATGATAAATGTAAGAGTATAAATGTTAAAATGGGTCATTAATTTATTCATAAAAATGCAGTTCATTTTGTTATTCAGGAAGTGTTCATTTTGTTGAACTGTGTGAATTCATTTCACAATAAGAATAAAAAAGGTGTTTTTTTTAAAGTACTATGTTAAAAGTACTAAGAGGCTTCAAGTCAAACCAGGGTTTTCAATTTAATTTTCAGACTAACAAAAAATATGTAGATGAATGAGAATGACTTTTATTTCTCAAGGTAATCATACACCACCCTAATTTACTTGTATAAGTATTTCACTAAAATTTGGATCACAGCAGTGTAAAAAATTTATTAGTATACTAGAGCCTTTATCAGAAGTTTTATTTCACCTCATCATCACAGTTGCAGGCTCTGAGAAACTACAGGTCGAAACAAGTAAAAATATCTGGAAATGAGGCCTAGATTTTAAGAAATACGTGACAGTGAATTTCCAATCAAGTTCCCAAAGTGCAAATCATGCAGTAGAGTATTACATGATTGTGTAATATATTGTTTTGTAGAAACAGAATGCCTTTAGAAGTAAGATTGTTTTTATCTTAAGAGTTTTATGTACATCTTTGAGGAAGCTGAGAATTGTAATCACTGTTGATGACACCTTGGGACAGAAAATCTACATGAATTTAGCTATTTTTTCCATAAATAGTACAGGCCACAACTTTGCTTGCTGACATTGTTGGTCAAAATTTGATGGGTGTCCAAGGACTTCTTCTGTTTTGGCTTCAAGATGGAGTAATGCATTCATGTTTCATCACAGATGACAATCTAATCAAAAAACAGTAGCCTTCCACTCCAAACTATTATCTTGCAGATTTTTACTTTTTCCTGCCTCCAGTTGGAGGCAGATTGTCTTGATACCTATCTTGTATTAAATTTCCAGAACTGTAGGTATTCGTGAATGAAGAATTCAATGCTTCCCCAAAAAGATGTTTATTTCACTGACTGGTGAAATGTTATCCATCAGTTTCCAAAGATCAGACATTTTCCTCATTAGAATAATTGAAGTGATTGCCAAGCCACCTTAATCCAGGTCTTACTACATTTATTAGAATCAGAATCTTTTCATCATTCAGATGTTATTGTGGCTAATTCTCACCTGTTCTGTGTTGAAGTTTTCTGTAAATTTCACTTGATTTTATGCCTTTATTCGAAGGAAATTTCATCACAACATTGTTTTCTGTCGCACTCATAAGATTGGACTCCTTGCTATTCAAGAGACTTGCTTGTTGTATGATATTAGCATTCCATGTGATAAATACAATTTTTTTTCAAATGAGCATGACTAATAACATATGCTATGATCTCTGTCCATACAGATTAGGTAAAAAGTCCTGATTTGATTTGAACCCCTATGGACATAACTTTCCTTTTCTTAATTGATTTATCTATTAAAATTTTTTATTGCTTAAAATGAAAATTTTATATTTTCTATTCATTACCATTTTAATCATATATTTTGCACTAATTAATTTCCACTAGTAAATTTATAAATTTTGAATTATGGTTCTGTGTATATTATTCAGAAGTAATAAGACTTATTTTATTATATGAAATCTTCTAATAATTTAATTAATAAAAATGTTTCATATATGATTTTATATATCATTTCTAGACTTCTAAAGTTGACCTTATAATCTGTTTTGAATTATAGGTAGTTGTAGAGTTTTTCTTGTCTTTTGAAATTATTTTGTATTTCTGTTGTATGTAAAAAATGTAGCAAAACTATTTTACGATTAAGACAAGAAATGTAAACATTTTTCAATATTTAAATTATTTCGAGATGAGCAAGTTCTTTTAGATGATGAAAAAAAGTTTAGACTTTAAAATATTATACATATTAGAAATATATATAAAAAAATGTAGATGGAATGAAAATGTATGACAGCATGGGATTTGTTTTCAATCAGAAACAAATATTCTCTTCATAATTTATTCTGGAAATTTCTGTGGATATTCTATTATCTTTCTGATAAAAATTTGAATTTTAATTAAACATTTTAATGGCATTTATTAATCTTTAATTTAGAAATTCAATTTGCTAATTAGATTAACTTTTAGAGCAAACATATTTTATATATTAGTTTCCATAATGAATACTATGGTGTTTAAGCATCCATAATGTGAACTGAATGTAGAATAGATAATTATTCTAAGCTCTTAATTTATAACATATATTTTGGTTTATTAGATTATAGCAAAGTACATTAGGGCTATTTGCTTTTGTGGAAAACTTTTTAAGGGAAACTGGCGAATATTCATGTTATATATAGGAAAAACCATGAAAAAATACCATGCAGTCAGTCCATTTGCTGAGATTTGAACCCATGCCTAACTACCTGTGTTCATTTTATCCATTTGGCCACTGGTGGGCTTTTATTACAGTAGTATACGTATCAAGGGAAGTTTTATGGTACAATTGAAAGCATCAATATCTTCCAGTGAAAATATAAACAAGTACTTAACTAATAGAAGTTATGTTACTCCTTGGTAAAAATTGCAGATGCTACAGACCAGATTTTTCATTTATTTTCAAGTAATTAATTTTAGGAAGAGATTTCTTTTAAGTTGAGAATTTGTAATTCAGATTTGTTAGAAAGGATCAAGGAAATCATCTTAATTAAGAGTATAATGCAGTAAGTCCCCCCTCAAGCATGTATATTATTCGCAGGCAAGCATGTATGAAGGAAGTCTCTGTTTTAACTTAAATTATATGTTTTTGTATGTATTATGTAATTCAGTATCAAAAATTTTATCTGAACACATTTGTACGCTGAAGAGCAATTGAATCAGGGGTACCTGTTTAGTAGAACATAGCACCACCTTTCTGCTTGATGACAGCTATGATTCATCTTTGCATGACTCAACAAGACACTGGAAGTGATGGGAAGCCACATGTATCCACGACCTCCTGAACAACCTCCCGCACTTCATGAAAATTAGGTGGAAGGTGGTCGGAGTCTCAAACATCATTCTCAGCTGTATCCCAGATGTGCTCGATCGGATTTAGGTCAGGTGACTTTGATAGTCAGGAAAGCATGTGCAGGTCTGTGGAATGTCAGGATGTTCATCCAACCAATCTGATACAATTTAGGAGCGATGTCATGGTGCACTGTCTTTTTGAAACATAATCTTTATAATGGCCTGTTGAAAAAAAAAACATACCAGAGCAGATGGTCGTCAAGGGTATCCTGGTAATGTTAACCTGTGAGAGATGATGTCACACATACCAGGGGTTCCATTTCAGTCAATATGAATACTTGCCAGACAAGAATACCACCTCCACCATCTTGAAGAGTTCCCTACTGTCAAAAAGGATCCATCACTTCATGTCATTTACACCGTACATGTACTCTGCCATTAGCATGTACCAAAGTGAATTTCAGCTCATCACTCCAGGGAACACTTTTCCACACCTTGAAAGTCCACTGGCGACGTTCTCATGCCCATGCTAGTTGTTTTGTGCAGTCAGCAGAGGGACTCATAGGATTTCTCTACCCCTTTGAGAGAAGATGCCTTTGTATGGTGTGGCAGTTTACATGTTGCTGTGCACCAGCATTAAAATTGATGGGTGATTTGTTGCACTGTGACCAGTCTGTCCACTGTTACAGTGCAGGCTAGTTGATGACAACCTTGGTTATCCATGCACTGTTGTTCACAGCAGTTGGCTCTAGCAGGGATGGTTTTACCAGAATCGACATACTCGCAGTACACCCTTGACATAGTGTGCATGAAAATCCAACTGGCTGCACTACTTTCGAAATGGAATGACTGCCCGATGATTTAGCCACAATCAAATGCGCTTAGATCTGAACTCTTACCCATTTTGCTTTCGACTCTTACTGATAGCATGAACAGCACTCCTTATCTTCTCAAACTCCTGCTTATATCATTTGTAAGTCACTTACAGGCTTGAGCACAGCTCAAAATTTGCATAATGCCAGCTATCCTTAAATCAATTGCTCTTCAGCATGTTTATTATTACAAATAGTCTCCAGAGAAAGATCTAAAAGATTTTCCATTTTATGCATGAAGCTTAGGATGTTTTAATGTGATTATGATGGATAAAAATGTGTTGAATCTAAGTTTTCTTTTAGTGAGGAATAACAAAATAGATAGCGTGGTTAATGTAAAATAAAAGGTATAACTAGAATTATATTAAGATTTACCATTTCGTTTCTAAATGCTACATTGATTGAATGCATATTTACAAACTGAATAAATCTGCAAATGTTGTGAAGATTTTGATCAAAGTAAGAAAGCAGTTATTTAAAAAATTATAAATTTCTTGTTGTCTAAATAATAGAATGCTGTATGACATATTTTAGATCTTGGAAATAAAAAGAAATATGTATTATTTTTTGAAAAAAAAAATCAGTCATTAATGATAAGGTATAGAATGAAATTGAATGTCTAAGAAAAGCATATGAAGCAAAATAATAGGCCTTATCTTTTCAAAGTGTAAAAAAGGAAAATAACTATCCTTATGAATCACTTTTTCACACACAATATAATGAATGCATGATCAGATACAAAGTAAACGTAATAAGCATTTTCTATAAATAGTTGATTTGAAATAATTTTATTTATTTTCTCTGTTTAGTTGTTTAGCTTTGCTGATTTCTAACTCTCATAGCCATAATCATGTTGAGTTAAGAAAATGGATTACATTTCTTTATCACAAGAATACATGTTTTACAATTGTTTCGATTTGTAAAAAATAATTTTAATCAAACATAATTTACTATATCTTTAAAAATTCTGGAGTTATATTTTGTATCCAAGTTTTAAGTAAGTTTTTGAATTATTACAAATTCATTTGTATATTAAGTTTTCATTTTCAGTTCTATTTTATCCAAAAGTTAAAAGATTCAAACAAACAAGCACTGCTAAAACATTATTAAGGCATTTTGAAATATATTATGATGTATGTTTTGACAGATTTAAAAAAATCATTTGTTTAAACAGTCTACATCCTTCCTCAATATATTTATACCAAAAATGTGCCTTTTAGTGACTTAATGCATAGAAAAATAAAATGTCTCTTGGTTGTACATAGTAATTATTTTTATGTAATTTACTTTTATGCATAGGAAACATAGAAGTCTTTTTTTTTTTGGCTATGTTTTTAATATACTACTTCCGTGCAGTTTTTAAGGTATTGATTAATTGAAAGTATATGTCGAAATTAGATTTCTCTGATTTGGCATTTATTTGCATTAAATATAATTATACATTTATAATTTTTTTCCATTTGTCAGTACAATTGTCTCTGTGACAAAAATTTTTTACTTCTTTCATCATCATCATCATGCACACTTAACTAAGCAACTTGAGAAAATTAAATTTTTAATTAATGTAATTGAAGCTGATCAAACTTATTTGCAAAAATGCATAGTATTTCACATCTGGATCAAAAGGTTTATGAAAGCAAAATGTTTTTTCATTTAAAATATGTTAATCTGAATAATTTATGAAGTTATGTCAGATCGCATTCTCATCATGAGACAATCTGTGGAGATGTTAACCCCCCTTACAAACTTTTTTCCTTAACTGTGTGTTTAGGACATAGAATTTTTTTAAAGTCCTAATAAAATATTTTGCAGTTTTTTCAAGCAAGAAATGAAAATATAAATAAAAAAATAACTTTTGCTTAATGCAAAGTCATAGTGTAAGGTTAAGCTAGTTTACATAATCAGCACTTCCTGTCACAGCAAAAATTTTTAGGTAGTAGTATTTGGGATTATCTTCTGTTACTATAAAGTTCAGTTTTTGAAGATTCAGTAAAAAAATACACATATAATTCCTTTTCTTAATTTACGTGATTAGGAGGTTCCACCCCCTTGTGAAAGAGAGAGAATGATTTTGTAAACTGACATTAAAATAACATAGGAATATATAAAGGTATTAAAAAAAATATATGGGCAATTGTAACGACATTTGTTCTGGGTATCTTTTCCCTGTAGGTTAAAGAAGGACTGTAAAATTACTATATATTGGACAATGAAATTATTATATTGGGGGACTATAAAAGCTTCGAGAAAATGACAAATTATAGACACATGGTAGATGAGTCAGATGTCATAATTAAATGCTGATATGTCTGATTGGCTAGTTACGATGCATAAAATTAAATCTCCCTGTAAATAAATGCACAATGAAAAGTTATGAGAAGTAGCTACCTATATAGTGTAGATATCCTTTCAAATAGTAACGTTTGACAAAACCTAAAATCTGATGGAAAAGCAGATTTATTTGGGATAGTTGATGATCCAAAATTTTTAAAATTTCACTCTTTTTTTCCTTGTTTGAGCATCTTGCCTCAACATTTTATAAACAGGTGAATTTCATGTATTCGGTTTTAAATGTATTTAAAAAAAGGGGGAGAAGGAGTTTGCTTATGCATCGTACACTTTTTTTAAAGCTTTTTGCTCATTCATCCTTTTCTAGGTAAGAGAAAAATGAAGTATTTTAAAATTCAAAATGTCAGAGTAAAATATTCATTCAGAAACACAAATACATTGGATTTTAAGTTTATAGTGATTCGATTATAAATACATTAATTGTCACTTATTTAAAATATGTATGTAAAAAATATCGTTTCGAAAATTCCCCTTCCCGCTGATTTGTATAAACTATATCTGTATCAAAAAAGTTGCTGATATATGTTTGGGAGAATTTTAAAAACAATTTAACTTTTTTTTTTCTTCTAAAATGATAAACTTTCAAAAAAAAATTTTTTTTTAATTTATTGATAAGTCATTTAAAAAAAATTCTAGAAACTTATTCTGCAAAATAAGAATGATATTTTTATTTGCGTTAATGAATTTATTACAGTAGGCACCACTTAAAGTGATCACATTTGCCCATCGCAGTTATGATAACATTAAGCGATAGAAAAATAGCCTTCAGAATATCAATGGAATTTAGCTAATTTAATTAAATAGAAAAATATAAATACAGCATTTTAATTAGGAAAAAAAGAGCTATGGACAGTTGATAGTCTGGAATGCTTACTCAAAAGTTCCGTTTTTATTTGACCGATACTGTACACTAATCTTCAGTTTGTTATCTTCAGAAAGTTTATCACATGCGCTTGGATTTGTTTCAGAAAGGAAGAGGTAAATATCTTCTGCCATTGAATCTGTAGCTTGAGGTTTTTCATCAACATATATCAAAGCAATAAGTTCATCACAATTCATGTTAGTTGGAGAAATTTTTTTATCTTCTTTTATTTTATCATTTAGTAAAAGGTTTGCATGCTTAAAACAGATCTGTATTGTCTTTTTCGGAGACGCAGTTCCAAGACTTTAATGTTGCTTTAAATTGAAATCAAGATTTCTCGCGATATAGTTCTGTCATTTGGTAATCTCTTCAATTTCAACCTTATTTGGCGATTTTATTTTTTATTTGGCTATTAAGTTTAAAAAATTCATTCTGTAATATTATGATGATATTAACCTCTTGTTAATCACAGTAAGCGATGTATTATCATGTTTTAGATTGCAAATGTGCCGGACTTCTGCAATTCGATAACATCCGTCATCTGTGGCGGTGCCCATTGTAAAACTTTTTTTTTTTGAAAATGAGCTGAGTAAGTTAAATTTTTTTCAATACAAGTTTGACTATTAAGTGCATGAGGACTGTCAGTCTTTATTTCCATTTTTGCTCATAACACGATGGAAGTTAATATTCTGGGGTCTAGTATCTCTCTTTCTTTACCACAATCTCTTGAATGAAATTTTGTGTGGTAGATTATTTCGAATGCTCCCATTCCATAAAGAACTCTGTTGTCTCAAAAAAGTTCATGTGAGTTCAAATCCAAACTGATTAACATTCAGCAGTCATCATACAGTTGTGGCAGGCTTTTAAATGTAGTGTAAAATAATTAATAAAATTTTAGAAATAAAAATGTGAAATAGAAAGAAATTACTGTATATGTTTATATATATAAAAAGATCAATGTAACATTGCTTTTTTTTTATTTTTAAAGTTTAGAATACATTAAGAATTTAAATGTGAGACAAAATTTAAAAGATTTAATTTGATGCTTACAATAAATGCACGTAATAATTAATATTTATATATAGCTCTTGAGCCTAAGAGCAGCATGGAATGCTTGCCGAAGAATGGAATTTGTCTCCCGAATACTAGATTGGGAGTCCAGATGTCTACGAAAAATTCGAAATCTAAAGTTCAGAAAATTTGGGATTAAGAATAATGACACATCTATGAAATAACATTTTAAGTGATCATCCTCCTTTATGCGCATTCCGAAGAAATGGTCTAAAGATAATGGATACAGTCACATGAAAATCATTGGCAGTCTACTGTCAAAAAACTTTTAGCTGAAAAGGTTATGATTGTGAAGTCTTAATTATGGTTGAATTTATTAAATTAATGACAGTTCGTGTATCGACACATTTTGAGTGCCCTTGAAAAACAGGATTTTCTTGAAGTCAGCAAGAGTATTTGAAATAAATTATCTGTCTTTAAGTACAAAAAATATCTAAACTTGGGGAATATGAGATTTGCCAGTTAATCTCTGTGACTTGTCATGATGGCATTGTGTAGGTTATTACATCAGTACTCAGACAAATGTGTGAGAATGT
Source organism: Stegodyphus mimosarum (assembly GCA_000611955.2). Classification (NCBI taxonomy): domain Eukaryota; kingdom Metazoa; phylum Arthropoda; class Arachnida; order Araneae; family Eresidae; genus Stegodyphus; species Stegodyphus mimosarum. The sequence goes on along the minus strand of KK119364.1, from coordinate 370,936 downwards.
CAGTGTGAGAATATGCTTCGAAATAGTTTACTGAGAAAATATTGTATCAAACTACAGACAAGGAAAAACTTGTTGCTGTTTTTGAGTATGAATGTTATTGTTAAAGCAATGCAGTGCAGAAGTTCATAGTATCAAAAAAGGATGCAAGCAGGATGTCGCTATGTATACACAGTACTGTGCTAGTGTATAACTTCCGGGTAGACAGTTTTCAATCCTGAAAATCAGCTGCATGGATAATGCGGATCTTTAAAGTAGAATTACAAGGAGCTGAAAGCTGTAATGGAAACGGATCCGCCTTAAACTATAGATGAATTAGAAGCAAAGTTCCAAAAATACTTTTGTTGAAGGGCCATATGAAGCAAGCAGAAGAGCTAGATAAATGTATTCTGCATGAATTAAATGAGCAGCAAAAGATAATTCTTCTTAAAATCTACGTTTTCTTGTCTTATAAAAGTGAACCCATTCTGCATCATATTATTATGTGCGATGAAAATTGGTTTGTTTTCAATAACTGCAAGTGTTTGATAATGATTGGATGAAGATGAAATGTCAAAAGACAGTCTGAAACTGGAACTGCACTAGACAATGCTCATTATGTATTTTTGGTGTATTAGCAGTAGTACAGCCTTTTTATTGAACTCGGTCTATAGTGTCTGCTATAGGAGTTCAATCAAAATAATGTGGATGCTCATGAGGAAATAGTTGAGACTTTTAAATCGAAGCAAGCCATTCCATTTACAAGTTAATACATGCCCTCATACCACTTGCTAAATGCTACTGAAATTACAGAAGCTGAACTTGGACACTCCCTCCACATTGCCCAAGTCTTGCACTAGTAAAACTACCACCTCTTCCTGGCACTAGATTACATTTTTTCAAGACGAAATCTTCAATAGGTTGTAGAAAATGCTTTTTATGGTTTGGCTTGGTTTATTTGATTATGGCAAAGCACTGGAGGGCTATATGCATAAGAGGAGGATGCCTTTCTGGGGGACTTTCTAAGGGAAGCTGTCGTTGCACATCGAAAAAACCACAAAAGCCCCCATGCAGCTAACCCGTTCTCCAGGATTTGAGCCCCGGACCGAGCAATCAGTTTTCAGCGACTTTAGCGTTGGGCCAAATGCTTTTTATGAATTTATGTCCGCAAGTTATCTGATTATCACAAAGTTGCTAGAATCAACAAGCTAAATCCCTATAAATGGCCAGTGGTGTTACATACTACGACTATTTGTACTGTTTCCTGTGGTAAATATAATGAACATTAAGTGTTACTTCCAGGTTGGACATTATTCATACATAATCATCAAATACAGATATTCATACTGAAACAAATGAAGTATGATCTCTAGTATATATGTTAAATTTTCATGTTTATAGCCATATTCTAAATGATGCAGCTTGAAGCATTGTAATGAATCACTGTGTAGCTGTCTTTCATCCAGATTTATATATTTGTGAGAAACACGTAATGGTAATGTTTCATTCTGTTCATATATACACACATATATAATTTACGTTATGAAATTCTTCCTAATCTAATTGCACATGCAATTAATTTTACTTTTTTTCAGTTCATTATAAATTATGGTGCATAATTTTATGGTATTTTTTATTTTTAAATTGCTTCTCAAATAATTGCATTTGTTTTTAAGTTCCTAGAGCTTGTGTTTAAGTCATCAAAGAAAAGTTAAATTATATGTGTATCACTTTCGCATGTTAGATTTTTAAAGTTCCATTTCAAGTTTTCATTTTAGCTTTGAGTTTTAGTGTTATTTTCCAAAGACCTAATTTTTATCCGCTTAAGTTACATCACACCATTTTTATCATTTAGTGTCGCCATATAGATAGTTGTTATTCAACATGTAGTTGAATAAAATGAAATCTATATATCTGATGAAAAGAAATAGATACAGTGAAAAAGTAATTTTCTAATATATGTCGTTTCTCTGCATATTACGAATCAGAAGTAATTTTTTTCAAACACCATTCAGTGTAGAAACAACGTTTTGAAAATTATATATATATATGTTTTATAAGAAAGGACATTTACAGGCAGTCTTCAAAGTATCTCGCTTTTACTAGGTAGTGAATTTTTTTTTTTTTTGTGCATAATACAAAATTATCACTTTTCTTCAAAAAGGCAAAATTCAACCCTAGATTGACGTTGCTTTTATAGGCGTCAAGCAAAGTCTGAATTTTGTCTTAAAGTTTGAAATTTCATGGTTCTCTTATGTATAGAATAAACCATATTGTAAAGTCATGAGTATTTTGAGGGAAAAATGTCATTTTAGTTTTTGCAATTATATTTCATCTGTCTCCTTTTCTGGTTTTGTATTAACTACTTCCAGAATGATAACCGACTGTAGCAATCTGATGAGAAATTCAGCTTCAAAACAGATTTATATAGTTTTAAACTTTAAGTATTTCTAACACTATAATTAGTTTATATATCTGTCAGCTATTATGATTCCAGGAATGAAGTAGTTTAAAAATGGTAACTAAATAAAGTCTGATTAAATTCACCACTGAAGCGTATTTATCTGTAAAGCATTAAAATTTTCCGCAATGACTAATAAATCAGCGAATTTCAGATTTTGTTCAAATATTTTTTAATTTTTGTCTTACTTGTTGATTTTGATTATTTTTCATATTTAAACAATTTTAAAACTAGAATTAACATTAGAGTTATGCAAAAAATACACTGCGAGGTAATGTTTTTCAAAATCTTAACTAGAACTAGAACTTTGTATTACTTTTTGCTAGACTTTCGGAACGCCTTTTTCCGACGTGATGTTTAATCATCTTCTGTCGTACGTGAGTAGTACTGAATGACCCTTGTCTAGCTTTCAAAATGAGCTACTTCTGTGTCATAGCAAAGCAACAAGTTTTAAATTTTGAAAACGTGATCTAATAAACATGTTGATTATATCGATATATAAAGTACGCTAAAACCACAGATCTGCATCTTCTCTTATATAAAATAGATCCATTTTCTTTGTTACTTTCAATATTTTATATTAAGTTAAAAGAAAGACATATCTGTTGATATCAGAAAATGAAACATCAAAATTAACTTGGAAATGTCATAATTCTGTTCCCCCTGAAAAATGATTCATGATGTTGATATGGTATCGCCAAAATATAGTCTGAGTCTAGTAAGGGGTTTTAAAAGTGTATAAGTATGCCCTGTAGCCTTCTCTGGTTATGTTTCTGTTTTTCCCACTTATATTTTTAAGCTCCTGAGTAGGAGATAACACCGGATATTTTTCGTATTCAGAGCAGACATCTCTGACGCCTTTTAATGTTAAAACAAAACAAAACAAAAAAAA
>KK119364.1:354117-367561 GCA_000611955.2 Stegodyphus mimosarum | reverse complement strand
GTAAAAAAAAAAAAAAAAAAAAAAAAAAAAAAAAAACTAACTGTCCGTACGGCTTGCTTTTTTTATTTGTGCTGAAACCAGAAGTAATTCCAACAAATCTTTTAAGCTATTCATTAGTAGAACATTTCACATTTGTGCTTTACAACGTCGAGAATTATTTTTTTTTTCCTGCCATGAATTAACTTTAAACTTTTAATAGCATTTAAAGTCTCAGAAATGAAATTCACTGCATCGAAAATCGCAAGTTTCTTCCAAAATATCGAAAAGTTTCTATCATTTTGAAGTATTAATCTGATATTTATTTATTGGTGTCAGTGGTTGGGAGGATAATGCACAGATGATCTGAAAAACGGATAACTGAGAATTCAGTGTAGTTATATAAGCTTAATGTATATGATTTGGATATACATTAGGAAGTTAGCTTCATTTTTAAATTAAATGAAGATTGTATTTTAAATGTTTATAATTTAAATTGTTTGTAATTTAGGAAGTATAAAGTTTTCATGTTATTTTAAAATATGAACAAAAGTAAAATATTTGCCATTCAGAGAAAATCCAATATATTTATATAATTCTGTGTGTACTAGCGTTCTGCTGTTTAACAGCTAAATGTTTAAAGTGATTTTTTTTTCTCCTTATAATGGCATGAAATACATACATGTAAAATTTTCATATATTCGTCAAAGATAAAAGCATTGTAGCTAAGAAACTAAATATTTTTACTTTCTGGTAATAAATTATAATTCTATTTAAAATAAATTTTATAGCATAGCCATATGTTTAGAACTATGTGGTCTACTGTGTATGTAGAATGGTGACTGTCTTAATTTCTTCTTTGCATACTTTTTTTTTTTACTTCTAGTATATAAAAAATTAAAATGTAAACATTTGAATGACAAAGTGTATTTTAATTTGCTGTATATTTTGCATTTTGATTGCTTTGTCTTCGAATAATGCATATGAATTCGAAAATAAAGACTTTGCAATATTTTTTCTAAACTTTTAACCTGTGTAAACGTTGGAGTTCTTTTAACAGCAAGAAATTGGGAATTTTTTCTAGTGTTTAAAAATATGCAGGCATATAGTCAAAAACGTAACAGTAAGTAAAAAAAAAAAAAAATTAGCGCAGATCCAGGATGGAGTACCTTTTTCAAAATCATAAAAACATTGTTAGCATATTAAAATAAAAACATGACTTTTAAATAATTTTTAGTTTCAAATTATATACTGACGTAAGATTAAATGCACTGTCCTCTAAGAGTTACGTTCAAATAAGTTTTAGGTCATAACTCTTAATATATGTAAGAAATAAATATAAAATATAGCATTCATGTATAGATGATATGATAATTTATTATACATTTTAGTGATTTTATGCTTTTCACTTTAAAAAAAAAATCCAAATATTGTTATCCAAATATGTTATAAGTAATGAAAAGACGAAAAAAGCATTTTGCAAAAAATAACGTAAAAAAAAAAAAAAGAAAGAAAGAATAATACGAAATGTGTTACCCTTGATATGAATGCGAGCTTGAATCATCTCTCCATACCATCAATTAAGTTAGACATTTCATTTATAGAAACGTCCATGCATGCTTTAATTCCTATTGCAGTCCATTCAAAGATGTTAGAGGGCCGGTACAGCTGCCTGTGTTCTAGATGGTGTCATACATATTAGTGGACATTAGTTTCTTTTTTTTTTTTTTAAGAGGTTACGATTTATACGTCTAACAGTTTTGTACATTGTCACATCATTCTCGCTAAATACACTCGCGTGCAAAATTAGGAGAATTTGCGAATAATGTCTTATTTTTATGAAGGTGTTAATTATGCCTCCGAAAAATTACGCAGATATTCAAAGTCGAATACGTAAACATACACATGCGTGTCTGCTGAACTGTGGAAGGGATATTAACGTAAAAGAGGTTTTCGGAGTTTTGTGTGCTCGCGACAGTCGCCGTTGTTTCTCGCGAGTTGGGCATAAGGTAAAATATGTAGCCATGTACATATGAATGATAGAATGAGATGGAGAATTGTCAGATCGGAGGCAGGTCAATCACTAGCGGAGGTGGCAATGTAGCGCCTAGTGTCGTGTGCAGTTTTGGACATGATCTTTATCGAGAAGGCCTGGACAAGGTTGACCAAGATCTACAACGACGAATGAGAGTCGTTATTTGGGACTTTGCCAGGGTAATGTAGCAGTTTTATAGAATAACAACACATCATCTAAGTAAAACGTAATGCGTGACATTAATATGCGCATAAACAAAATTTATTACCATTAAGGTTGCCCAAAATTTTCTAGTTGCTGGGTAGTGTAAGCTCAACAAAAATGTGGAAGGGGCTATACATAGTATGTAGCTTAAAATGTTTTTTAAATTACAATATTACCTAAATTATTATATTACAGACTGCGTTGTACAGCAAAAAACTGAATACAAATGTATGTGTTTTCACCAAAAGTGACATCATGAACAAGCATGCCCGCTTAGAACTGAAAATGTTTCTTTAAATAAATACAACTTACAAAAATCCACTTAAATAAATTGTTTATTATGTTACATATTTGATTGCTTCTGTAAAAGTTCTATTTGTCAATCAACTAGAAACGGAGGAATAACTATACTGAAACACATTTGATATGGTATGAAATCTGCCCTCAAAATCATCTGATAAAATATGAATTAATGCCACCTATTTTTTGATGTGTTATTTGACTGGGTTGTAGCTTTTAATATGAGATTGTATCTATCTGAGCTTAATTTGAAATGCTATTATTCTTTGAAGCATCATTTATTATACTGATATGCAATTATTAAGGGCAAATTTTCACATGTAATGTCTCGCAGCCGTATTATAAATTGGTACAAAGCATACCATAACTTCGTCGAGATGCGAGACTGTAAGAAAGGTGGACAACAGTGACTGAGAATTCAAAGAAGGAAAGAAACTCCATTCAAAAGAGTATTCCAAACACAGGAGACGAAAATATCTATATGATAAGTAGTAGACAAGAACATTTAGTTCCTAGTAAGGGATTATGACCAATCTTAACGGCCAATCCCTGCTGTTCGAAGATGGCGGTGTGCTGTCAGAATATCCAAAGAATGCCTGCACTTGTTCGGTTGTATTTATATCAGAACATTGCGAGCGGATCCATGCATCGAGGATAGTATCTACTTGCCTCTCCCCCCTAGCTTTAGGTACTGAAAATTTTAAGTATTCGCCTAATGTTCCTTTTCTTCAAGCGTTCATAAAGCGAGTGGATCTAAATTTTAAACGTTCAAGTAGTGGTCATTTTCGTTTTACTAACTGATGTGCTTATGGGTTTGGGGTAGATGGGTTGTGACTGATGAAGTAATAATAGTGAAAAGCTTCAAGACAACGGAAATATGTAATATTCTTGATGGTTCTGAATATAATTGCACGTGAGAAGACAGACTGGACGATGGTGACGATCTGAAAGCTCTAGCAGACGACACTAATAGCAGTCCCAGCAACATTAAATGATCTGAGGCCTATATGAATTAGCAGAGGATATTCAAGGTACAGCAGTCTTACGGAAAATAACTTTAAGATACTGTAATGTTGATATTACTATGTCTTTTTAACGCTATGTTAGTTTCTTTTAAGTAAATACTATTGTGATAGTTTACAGGGAGTTTGTCCATGAATACTTTTCATTTGTTATGTTCTTACTGTTACCGCATACTTCAAAATTAAATTATTCCCATAATTTTCCTTTCGCACGATAAAATTAGGAGAAAAAAAGGGGGGGTAATATGCAAGTAAATATGGTACATTCATTCTCCGATATTTCAGTAACAGCCGCCGTACGATGCGCGTTATGAAGAGGGAATTAGGTCCCAGAACACACCGAGAAAGGCTAATCCGAAATACAAAAACTTTGCTACAATAAAGTCTGAGATGACTAAAATTCAATGGAAGATGAAGAGTTCCATGCGAACAACAAATATTGTCTCTTTACAGGAGGACTCCTCCAGCTCCAGGTGATGCTTTTGAACAGTACTGGGAAAGTGATTGTTGTTCCCCGCTCTCTCCTGATGAATATTAATTAATGAAGATTAAAATATGCAAATTTCATTTCTGCACCACTAGTGTTTTTCAGCATAATTTTTCTTATTAAATTTCATTTAATCTGAATTGTTTTAATTCACTGTAGGCATTTGTGGAATGTTATGAGAAGATTCAACCAATGTTTATACTATATATTTGTATTTTCCTGTGCGTTAATGCACAGTACATTAAAGTTTATCCATAAAATAGTATGTATATTAATTATCAATTTTATTTTCATCATGTTTAAAAGTAGTTTGATAAATTACAGCTTTCCTTCCTTATTCAGGATTTTCTCGGTATAAAAGTGCAAGAAAATTACAAAATGATAATAGCCGAAGAATATAAAACATTGAATATTTAATTAAATTTTAATGTATTTTATAATAGAATCATACTATGAACAATTGAATAATCTGAATCATGCAATATAGAGCAAATTTAAGTCAGTTTGCAGTTCTTTTGAAACGGTGCCACCGAAAAACCTGTCGGTTTTCCATATTTCAAGGTTGGCAACTACGTAAATGCTGCAGCATGAAGAAGATGACTTCATTATCAAACTATGTTTAGGAGTGAATCTTCATTTCCTCCTTATGGGGTAGATTAGGGCACAGAATATTCCTATCTGGAGGTCCGAAAATCCCTAGGAACGTGTAATATCCGAGTGAAATTCCTCAAAAGTTAATGTTTTTTGTGCAGTATCTCGACAGTAAGTTATTCTTTTTCACTGAAGCAAGTATGACAGTAGGGCATGTCTGGATATGCGAGCGTGGTTTCTCAAAAACAAGCTGAATAAGAGAACTGTATTTGGCAAGCAAGATGGAATAGCATCCCCCGTCTCATTGGCATGTCTTTATATAGAAATGTTCGAATGATGTAGTTGTCAACGGCTGAATTCGTTGCCAAGGTCCGAGTGACGGGGTTTATCGTAGATCCCAAGGTCATTCGATTTGACTCCCATGTGAATTTTCCCCTTTGGAATTTTGTCAGAGATGCTGTAGAGTTGCTAAATATTGCAATTTTCCCACTATTACCTGAATTGCAATGCATAATTAAAGCAGATATCGTTTCCATTACTCCAAACATGTTGATTTAAGTCTGGGAAGAACTCTCCTTTTCAATCGGTATATACCGCGTGATGAAAGGTTCTCAAATTGAACATTTGGAGGGAAAAAACAGTGTACTTTCATTTCATGTATAATTCATTAATGTAAGTTAAAGGTAGGTAAAATTAAACAGCTTTCAAGCCCAATATTCATTTTTTCCTATACCCTGTAACGCGTAAAGGCAAGAAGAGAGTCAGTTAAAAAAGAAGGTAAGTTCAATTGTAGATTTCTTCATTAAGTTATATTCATACCACTCTCGTTATTTAAAAGTACGCGTATGAAATATCAATTTAAATCCCATCGAAGAACCTAAGAATAACAATTTGTATCTAGAAAAAGAAATGTCATTCAGAGAAAGAGTTTCATACTAATGAGAAAAAAAGCTTAAATGATGCATTTCGGAAATTATTATAACTATTATAATAAAGTTTCCTAATTCATTTTTAGTCTTTTATTATGAAAAATTAATATAATACAATTTCATAAATCTGTCACAAAATTTACTGCTTATATTTTCTTCCGTATAAGTTAATTATTCCATTTAACGATGATGTTAAAATCTGAAAGAAATATCAATATATAGTATATTTTAAGTAAAAAGTGATAAAAATCCACAAACTAAAGACAATATGAAAATTTTTTTAAATTTACATTATAACATTTTTAAGATCAGGGATTCTCAACGGGGTCCAGGTGGAACCTTTCGGATCGATGGAAGTTTAAAAATGATCTATAGCGTTCCAGGGGTTTATTGGGGGGTCGACGATAATATTTTCTGTTTTAAATTTTAATTTTTTAAGAATGTAATTATTTTATAATAATAACTGTTTTATTATGTATAAATACAAATTTGCATAGGGTGGAAGAATCCACGCATCTAAAGTCGAATGTCATGACGCTTTTGTATATGTGTCGAATGCCGCCGTCGGTTTTTGTCTACGAACACTAGGCAGAACTGGGAAATCTACTGGACCTTAAATAGCAGATGCAACCAATCAGAAGCAGTTTCGTTTTTCTCTCGCTGATGTTTTTAAAAATTTTTTTGAAGCGAAATTATTTTCGTTTGTTTGGTAGGACTGGGAAAATTCCATTCGGCGCACAATTCAAACGCCTTACATAAGGGCTTTCTTGTAATAATTAGTTGCTGTAGTCTTCTTGGCGTATAGTATAGTAAGACGTTTCAAATTATTTAACAGTTAAATAACAAGTAAAAATGTATTTGTGAATTATTCTTTGCGTAGATATTACTAATTAGTGTTTTCATTATTAAATTTTTAAAACTCTTATATGCCCTCAATTATTCAGCCATTCGCTTGCCAAAAAAAAAGTGTTTTAATATTTAGCATTTGGTTTTATTGCGTCTCCAGAGAACGATTGTCTCCCAACATGTTTGATCCGTGAAAAAACATTCAGCAATGATTATATGAAAGACCATATGGAAACAATGCATCTTGCTAAGAAAGATATGAATTTGGATTATTTCAAGAATCTTAAAGAAAAATTTGCGTATCTTTCCACAACGGGGATTAAATCATTTCTTAAGACGTCTACTTCTGTAAATAATGGAGGAGGATTTTATAGTATTTCTTTGTTAACTGCGAAAGCTGGATATCCACATACCACTGGCGAAAAAATAATATTACCAAGAATACAAGAGGTACTAAAAACTGTTTTGAAAATGGACCTTGAACCAGTTAAAATATTCCGCTCAGTAATAAGTCCATTACGACGTCATATAGACGAAATGTCAGAAGATGCTAAAAAACTATAAATTAGCGAACTGCAGGAACGTAAATTTTCTGTGCAGTTATATGAATCCACTTTTGATAGAAACAGTATTTTGATGTTATATGTTAGGCATTGTAGCTCCAGACTAGAAGAAACGACAGAGTAATTTCTTACAGCGGAACTGTTACAAACGTACATAGGTTAACATATACTATTTAATTGTTTTGAAAATTTTTTGCAACAAAATGAAATTTCTGTAACTAATATTACTGCTGCATCTACTGATGATGCACCATCAATGAAGGGAAAATATCGAGGATTTTTTTTTTTTTAAGAGCTCCTCGATATTCTGACAGTGTAAGAAAATCCTGATTGTGTTAAAGCTAAAGGAATGATAGACTTTTAGTTCAGTCATACGAAAGTAATGATGAACTTTATAATAATTAGTTATCGAAAGGCAATTCTTTTTACCGTTCCGTTGAACCTTCAATTCTGTAACTGAGTTTCTTTCGGAAATTGATAGCAACAAAATTAGTTGAATCAAAAAAGTATATATATATATATTTTTAGCACACATAGTTTCTTTATTTCATAATATTATATAGACATATTTAATCATATATTATATAATGCAGACGCATTTTCTTCATTTTATGCAAAATTAATTACAAGGAAAAAAACGTGATTCTCATTCAAATTCGAACAGTTATATTTGGGTTTCGCTCCAAAATGGATTTGTTTATTTCCACTTTAAATCGAAATGATGTTTGATACTTTGAACATTTGATGCAGCTTTCTGTTGTTGAAAAGGTAAGATTAATGACGATGACATTCAAATCTACACTTATCACTTGAAACAATTAGAAGATATCAATGCCAGTCATGAAGATTTGGAAAGATTAGATATACCATTGTGGATTATCAATCCATTGAAAGGGACACAACTAAAATTAATTTCTCATTACAAGAAGAATTTGGAGAACAACATGAATTTTCAAACAAGTGGTTATGCCAAATTTTGAAACTGTTAAGTTATTCGCAAAAAATACGTCAAATTAACCCACATTACTGAACCATTTTCTAGATCTTCCTAGTTGGTTGAGAAAGGATTTAGTCACATTAGCAGTTTGTTAAGAAAAACTAGAAATCGATTAAATGTTACAGAACGCGGTGATTTACGGTTATCGTTAACAAATTTCACACCTAATATAAAGAGTATTATGGAAAAGCAACAATCACAACCATGGCATTAAATTTTTAAAAATTATATTGTAACTACATATATGTCAGTAAAATATTATATTTATATTCGTTATGTTAGTTATTGTGACTATGCGACGATAAGCAATTTCAGGCCGAACATTAAAAAAATTTGTATCAGTGAATCAAGCATAACTACCAGATTAATTGAAATCGAACTTTTGTGCAATTAAAAATGAAAATATTTCAGAAATAATAAAACATAAGCCTAATGAACTACTTTTTCTAATTTTTTGCTAATATTCTTAGTCAAAATGTTATCTTTAAGTGTTATACGCGTAACTATCAGCATTATAATTACGTTGCATGCTGTATATTATAGAAAAAAATATGAGGAGCCGATGAAGAAAATCATTCTTTTAAAAGGCGTCGATGTAGGAAAAAGGTTGGGAACCCCTGTTCTAGATTATCATCTCTATATTGTTACGAAACTACTTACTTGAGAATTTTTTGGTACGAATGCTACACTAGTCACAATATCCATCTGATGGTCATTTAATCTATATGCGTGAGTAATCTGTCTCAAATCATAAACAAATACCTAGAAAAACAAAGCATGTTGATATAATTTATGACTGCTGGAATGAGAACTTTATTTCAATTTATATTACTTATTATATCTTAAACTTTTTATAAATCATCCACTTTGAAGCAAACTCGACTCAAAAATATCTCACCGATTTATCTTCGCTTCCAGATGCAATGTACTTCCCGCATGCCGAAAACGCAGCTCCACAAGGCAGAGAACGGCACATATGTTCTTTGTAACAAATAGCAGGCCTAAAAAATTATAGCTTCTGTTAAAAAATTTCGAATTTGTACTTTATTTATATGCCCAACAAATTCGGACTGATTTATCTTCCCACCTGTCCACCTAAACATACTATTGATACTAATTTCTTCTTATAAATCAGCTTCTAATCAGCATATACAAAAGTGCAAGAAGAATTGGTATAGAGACAGGATTCAGTTCGAAATATGTAACAACAAGCCATTTCTTATAAATGATTCTATGTATAAGCAGCGCATGTCTAACGTCAGACATCTATTATGAGCTATGAGAGCAAAATTAAGCTAGTAGGTTATCATGATTTAAACGACTTTCAAAGAAGTAAGTGCTTATAGTCACAACATTTGGAAGATACAAGTTACGTTTGGTTTTCCACATTCGAGCATTTAAATAATAGTATTTTCAGGTACCTTGAATACGAAAATTCTAGTAAAACATCGACCATATGGCAACAATTTAGCCGTCAAAGGACTGGATGGATATGAAAGAACAAGTTGTCAAAAGTCATTTTATGGATCATAATTACGCACTATCGCAAATAAAATCGCATTTCAATACTGTGGCAACATTAGTGTAAAATTGTACAATGCTGATTAATTACTAGCGCCCAATTCGAGTGTCACTGCTTAATCCATGACAGGAACAGTATGCGATGTTATCTGCAATAGTGTGAAATCTTATCCATGAAATGACTCTTGACAGCTTGTTATGGTCATCCAGTCTCTGGACGACCAAGTTATTGCCATATGTTCGATGTTTTACTACAATTCTCGTATTCAAGGCACTTGGAAATAACAAGCATACGAAATATAATTATTTTAAATGGTCCAATGTGAAAAATAAGACGTACTGTATATATCCGTGCTTAACCTATGACACAAAATATTTTACACCTCGTCTGGGCTCGGAAACACCGCCACTTGACCTTGGAAAACCGAAGTCGAGTCGCCTTTTCATAGGATTTTACATTAACTGAATAGTTCATGGGTGAAAAATATCTATTACACAAAAGTATCCAGCGTATCAACAAGGTATTATAAAGGTAAGTGGTGGTTCAACTGATGCCGATCCCCTCACATGTCGACAGCTATTAAATAATGGTTACATGAATACTCGCTTGTGTTTAGGATCATGAAACGGCCCCCTTCATTAACCATAGATGAACACAGTCAAGCAAGTTTTGAATGCCATGCAACGATTAGTTCAAAGTAAATTCAATTCATTAATTATGAATATTGCATAGTTACAGACAGGCAGGTTTTCAGAGAGTTCATGAAGTCCGCGCACTCTCGCGTTTTTACAGTTCTACATTTCAGAGACAGACTATAATTAAACAGGAATTTTAGTTTTTTGCACTTTAGTACATATTTATTACATTTACCTTAAAGCAGAAAAATTTAGTCAAAGTCATGAAAGCTGAAAAAAAATATTGTTAATAATAGTGCAATCAATAAATTTACCTGTGTAAATAAAAGTTTCCGACAATCATACATTTTATGCAATGTAAGAAAGATAAGTTCTGAAAATAAATTATACAGTTATTTTTTTGAAATACTGTTGATAAATAAATTCAGCAAATACTAATTTTGACCAATGTTTCATACCATACAGTGCTACGTGTAAAAATTTTAGGCTTTTCGCACATCTGTTACATACCATAAATTTCTTGTTCAAATCTCTAATCAGTAATGCTTTAAACTGATTACTTTTGGTTCGAATGTTTTCCTCGGATACAAAGACTAAGGATCGAATGCTCCAAGCAAAGATTATTATTATTATTATTAGTTTTAAACAAGAGAGATATTTAACTAAGCATCTCTGTGAAAGAAATAGTTGTGATAAATTTACCTCTTATCTCCTTCTTATAAGATTTTGAAAAAGATATTGCTTCTTTCGAATGCTGGTTACCTTTTATAGCAAATCACTCGAACTGTATTTGCCTAAGAGGAAGGATGCCTACGTGGAAGACTTTCTCAGGAAAACTGACTCGTATACCTATTATACATGGTGAAAACCACGAAAACTCTCTTGCAGCCTGCTCGTTCGTCCGGAATCAAGCCAAACTATCAGTGTTAAGCGATTTTACCGCTGAGCCGCTGGTGGACGTGCTGATTACAAAGACTGGCCTTTGTAACGGTGCTCTTAACTTAATACGAGAACATACTGCGGACATTCTAGATACGTCATTTGTTGATTGGGGTTATAGTCGAGAAACTGAATACACAAAGAGGATATTTCATGTAACCAATTTTAAAGTTTTATTGCGCGATCTATTTTTCGTTACTTGCCACTTGTGTGGCTAGCCGTCTAAAATAGTAATTATGAAAAAAGAAAACAAATATATAATGATTTTAATTAGTCCAGCTAGTGTAATTTCATAAAAACATTTAATATTTCTAATTATAAATTTTATGATTTAAATGCATTTTTATTTAAATAAATCATATTATGAAGTAGAAAAAATATTCTTAAGAACAGCGTTTATTACTTAAAATTTCTTAGTTTCTTGCTCAGTAACAAATAGATTAATGAAAGTTAAATATCTTTAGCTTAACTGAATGGCAACACACTGGTGAGTGGAAGATAAACGTATTTTATTTCAGGCAGTGGTAACACTTTGCTTTCAAATAGCCGAGTTTGTTGATTAAAATTAAAGACCTTACATTTTGGTGAATTGCAACTGTTTGGAGCACTAGAGATAAAAATATTTTATTTCAAACAATATTATCACAGTGTGCCGCTAACAAATCGCTGAGTTTATAAATAAAAAATTCGTTAAAATAGTGCAAACATGAAATAAATAAATAAAAATTTCGGAATTCGATCTCTACATGTTCGGGTGAAGAACTATGTATGTTTACAATTCGGTGGCTTTAGGTGCCGTCGTTTTTTCGCAATGAGAGGAATATACAAACATACATGTTTAAAATTCTGTGGCTCTACGTGCTGTTGTTTTTCCACAATGAGAGGAATATACAAACATATATACCGATTCTTCATTATTTAATAGAGAACAGATGAAGTTTAGTGATGGTCGACATAGCATGCATCTATGGTAGAGATATTTACTTTATACTTGTAGAAATACAATATTCGTCACCGTTGGAGATCCACCTTGAAGTTTACTATAAATCACTGTAGGCCATGTCCTATAAAAAATTCTTAGTTCTTTAAAACCGATATACAAGGTACAAGCTATCCTCAACAGCGCGTCAAAGAAACATTTCCCAAAACGTTTATTTTGGGGATATCTGATTAATTGATTTATGCGAAAATCAATTCTTTGGAGAAATCGTACACAGGATAGCGTTTCAAACAAAATATTTTCAGTTCAATTTCTAAAAGTCCCACGTAGGTAGGCGGATCCAGCTTTCGACGAAATATGTTTTAGCTAGAAACTCTCCAGTGGTAAGCGACGGACAAGCTTATTTCTCGGAAAAGTTTCTTCTAATCTCACGCGCTATTACATGTGATAATCTCATTAGCTTCTTAAAGCAAGTTTTTAACTAGTTGCATTTATATTTCGAGTATTGATCACTATGTTTCGAATATCGATAACTTAAAGACCATGCATACAGTGGTTAAAAAGGATAAGACAGTTCGATATCCTCTGTTCTAGTCTGCCGATCAACAACACTCACCTTTCATTTTTTTTTGTGTGTCTCGAAAGCACGACTCAAACTGCATACTGAATTGATATATATTGCTTTGTTTTAACATACGTCTTTTGACAAAAGATGAACTTCTTTTGAAATGAGATGCCGTTTTCCTCCCACAGTTAGACTGAACGCCTCAAATTATATCGGAGTTGGACAATCCGTTCTGGAACTGAGCGCATGAACAATCCATTCCAGAAAACAGAGTGGTAGCTCCTTTACAGTTCACAGAGAGCTCTTGTTGGAAGAAATCCAGGAATAGAGATGTGTTATTCTTTCACAAACTGATTTCCTTTACTGAGCAAGCGAACACCTGATTCGCCAAAAAAGAGAGATCTTTCAGAGTTCACATACCAAGAGTTCTTGCTGGAAGCATGCCAGGATATTCGATTTCCATTTTAGGGAAGAAAAGAATGCTTATTTTAGAGTGTTAAAAGTTAGTTTAATTTTTTATCACTTCCCAACGACTTGAAAAATTTTTTATTCTAGAATTTTATTGTTAATTTTATATAGAAGGGAAGTTTGGGGGAATCTCAGTGAGCTGTTTAAAAAATTTTAGGGTGTTGAAAGAAATTAGTTCTCGGAGTTAACGTTTGATTGATTCGATTCTTCTGATTCCACTGCTCGTTCGATTCTCTTCGCTGTTTATTCCAACCTGGCTAACCGTTTCCTATCCCCACAGCCTGTTCGATTCTTTTTTCTCTTTGCTGCATCCTCGCTAACCGTTCGTCACTCTTCGTTCGCGATGTTTTCATCAAGTTTATTGTTAGTGAGAGCGTAGTCATAAAAAAGAACTTTCTCAGTGAGTGAACAGTTCATGTATTCCC
>KK119364.1:287918-337779 GCA_000611955.2 Stegodyphus mimosarum | reverse complement strand
AAAAAGTGCATGAAACCTGAGATTTTTCTCTTTTTTCATATAGATTATTCGATCAAAACGGATTAAAATCGGAATAGTTATGATTTTTTTTAACCGGATGATTCTTTTTAAAACACTCTGTACTTCTGGAATATGGAAAAGTTTTTTAAGTACATGTGCTCACCATCTGTCAGTATAATATCGGTATCGGAAGATTTTTATACATTTTAAAACGTGTAACAAGACAACAAAGTAAAGCAAAAAACAATTATAAGCAGAATATAATTTATCAAAAAGTCCTCCACTTAAATGGAAATCTTGATCTAATGTAACGAAACTTATAATATTGCGAAGATTTGAATGATTATAAAGTATCAGTTTGACGAATATAAGCCGTGTCCGCAAAACTATCTGCCATTTTATATTCGTAAATGGTGGTCGTAAACACGTACTTCCACCTGCAGAAACGTTTTTAAATGATGCAAATATTCATGTTTTGGCATTTTTAAATTTTAAAAAAAATCAGTTTTGTAAAAATTATGACATGATGTATAATACAATGCTTATTAATTGAATCACAATACCGTTCGTATTACCATATCATATATGCTAGACTTATTTTTTAAAGCATTGGCGGGTTTCCTGAGGAAAATTTCGCAAACTTATTGTAGCAAATCTAACCCGTAAATGCTTTTCCAGAAAACTGTCAGTGTGAATCCTTTTGTTATTGTTTGTTTTAAAAAAAGGGTATTTGTTAGTTTGTTATTACCCTAACAAAAACAAACTTTTTTTCATTGTTAATGTAAGTAAATCTTATTGTTAATGTAAAAAAACATAAAATTTTCTCTCGTTTTCTCATTTATACAGTGACTGCTCAACGATTTTTGTCTCCCCCTCTTACTTGCGATAAAATTACTACTTATTATTTAAATATTTACACTACTACCTCATGAATTTAATTTCCATTTCTTTTCACTATTCAAAAAATGCCGCTAAATTATATTTACTCTAGTTTTTGGTGTTCAAATGTATGAAGATAAGTAGAATAATTTTTCTTCTTAGACGAAAACAGTGCTGTCCTTCTAATAAAGCGTTCTTTCTATTGATAGAAAAAGTAATAATATAAGCAGAATTTGCTGGTTATTAATTTAATCGTAATCATCGAATATTTTACACTTTGCAAATATTTTCAAATTTTGTTTGCTCATGCAGTTATGTATGTGCTCCTGTATTTATACATTTAATTAGCATTAGAGGTAAAAAAACAAAATATAATACTAATATCAGGCATAAAATATATTACAAAGCTTCCAAAGTATTATCAAAGAAAAAGGATATTTGAAAAAAACTGATTTACAGCAGCAACGCTAACCAGCCGTTTAGAATCCAAAGGAATCGTTTTAATTAATTTCAAAGCACTTTTATTAATGTATCTATAAAATTTCAATATAAATTTAAAATGAATTAAATACATTTATAAATATGTGTCATTTTTGCAAATATGTAAATATTACAAATATAAATTTAAATATTATAAATATAAATATTACAAATGTATAAACACTTGAAATAGTTACTATCACATGGAATTTCTGTAACGTGTGAGTTATTCCCCCCCTTTTTTTGTTGTTTTCTGGTACAGTAAAACTTTGGAATAAAATTCATAAAGATAAGATCTTCGCAGATCCTTAATGTTGAAAACTTCAAATTATATTTATTTCTGATAATATAAAAGTGGTAGCAGACCCAACTAACTGCAAGCAATTTCTCCGTTTCTAAAATTCACTTATTAAATGAATAAAATTATGAAAAATTTTGAATAAATAATTAACATTTTCATTAAACCTTTTAGTCACTGACTGGGTCAAAGAAATAGTTACAAAAATTATGATTTTTTTTAAGGAACTGATAATAATGGTGTTATGTAATAACTCACTTGATTTACTCATGTCAGACATATTTATACAAATGAATAAAGCATACAGTACTACTTCCAAGCAGTAACGTCTTCTTTGGAATAAACACAGGATGACAAGGTAAGCTATCTTTCAAAAATGTAAGCGCAAGTACAGGAAATCGAAACAAACAGACTGTAATGGAATGCAAGTGCGAGAATGATGCGTTGAGGTGCTACAGGAAGCTGTTGAGCCGTCTAGGTAAAAGCGTTTTGCTGGCATATATCTTCATTCTCCTCACAAATTTCAAGCGGTATGTACTGCTACACGAACGAAGGGCTCACTGACATGAATTTTATCTGTGAAATGTAAAAGGAGCAGCTAGCTACTCAGAAGGCTTACAAAACACGATTCCTGAGTATCTTCTTTAAGCAACTGATCCTTTTCCGTTCGAAGCTCTACGGATAAATTGTATATCGTCGAGCTCGGCACTTTTTTAGTGATATCTACCGCTTAATCGTTGATATTTCTTTAAATAATTAGTCCAGATAAGAAGGAAAAAAATGAATAATTTATTAGGAAAATAAGCTCACTAGATGCACAAACAGCACCATAATAGCTAGAAATAACTTAAGAGAACGCAGATATTTAACTGTCCCTCTTTAGCACATAAAATAAATCCTAAAGTTCCTCAGATCACTCTCAGGATAAACTCTAATTCGTAGTTCAGCCAACCGTTAAGTCCCACAGCCGATTAGCAACTAAACTCCTTTCCATCACTAAATGGTGTTAGACACCAGTGTTCTTGGGCATAGTACCTTACTCCTAATCGAACAATATGTAAAAGTTTCCAAGTCATTTCTGAAAATAACTGCAAAAATGTTTTTCTAAGTTCAGACGCAAAAACATAGACGAAGAATATCCAAATGAATGACGAGCACCACATAAAGGCTTTGAAAATGAGAGTCACTAATATCATAAGTCACTTGCATAATAAGCATGAAAGCAGTTGCACCAATGATCAAGAGTGAAAGATAGTACGAACTCATTGGTGACAAAAAAAAATGCATCAAATAAGCATCATAAAGTACAATATAGAAAACGGTAAACAAATTATTACATATAAGCACTACACGACACTAAAAATTTCAACAGAAATAGTAGATTTAATTTAGCAGCGTTAAAAATATCTTCGAGAATAGATTCCAGAAATAATTTATCGATGAAATTTTCCGTAGCCTGAATTTCAGGGATACCATCCGTAATTTTTTTGACAAGAGTGTGCGCAGAAATACCTTGAAACATTTCACTTAATTCTTTGAAAGTATAATAGACATTTCTAAAAACATTGAACATTTCACCAATACATGACACGCTCGGCTGATTTAAGTTATTAACACGTGTCTTCGAAGCCAGTAGATATGTTAACACTATGATTTCTATTTACAGAACTGTTGTTTGCATCAGTATTTAGATTAGGTACTTGATATTTAGGAAATTTTGTATAACCACGGAAATTGGCCACGTGGCTATTTAATCCGCAATTACAAAATTTCACCACGTCTAATTTTTGGAGACATAATTTTCCGTTTTGTGCTGTGCAACGCATTTAACTCACCTGGGCTTTAGATTATAGACTTCAGAAGAGTGTTTAAGCACTGGCTATGAGATATAGTCCGATGACCTCAGAATCACGTGACTTATGTAAACAAGCAAAGCAGATGACCTCAAAGACCACGTGATTTATGTATAGCTAATGTAAACAAACAAGGTCATTCTTCCTCTTCTTTTCTTGCAGAATGCATCTCATTGCGGCACTAGACCACACCGCCTCTGACTTAATAAGAAACTACTGAAACATTAAAGTATAAAATATTAGTAATTTCATAGATGCGTTTGATACCAGGAACACGCTATAACTGAATTTGGCACAAATGCATTGGATTTTTAGATTTTAACCTGAACATCTGTGCTACTTTCTCAACATCCAAGATTTTGTAGCTCTAACCTCAATTTCTTCTATCGGTATATCGGTGGGTAACCAACAACCTGGACCACTTTAAATAGACGGTGGAATTTCAGCTTAACATTATAGTGATCAGTATGCTTCTGAATAAGATACCTACAAATGGTTCGATGGCCATCATCAGTTTTGGGGAAAAATTTCAAAAAGTCACCATTAACACGTGCAGAAAAATGTGCTTGAGTAAGTTTAAGAATTTTAAGAAAATAAAATTTAAGCACAATAGGTTTGGTTCTTGGGTGTTGAGTTTCATTTAGATATTGCCCCTCATAGGTGTCCAAAACATAATTAGTATCACTAGCACCTTCATCACTGGTTTTTGACAACTCTCGAAATTTATTACGAAGAATTAAGTCAGCATTAAGTTTCAAAATTTTACTTGGCTCGGCTGTATTTCTCGGCATAATAAAGACATCGGCAGACATTGCAATATTAACACGTTTTTTAGAACTTTTACAAGTTTTACTGGTTCAAGAAACATTGCTTAGACTAACAGAACTATTTCCTAAATTACAGTTAACAGAATCATTATCTGTATCAACAGAGTTAATAGAATCAAATTTCTCAAGGGTATAATACTATAATAGTAAATTTAGAGAACTAGCCGAATTATCACTGGCACCAAGAAGCTCGCACTTACCTTTCACATAGCCAGTAATATTCCATATCATTCCGCACTGATATTCAGTGACAAAAAACCGCTTTCGATCGTCCAAACCAAATCCACTGAGAAATTCTCGTAGAGATCTAAGATGAGATAATAGTTTATCTCGTAGTCCTAAAAGAAGCACTAAGTTTGAAGGGCCGTACGATTCTTTACCAAGTAGATTTTTATAAATTTCACCAAAAGTTTTAGCTAGAAAAGCAAAATACTGACAAGATAACACGTTGTTCGGTTGGAGTAGCACGCGGTCAGCACTTTTCCTTCGCCAGGAGCAGGAGAAACGAGTCTCCGTTCATTTTACAGTTCGAAAAACACTATCCCCAAAATCCGAAATCAGTAACACAGGAGCACTGAAGAACACGTCCTACACGCACCATTACAAAAGTAAAAAAATGAATTCTTAAAAACTGCATCTATTAATTTTAAATAGTTTAATTTTTTCATCAGCAAAGGCAGATTAGATTTAAAATACCCTACGTTTTGCCAAATGGCAACAGACTCGAATAAAAAGTGAAACAACGCAAACTCGCATTTCGAAACTAATATCCCTTTTGGGCTGGAAAAAAAAAAGCTTTTTTGTTAAATAGAAAAATTTAATCTGACTGACCTTTTTCATGGTCTCCTATCCCACCAACGGTCCGCAGCTAAAATAATGAGACTTAGTTTATAAAACAAAAATTTAACAAAAGACATGGATATTACTTGTTTTATATTCAAAGCATAGCCTTTTGCACCCATACACCGAGCAGAGTCTGAAATGATTTCTGCATGCCTATTTCACACATAACTGACAACAAGAATCACTTATCACTCAGACGAAATGGTCTCAAGGGAATACTTCCATAGACGTTCCAAAATGTTTAAATAAAAATTTCATTGCAGTCTGTACCAAGATGAAATACCATGTATTAGTTTTCGAGCAATCGATTTAAAACAAAATTGATGATTTCTCCGACAAATTTCAAAGGTTTTTACTTTCTTGTATGAAGTAAAAAGGAAGTATTGTAATCGCGAAAAATTTCGGGTACCATATTTCAACGAAAATATCTATTTTGACCGCTATCGAATGCAATTTAATGTTGTTTTTGAGTGACATCCGTACGTAAGGACAGAATAAAAGACTCTTTCCCCCCAAAAAATAATTATAAAACTTATTTAAAATGAAATCTGAAGAGATTTTTTTGTGGTGTACGTACGTACTTATGTATTTATCTCGTATAACTCAAAACCGAGTAGCCTCAGAATGTTGAAATTTTGTATACAGGGCTGCTATAACATGTAGATGAGCATTTTGGTTGCAATCGGCCGCACCAAAAGTATTTAAATATATGTATATCACTTTGTTACTCAGCTCAGGGACCTTAGTTTCTTTATTCTTATAAGCTTGTAAATTGTTCATTTTTTGCTTTAAAAATGATTGAATTATGTTTTTTTTTCATCTTTCGGTTAAGATTTTTATGCCTTTAGCTAACTTGCATGCAATAATTGCGGAATTATCAACAATTTAAAAGTTTTTTAAGTGTGGCTAAGCCTAATTTTTGGTTATGATAGCGACCATATTTGTTTACATTTGAAACTTAGCAGAATAGTGGATTTGTTGCCAATCTAGAGAAACTAAGCTTCACAACATCAAAGTAACGTCTTCTTTTATTACTGCAAATTAAATTATTGCTTGATTCATTCCGGAATTATCCTTTAAGTTGGTTTTTGTGCACAAATTGTAATCTGAATTGTAAAAATTGTTTTTTTTTATTGTTTTCACTGTACTTGGTGTTTTATGTTTTTCTATATCTTTCAATTTTTAATGAAAATATTTTTAATTTTTATTTTGCCTTACCGCGAAGTGAGAACTGGATTAATTAGTAGCGCATGCGTATTAGGTAAGCGGCGCTGAACCGTGTGTGAAAACTGTTTCTTTTTTATTTGTTTAATTTCTTTTGTACATCGTTTTAGATTTATTATAGTATTTGAATAGAACTTGTGAATTCTTCAGATGGTATAATTTTTGCTCACTCTAAGTTATAAAATGAATGAGATGTCACGCTGTTAAGTGAACCTAGCCCCGAAATGTGGCTATGGTAAACAAATATAGTGAACTTAAAAGAGTGCATTTATTCTATCGTGCTTTGTGCGCTATCGACGAAGTGGATTTAATTCAAAATTCGTTAACTGTTAATTCAATATGTTTAAATGAAATGCAGGAAAATTGCGTATAATTTAATATTCCGTACAAGGAAGTCATGTGGTGTACACATCAGATTTTTTACATAATGAACTCAGTCATGTTTTTGATCGTCAGGCAAAGCATAATGAGAAGCGATTTTTTTTCCTTGGCAAGTTTTCCACTCAGATTTGACATACTGTGTCCAGACTGATCTGCCATCACAGTCAAACAACAGCCTTCCTGCAACCAGTCTGTGACTTTTGCAATAAGTATCTATCTCATTATAAACAAAACTCGGAGATCTAAGTATACTTGCATCTTCAATCGTTTCTGTATCATTTTGGAATTAGGCATGTTATGTGAATATCTGAGCACGGAATAAGTAATTATTCCCATATACTTATCTCATAAATTCCACTGCTTCAGTAAAATGTTTCTGGATTTAAAACAAAATTTAATAATCTCTCTTTGTTTCTTTTTAATATGTAACGAATTTCTCTCACTAACTTAATGAAATGATGCCATATTTCCTTTCATGTTTAGAAGGTTGCAGAGGAATGTTGCAAAATTATAAATAGAGGTTGGCCATTTAGATAATATGTGTTATTTCCTCAATGGCATTTTTATCTTCGTCGTAATACAGGCAGTTACATTTAAACTAGTTATATAGTCAAAGAATTTTAAATGATTGATCCCTATTTTCTGTCTAAAAAATTTATCTTTGATTTGTTTTAAAAATCAGATTTATTATTTTCAATAAAACAATGCGGCTTGTAAATTTCACTCTGCTGAATCCTTTAGTCGAAAGTCTATACCACTAGAAAATAAACAATCTTTCATAAAATGTAAATAAATATACTGTAATGCATTCAGCTTAAAAGAAAAATTGCTTCTGAAAAGACTCGAGTTATTGATCACTAGCATATTTTGAATAAAAATTCTCATACATACCTCTTTATATCATCCTGCTCTGCGCTGATCGCATAATTAAACAAATGTAATTTATTTCCAGCAGCTGCTAATATAAATTTATCAAGGTAATAAAACTGAACTTGTTCAACAGCATCTCTGAAGCGAAATTTCCGCTACAATGAAAAAAGAGAGGGGGTAAAATGCAAGTTAGTAATTTAGTATTAAAAAATATAAAACTAGAGTAATATGTGTTAAATATGTATCTAGAATTTTGCATGCAGTTTTACTCAATGTACAATTTAAACATTTATAACAAGAGTAATTTATATTAACTTCTTCAATGCTAGGCGGTAGGTAAACAAATTAATTCATTCCGGAGCCTTTTGTGTAGCTTTTTTAAATATACAGCTACGTTGCTACGAAATTTCGTTCATTCTTTTTTTGTCCTTAATAATAGTGTCTCATATCGAAACTTTTTCATTAATAACATCGCCTACAAAAGATTTTTGTTGCCCAACTGCGAGTCTTCGCCTTCGAAAACAAGAATTTCAAAAGTCTTTAAAAGCCGAAGATACGTTATATGTCCAATATACACTACTATTTTTTGATTTTGGTTGATGGGTAATTCGGGAGATTTAAACAAACAAACAAACAAATAAAAAACTTGAATCAAAAGATTAACAATTCACATTACTTATAACATGAATATCTAAAGGTCGCTCAAAAAAAGTAAGGCATAGTCCACTGTAACTCGATAACCGTAAGCACTAGAGAAATGAAATTTCACAGTAGAAACATAATATCCTTTAGAAATGTCACTAAGTATATGATCGATTTGCTTTATTGCACTGCAGCCATCTTAGCCTTATTCATCCATGACACGTATGCGTATACTTGAACGTAAAAGTAAATAACCCACAGAACGAGACCCTATAACAAACATAGCATTTATTAAACTTAATAATACGGTAAGATAAACGTAAAAACAAAAGGAGTGGTGGTCTGAAGAATCACTAATATCTATACGTTACTACAATAAGTTCTAAAGCATCGCAAGATGCGTGATCGCAAGATTCGTGTAATTGCATTTTCTCTACAAATTTTAATAGATTCAACAACTGAATAATACCTCTGAAAGTGAATCCATTTTCCAGAAATACCATCAGGAACTGGATCATGCCAGTCGGTATAAGAAATCCAAAGCTGTTGATATATGATCTTCACCATTATCATAGCCAGTGAAAGCAGATCAAGAGGATAAAATATCTTCACTGATCGAGGCAAAGTTTTTCACTTTGTGAGATTTTTTTCGAGCATAAGTCTCGAATATTCGACACTGATTTTTAGCATAGCTCTTTTTTAAATCCACAAGAATGTCAGATGATCTGTTTGCACTTTCAGCTACAATTGACAAATTCCAAAGATCTTAAAACATTTATTAAAGTTCTAGATCAGGTGACCAATTCCGCGGTTCAACAAATATTGGCTTAAAGATGACAATTGGTTGCCACTTCATTCCTTTAAAACCTTTTAGCTTCTAATGTCTCAGAAAACAAAATAACCATAAATATCAAAAGCTCCTTCAGCACATTTCGAACCAGAAAAAAAGGTAGAACCATACAAAAATCATTTCTTATTATCTTGGAGATATGCCGCGAGTCATCTTGTTGCCAGAAACGAAGAAGTAGCCATACTATAAATTACCCTATTTAATCTATACTCCCATAGTTTGTCTTCCGATTTTTTTTTTTTGGTTGTCTGGTAATATCCCTCAGATGACGTTGTGTGTTTCCGTCTAGGCGGCAATCCCCAGCAAGATACTTGAACTCAACAAGAACATGCCGGTACATTTTGGCAATATTAGCCTTGAAAGTACAGCATGGGTTCTGAAATCTGTAAATATTCACACTACATCACGCTGGATAGTTGGATCTACACATGATATAGAATTTAGGAACTTTTTGCTACAAGAAGCATCGAATACCACAAGCAATTTTGTCTTAGCGCTATCCGGCTTAAATACAGAATGTTGTGGAAGGACACATCTATGTTAAATAAACGATTCGTGATTTAACTAGACTCATATGATCCATCTCTTCATATTCGGTCATAAATTCTTTGTAACTCTTCTTCAAGCTAGGGCTTTGTTTGAATTTCCATTCAATGGCAAATAAAGAGGAAACTGCCGCTTCTTACGTGTCCCCTAATTTTTTAGCGGAATACTGAAATGAAAGATTGACGACGAATCTAGCGTCAGAATTGGCCTGCTAACTGATTTAAAAACGCCTTTCAAAATATTCTTCCTGTTTGAGGGTTTCATCAAAATTTAGCTCAGCACGGAAACTATGCAATGTAACTAGCTCTTATCCTAAACTGAATTTTCAGTAAAAAATGAGGAGAGACAAGTAAATCCATCAAAAATACATGTTTTAAGATATGTTACTGAATCTTGATTTATGGCTGGAAACGGAAGTGAAAAAAAAAATAATCACGCAAAAAATAATGTGAATTTGTTTCCTCTTATCACACTCAGAATCAGCTAACGTAATAGAATCTATGAATGGTACAGCATCATTACGTTCGTTCAGTATCAGTTTGTGGAAGAGGGCAGGTTAACGTATTTAACACATCAGCTTCAATTACAAATTCCTTCTCAGAATTCAATTTTGGAATCGCGGACTGTTAGACCATGTTTTTAATAGTACCACTACTTCTGGATGCTAAATCCATAACAGAAAATCGTGCATTAGTTCTTCGCAAAGCCAACATTTATGTACAGACTCCGGAATAAAACCACATTCGCTACCGCTGTATTACAGAACAGAACAATTGCGCTCTTTACCAAACCAATCGATTATGGAAATGATTGCTGTAGGAAGCAACACCACTTTCTGATTCTTTCTAGTAGAATAGCATGCTACATTACAATTTAAATCACTTTTAAGATCGCAACTGGTTCTCTTCAGCCGTAGCCGAAACTAACTCAATACTTTTATGAACCAATGTATTATGTTTTTGAGAAAAAATATTACACTTAAATTCTAATACATTAAGGAAATTGAAGCATAAATTATACTTTTTGACTAGACTTTTTCCTTTATATTATGTATAATTCTTTAAATTTCATACACATGTTTAAAGAATGGATGCCATTACAGCATATGCACTTTATTTCTTTATATTGGTAAGAAACAGCTTTAACTCTGGCTTTCATTACACTTGGATTGGAAACACTTTCTAACTGCTTTGAGTTTTTTTTTCCTAAATATTTTCAATGTTAATTTCAAACAAAAAGCAATATGACTATTTGCTTTTTGTCATCATATCGCTTACACAAATTAGCCCAACATTCCTCATAGGTATCTCCTGAAAACCGAATATATTTAACTGATTTCGCTGCATCTTCAAGCAGCTAACCTCTAATTCTAAATTTTAGATAGTGATTGATTGTTATGCGCTGTTAATAGAAACAAATCTTTCAATGACAGCCGGTCTTGTTAATTTCCTTGAAAAGGATTAATATTTCATTGCAGAAGCTTTACTTCATTTTTTAGATTAACGCAAAGACCTTTTACAGATTTATCTAAGGTGTTTTGCAACGCACTTTGACTGCGAAATTCTTTTTCTCAAATTCCTCTATCTTAAAACTGTCCTCATCTAATAAAAAATCATATTTTTCAGGCTTAGTCAAGGCATTATTAGTTCGTTGTATCCTAAGCCCCTGATAATTTTTAGTTAAGTTTTCATTTTCTGTACTATGCAATCTAGTTAGCAATGCCTTGGCGTGGCAACGAACACTTTCAGCATTTGCTTATCCATGTTACACAAACAGTAAGAGGCAATGAATAAAAAGTTATGAAAAAATGTTAAAACTGATCTATTATCCTATTTAACATTGCTATTTCGGGGGCCTTCTGTTCATATGCTTCAACCTTGAAATAAAATAATCCAGGGAATGAGACTCTGCAACAACAAACAGAATATTTATTGAACTTAACAATAAGGCAACGTACGTAAAACAAAAGGAGAGGCGGATCGAAGTTCTGTGCGACCTACAGTAAAGCCAATACTAAGCTTTCTGGAACAGCAATAATAGGCTTGCATATTTATAACAACAGTAAGCAGCTTAACCACGCAGCCTAAAATTAGTTGCAACGAGAAATCCAAACAACGCTTCTAAGCGGCACTCCACCTGGCGATCCAATAACACGAAAGCACATTCTATCAACTGCCTTTTGCTCTCAAGATCGAAATGAAACAGCTATGTCTCATCACACGCGATAACTATATGGAAGCATTCTTGGATAGTCCCAAGAGAAACTTTTGTAGGAAATCATCACACATGTGTTTCCTTCTTTGCATCGTATTTTTTGTCAAGAGCTGTGGAATTCAGTAACAGCAGATTTTTCTGTGTCCCGATCGTTGCATTAGCGTTATCACAGATCTTTTTGCCACATCCATGTTCTCTATAATCTCTCTCGAGATGATACATAGTTAGTTTAATAACAGATGTATTTTCATCGGTTGTGACGACTGAAGGTCTACTTGACTTTGGCTGTTTACGGTGTAGCAATCACCATCCCGAATCCTCTGAAGCCATCGCTGCACATTACTTCGGTTCATTGCATTGTTCCAATACAACAGCTTACCGTGAATCGATGCTGCTGGTTTACATCCCCGGATTTGTAGAGGAATTCAATAATTGCACTTTAGAGTAGAAGGGTGTCATGTTGATCATTTATGGTGACATACTTCCGACAATAAGAAATAAAAATTAGGTATAAGGGTAAAAGATAAGTGTTTCTACCCATAAAATTTATTTTATCTAGTGTTACAGTGGATTGTGTATTATTCTTTGACTGACTTCTGCACATATTCAAAATATGGAAGTACATTAATTAAGCACATTAATATGTTTTTTCGAATGATGAAATATATGACCTTTAAAAAGTTAATTTCATGATTTTGAAATTTTAAAATTAATTAGTATTTAAGTGCAGTATGTACAGCCTTCAGTATAAAGGTTGATAAAGTTAAAATTAATAAATGTATATTTAGATATAAACATTCCATGATTAAAATATACTGAGTATGATTAAAACTTTAATTAATTAATACAAGAATAACTTTCATAGCTATAGGTTGGTTAATCAGTATTAATATCAGATTGTGATAAGGAAAAAATTAGAAGATTCAAGAATTACAAAAATGTTCTAAAAGATAAACTTTTCATCAGAAAACTTTATTATACATAGAGAGAAAGTAGTATAAGAACTTAGAGACCTTTTGGTCAAGAAATTTGCGCATTGAGCTGCAAAATTAAAATTAAAGGTAAGCAAAAGGAGTAAAATTCTAAAAGCAATTGCTTAAAAGTAAATTAGACATTCAAGTTCCAAGCAGAAAGAGAAAAATTCTAAAGGCAATCGCCTAAAAGTAAATTTGATACCTACGTTCCATAGTTTAAAAAACTTTAACAAAAATTAATTACTCAAAAGTAAAAGTAACGCAAAAAAACAAAAAACTAAATGTTGGTATTCAAGAAATTCAACCTTTAAAAATTCTAACACGTAAAAAAACTTTTAAAGCACAAACTAAATTAAAATAAAACACCAGAAAAATTACAAAGAATGACAGTAAATGGCAATTTAGCCTACGTCGAGCTTGTTGCAGACTTGTCAAGGGAAAAGCGCTACAACTCGTGCATAGGTAAACTCCATTACGCGTTCGTTTCGTCAAACGACAATAATTGAGACAAAAGCGAAAAAACTTTAACAGATAAAAATAGATAATAATCTACATAATACCGCAGGTCTCAATTCTTATCGTTTCTTCTCTCAACGCGCCTGCCATAAAATTTAAAACAAATAAAAGCACTACTGAGTAAACTTTACAAAAAGTTGGTAAAGCTAATGTACAAATAAACAAAAGTAGCCGATTAGGGATGAGTAAAAAATTACATAATTTTAAGGGAGATCCCAATATATATATATATATATATATGTGATGTACCAAATATAGTCGTAGCTCAAAGTATCAGACGAGAAGTTTAAAGAAAAAACAGGATCCATTTTTTAATTTCCATGAAAAACAGCAGTTACAAAAATCAGATCCCCGGAGTAAATAAAAAAGAACAACTAATAACTTTTTATATTGAAGTTTAATCCATCGTTACATTGATGAAAAGACCCCGATATTCCTTTGCGAGTCCTTTTATAATCTCTGAAAAGGCGAAGCTTCCAAGAAATGACGTCGCCAATCCAGTTCGCTTTAAATATTTCCAGAACATTCAATAACTGTACGTGTAGAAAAAGCGGAAAATCAACTTGACTACGGGGCTGTGGATTTAATTCCACGTACTTTCAAATGAGAGATCGTCGTCATTAAAATGAAAAGAACATGCATTTAGAATTCTGAGTGGGGAAAAAACAAAAAGAAAAGACGAAATTTAAGTTAGGGTTTTAAGTGTATTTTTGACTATGGAAATTTATTATTACATATATATATGTATATCTTTCTATAAAAATATATACATATACACCATATATATATATATATATTTAGAGAGAGAGACAGAAAACTTTCTTTCAGAAATATGTACATATACAGACGCAGCCAGAGAAAGGGGTCAAGAAAGAAAACTTTGGAAATCATTCTACAGCTTTTCTGTTCGCTAAAATTCTCCTCTGGCTAAGGCATATTTCTCCCCTTTAAAAATCATAAAGCTCTATTTCTTATGAGAACTTATGTGCTTATTTTAAGATTTAAGAAACATATTTTATTTACTTTTGAGAAAAAATAAAAGCCATTTGATTTAAACAAATAATTTCTGTTTTTTAGTTCCTTTTGACGAAAGTATACTATTCATAGCCTAAACATTTCTGAACAAATATGTTGTTCTTTCAAACGCCCGGATATTTGCAACTTAACGCATTCGTCGGGAATTATCAATATCGATTAGTCATTCAGTCATCTCTTCACGCAGAACAGTGCCCATGGTGAGAGTAATTATATCGTCGCGGGAACGGCGAAGTTCTATCTAAAATTTTGATGGAAAACAATGCGGGGGATGAATCCGAGAGTCTCCTACCCTTTTCCCGTACCACCAAATCTCTGTTGGACTTTCAGCTCGCAAGTGTTTTAAATGGTCTCACACCACACAAACACTATGCACTTACGTAGAAACATCCAAGCTATCTACGGATTCGAACCCGGGCACACCAATGCGGCAGCTAACAGCGAATAAACAATATACCGATCAGAGCAGATTCTGAAAGTAAATCTAAGGTTTAGAAACCTTGTTTATTATTGTGAAGATGTAAAGACTCTACAGTGCCTGTTGTTTGCATGATATACATGTTTGCCTGTTGTGATGTATGATATACATGTTTGCCTGTTGTGATGTATGATATACATGAATATGTGTATGTTTAGAGATATATATTTCCAACTTTCGATAAAACATCATTTGTAATCGTTTCATCAGAAGTTCAGTTGTGAAATATAATTCATTTATGCAATTCATAGTAATTTTAATTTTAAAAACATGTGAACTTTCAAACCTTTGTTTCTCGTGCTTCATTTGTGCCTATAATAAGTAACGGATTCTGTTTAAGGTGTTCAAAATCCCATATCTTCACTGTTTTATCGTCTCCACAAGTTACTAACATTTTCCCCGTATAGCTCCATTTGGATGCATTAACAACATCATTATGACCTATTGGATATATGCCAATTTAAAAGTAATATTTTAATGATAAATAAAAGTGCATAGTAATTTTATTAAAATGCATACAGAATACATAGCTTAAATAAATAAATGAAAGATTTCAATATGTAAGATAACAGAGTAATTTCATTTTCTAAATTTCTCATATGTTAAAGACACTTTTAACTATCTTATTAAAAGAGACATTTATCTGAATTGTACAGTACTGTGCACTTATTTCATCAAATACTTACAGTTAAATGTTTGCTGTATTTTAGCAGCTTTCTTCCCGATTTTTAACACGTGTACAAGGCCTTCAGCAGATGTGCAGCAAGCAAAATTTCCATCAGCTAAGAAAAGTCAATATAAAAACTCTTTTAAATATTAAACTTATTCAATTAATTACTTAATTATGAAATTTTATGATGAATAGTTTTTATTCGAATTAATAAAACATCTTTTATTATACTTAAAAAAAAGAAGGGAGGAATTAAATAGATGCAAATAAGTTTTTTAACTTAAATGACTGATGAATATTAATCAGACGTAGAAAAGTAAATCATTCAGATGCACAGCAAATGAAACTCTTAAATCTTTTACAATTGTAAACTAATACATCAATAATTAATTCTTAAGTAAAATTTAAATTAGAATTTCGTTTTGAAATATGAAAATTAAATGGAATAAGACTAAAGAAAGTTAGTATACTGGAAAGTAACAGCAGTGAAAATATGTATAACAATAATAAAAAATCGAAGCATGTGAGCCAACACAAAATCTTATCCTCCCTCACTATTTAAAAACTTATTGTAAGAATTTTCAGGTATCTTAGGTATATTGCATTTCAGGTAAGATTTTCAGTTTCTTCGTACCAGCTGTAAACTCGGTTCCGGTTTGGTAGTTTTGTTATGTGGCAAGTGTTTCGTTGTCTGGCTTTAATTAATTATAACTAGTTTAGGCTCCAACAGTTTTTGCTAAACAAGTTGACGAGCAACTACTATAGCAACTAGGGCATTTCAGTGTGCGAATGCATTAAGCGAAGGTGCCCTTGTATGACACTGATGAAATGACGTCTTATAGGAACCTGACTTTTAGAATTCTTGAAGCGAGGCCCCTCGAAAGGAAAATGAGAATATGAAATAAAATCCGTAACAGACCATTTCCCCATTACAATATCTCTAGTGTCTTGGAAGAGTCCTCTTTTCTAATTTTTTTTTGGAGTTCAAAAGGCGAGGTTAGGGGAATTTCGAACACCCATGAAAATTTCTCGTATGTTCTTGAAAACTGTTTATAAGGATTTTATGCAAATTAGCCAATTATTATGATTTAAACACTTAGAATAATTTCCTTTTTCTGTAGTTCTCACCGGAATGCAAATTAATTGTTTGAATTGAGGGTTCTGGATGTTTTAGAATTAGAACTTTTGGAAGCCTGGCTTGCAGTTTATGTGCGAAAGCAATCTCTGCCACAGATTATTCCGGCTTTAGTCCTTTTCGCTAGTCGACGTTAAAACGCGCTGTGAAAATATTTGAGCCACTTAAGTAGACTATTCCGTGTAGTCTCCGCCTATGCTGAATTTGAATTTCAGCTTATGTTCTTTTAATTACCCGCAAGGTGCGTAGTTTGTTTATTAGCACAAATGGTGCTTTCTGTTTAATTTAAAGAGATAACAAAAAATTTATTTTAACCTTATTTCAGACTGGAGCGATAATTTGTTTGTCAGTCCAGTAGGGTCCGAAACCACATTGCTCTAAGCTTTTGCTCAATTAAGTTTACATTTAACCCGCTACGTTACAGTGTAGGAAAATAAGGCCTCCGTATGAGGATAACTATCTTTTTTATTAATATCTCTTTTTTTCTCAAACTTATCTAATTCTTTCTTCCATAATTCGAAATTTAGATTTAATCCAAATATAATTCTCCCATTTTTTATCATTTATTTTTAAAATTTGTATTTTTAAATATTTTTTATAAATGTTTCGAAAAATTTTTTGTTTTATAATCTATAAAATTTTAAACATCCTCTTAAAATTAGATGTATTTCTAGGCCCACCTGCAAAAAATTAAGAGGTTTTTATTCAAAATTTTCTAAGATATACATAAAATTACATATTGGCGCGTTTTGAAATTTGGCATCTTTTTTCTTTTGAGCGATAATAACGTCAAATGTAGTTTACGCACTTTGTTAAAATTATTTCAAAGTATGAACGATGACTTTTTTCCCCCTTTGTCTGCAATGCAAAAAAGAAAAAGAAAATTATAAATGAAGAAGTTCGCCAAGTAAATTATTCTTGGCGTAAACTGAAAAAAATACGCCAAGATAAATTTTTGAATTTCTCTGTAAATTTCGCACCAAATTTCCCAGCATTTAATATTTAGGCATAATTTGAGTCGCAGAATCGAAATATAAAAAAAAAAAAAAAAAAAAGGCGTGTCATTTCAGAAAAAGTGCGATTTTGCTTCAAAACACCTAATAATTGTTATTTATATATAACAATTATTAGGTGTATATAATTTTTTTACCCTAAGTCGCGCTTTCGAGACGTGAAAAACGCAATTTAAATTTCGTCAATCGGCTCAGTAGAACGGGAGACATAGAACTGTTCTCCCCCCCGCAGTGTACATAGATGTTCTAACATTTTCCCTTGAACACAACTTTTCGCTTTTTGACTCACCGCTCCCTTATCTGCAATTCATTTTTTTTGAACACCGCTTTCACTTGCAACAATGATATACTAGATGTCCTTTAAAATATGATCTCTTTCCCACTAACTAAAAATACGTAAACTATTTTAGGTATTTATTGCTCTCCCATTGCCTTAAACTATTTATTGTAATGCACCATACAAACGAAACAGAACGGTTAAAATTAAAGATTTCCCAAAGTAGGTATAATAATGAACCTTGTACAGACATTAGGTTATTTCGAAGCAGGAGACATGAAAAATGAGCAATGCTCTCGCCGAGACTCGAACCTCTCGAATATGCGATGAGTGTGCTGACCATTACACCACGAAGGCATGCTAAGAAGGCAGAAGAAATACTTTATATACTTCCTCTTTTAAAGGGCAACTGGGGATTAAGGGACACAATCGCCAAATCCTGGTGGTGGAGAATTATCATCGACCACCTTTTTTAGTTCGGGCGCCACTGTAGAGACATTAGGATTTTTTTTAAGCAGAAGTCATGAAAAAATGCGCAATGCTCTCCCCGGGACTCGAACCTCGGACCTTTCGCATACGCACCGAGTGTGCTGGCCATTACACCACGAAGCCATGCTAAGAAGGGAGAAATACATTATATACTCCCCCTTTTAAAAAGCGACTGGTAATTAGGGAACCCAATCGCCAAATCCTAGTGGTGAAGCCTCAACATTCACCACCTTCTTTAGTTCGGGTGCCACTGTAGAGACATTAGGATTTTTGATGGTGAGAGACGTGAAAAATGAGTAATGCCCTCGCTGGGACTCGAACCTCGGACCTCTCCAATATGCACCGAATGTGCTGATCATTACATCACAAAGGCATGCTAAGAAGGCGGGAGAAATACCTCATAACCTGACTAAACACGCAGAGATTCCTGTCAACGTACGGGACTTGCATTAGTGTATTCGTATTTAATGTATGTGTCATAATGTATTTAGTACCTGCATATCTGCGTAATATCCTGCATTAGTATTTAGAATCAGTGTCTGCATCCGCATTTAATATCTGTGTAGTAAATAATAATGTCTATAGTATCTGCTTATCAGGAAAATATACTATCTGAGTATCTATATTACT
This sequence comes from Stegodyphus mimosarum, assembly GCA_000611955.2. NCBI lineage: Eukaryota > Metazoa > Arthropoda > Arachnida > Araneae > Eresidae > Stegodyphus > Stegodyphus mimosarum. The sequence goes on along the minus strand of KK119364.1, from coordinate 318,655 downwards.
ATTTAGTATCTGTGTAGTATGTAGTAGTGTATTTAGTGTCTGGATTTATGTAATGACTTGCAATAATACTTAGTTGTGACAACATTCGTTTTTAATATCTGTGTAGTATGGAACAGTGTATTTAGCATCTATGCATCTGTATAATATCTGCATTAGTGTTTAATATCTGTTTCAGCATTCATAATTATCTGTGAAATTTAATTTAATTAGTATCTATATTTTAGTTATTATTTGTGTAGCAATATGTAAAATGTATAGTTTAATGTCTCCTTCAATATGTGTAACATCTTAATAAACTCCCTATGCGTTCCTTATGCGGCGCCGAGGGTGTCGTATTAAACAGTTGCGGGATCCGGACAATACCTGATTAGTCTATGTAAGCCGCCCGGATGTCCGGAGCCGCTTTCACCTGTCGCCTGTCAGCGTACGGGCAGTATTGAAAGAGCATAATACTTGTGCGTAAGGGATATCATTACAAGCACCGATTTCTCGTTATATTTTTAAACTAGCATTAGCAGACTAACAGTTTGTTAACTTTTGTTCCTATGGATTAATAATAATAATAAAAGGATCACGTACACGTTTGGACCATCATGTGTGAAGAGTTGACTCATATGATTTGGTATGATTCTTGTAAAGATGTGCGACTGTAATATTTACATAATCAAGAAATGTTTAAATGTTTGTGTCAAAAATGTTCCAGGTAACCAAATTTTCCAAGCATGTTTACCCGTCTGTTCAGTGCCCTTTTCTATCCTCAGGACCAAAAACGCCCTCTTAAATAATCGTCCCAACCAGTAGCGTCCACGCTGGGAGCATGCTTTAGAACAATGTTTCTTAATCTTTCTGATAAGTGGAACCCTTTTTAGTATCCATTTTTATCGTGGACGCCTTGGTTTGCTTCAACGGTACGGTTTCAATGCAACACCTCCATAAATAGATTATTTGCAACAATATCACAATTGTTTCAAATAATATTTATTTGCTTCAAAAATTAATTTCAAAATTAACCCCCAAACTCTTAAAATAACGTATTCAGTCAGGCCTTTTAAACATTTTTTACACTTACTTATTTGCCCTGGAGTTAACCCTTTAAATTTAAACGAGATGTTTATTGATCTTTGTAAAAATGTCCCTTAAATATACAATTCTAAGCGGCCCATTTCTGTTCAAATAATCGATTTTCAAATCAAAACTGTATTCTTCGAAAAATGTAAGCTAAATAAGCTAAGTAAGTTAAGTAAGCTAAGTAAATTCTTCATGAATCTTCTTTGAGCTCAAAAATACGTATCTTTACTCGAGATAACCATCATCTGACTTCAGTATGTAGAAGAAGAGATGCATATGCAATTTACATATTCTCTCATAGCATTTTGAGCAAACGATCATTAATGGTCGAGATTTTACGAAGTTAAAAGATTTCAACGATCTCATCAAAAGCAATGTTATAACTGGGAGATAATTTTTTAGCAAGCACCTGCCAGTCCGTCATGCAGTGGTTACTAGAACAGGTTTTAGCGATAATTAAGCTGCATAACCCTGTTAATTCCGCCAGTCATGATCTTTGATCCCTTGGCACAAATATCAATGTATTGTCCTATTGTATCTGTGCGTGTAATCATCGAAAAAAAAAATACTTGTTATCCTGGTTGGATTTCCTTATAATTTGCCTTTTGGTTCCCGAAATATTGTAGTTTTTACTTCCAGTCTTATGGAAAAGAAAGTGTGATCTGCTGTTATAATAACCAGCAAAGAGTTTATCATTAAACAAAGAATTAAAGTAAAAAACTTTCAGTCAATTTATATTTTACAAGACACACATCGACATGTAAATATTACCTTAGCTACTCGCAGCACCTTTATATATTTAAGTATATGGGATTCCTTTGCATTTTTAAAATTGGGGTACACTCTGTATAGAAATGATCCGGGGAATCACCGATAGCGGGATTTCGAGTGCTTCCCCATCGTGATTGCTATATACACTTCTGGCTAAAAAAATAAGCCACAAAGGCAAAACACGGAATAAAAAAAACTGCTTACTGGATATGCGTGAAATTGATCCAAGAGGTTGGTGTGGCATCACTACACCATGTAGCAACAATAAAGCAAAGACCTAAACAAATGTATTACGACCATCACATCGCGAAAGACCAAATGGATAGGAAGAATGCGCAATGGAAACATCAAGCTAATAACGGGTATGATACCCTCTACCTGAAATACATGCTTGAGAACGACGTGGCAAGCTGGTAATACTATTAAATAGTGTCGTTGATCGCTTGTTGTGGCAGTAGCGCCTGTTCCTGTAGTAATGCATGGTAAAGCTCGTGGAAGGTGAAAGGTGCAAAACTGCTACCTGCTATCATCGTCGCAACACATCTTCTATGAGATTGAAGTTCAGTGGTCTAGCAGGCCACGTCAGATCATGGAATGGTTTCCACTCTCCATAAAACTCCGCAGCACTCAAGTTCTATGCAAGCAGGCGTTATCCTCTATAAATATCGCGTCCCACTGTAGAGATAAAAGGACGCTCAAGAGGTTGTAGGATTTCGTGGCGATATTAGACAGATGTGACGGAACTACTAAGAAGAGCGTGCGGTCATTGATTGCTATCCCAGCCCATACAAGTACGCCTCCTCCTCTGAAATGGTCTCTTTTGGCGATGTTAGGCCCCCGATAGCGTGTCCGTAGCTCTCGTCAAATCATTGTCCTTCGGGAATCGTTTTAGATGTTAAATGGAGACTCCTTTAAAGAATAAGTGGCTCCACTGCTCTCGTGTCCAGCTGCGATGTTCACGGGCCCAATTCAACCGCTCTCTGACATACGATGGACACAAAAGAACACTAACCACAGGTCATCGGGCGTATAGTCCACCTTCATGCAGTCGATGGGACACAGTTTGGCGGGATATGGGCCATCTTACAGCTGCAGAGAGATGCGACGCCATGTGCAGTGCTGTTAGTGATCTACGGCGTCTTGCACATAGCAACATGAAGCAATCATCTGCCGTTGTGGTAATCCTCCAGCTACAGATCCACGTCTTCAGCAGGTGTTTTGATCTCTCTGGTAACGATTCCACAGCCTATTGATGACACATCATGCAAAATCAGCTCTCTCGCAACAGTAAACTGTTTTGTATCAGCTTATAACATCCCGACAGCCCTCCAACGTATTTCATTGCGCAAATGCTGTCTTCGGCTCTGGCTATCTCGGTTTAACTATCCCCGCTTGCGAACTGACGCAATACCCTACACAACTAACCAGCTCAGTTCATTAAAACACATTACAAAGTTTTATGACAAGGATATAGTGACGCTGCAGAGGCAAGACGGTTTAGATAAAATCGGACTGCCTTTATATCCTACACGGAAATACGTACTTATACGTAAGCATGAGAAATGATGTAGAATTTGTTCATCTATCGTTAGCGTTAAATAAACATCCAAGTTGTTCTCAATTATAGAGTCTAAGATTTCTTCTGGCTGATCAACTGGCGATCGTCTCAATGCATCTACGTGACTCATTTTTTTTACCTTGTCTGTGCTTTATTTCGAGATCGTATTCCTGGATCAGATTAGTCCACCTTGCTATCGAAATTTTCTTCGGCTTTAAATAAACTAAAGCTTGGCAGTTTGTAATTATCGTAAATTGAATGCCAATCACGAATTGTCGAAGTCGTGTCAAAATCCAAACTATAGGCATTAATTCTAATTTCCTTGAATGAAAATTCTTTTCTGTTTATGCTGTTCCTTTGCTTACACAATAAATTCAATGCCACTTTTTATCTTCACCTTTTTGCTACATATTCCTGCCAGCCCTTTGCTCCTCGCGTCTGTGTGCACTTTAATACACTCATGTCCATAAATTAAGGATAATGAAAAATCAGACAAAGGAAGAGTTAGAAGCAAAACAAATTTGACTTACTGAGTATCAAATTATCGATCTAATCTTGGGGGATATTACACCACTCAAAAGGCAATGCTCACCGAAGTTCTGGTAGACATGTAGGAGGAGGTTGACGGGCTGCAACTCGTCGGCCAAGCATGTCCCACACGTGCTCTACTGGATTCAAATCCGGTGAGAATGCTGGCCAGTCCATACGGGTGATATCCTCCGATTGAAGGCATTCGCTTACGATGTTTGCACGGTGAGGACGGGCGTTGTCATACATAAACACAAATTGTGCGCCCATGGCGCCCCGAAACAAACGTACATGTTGTTCCAGAATGACGTCCCGATAGATTTGGCTTGTCATGGTTCCAATTTGAACATGCAGGTCAGTTCTGGAACCCAGAATAATTCCACCCCAAACGAGCACTCCTGCACCACCGTAACGGTGTCGTTCAATGATGTTTTCTTGGTGGTAACGGGTACCTGGAGCTCTCCATATGAAAGTCCGGCGAGAATCAGACTGCAAGCTAAACCTGGACTCGTCGGAAAACATCACACAAGCCCACTGTTGCGGTGTCCACAATGCATGCTCTCTACTCCAGGCTAACCGCAGGCGACAGTGAGTTGCAGTAAGTGGAACGCATCTGACAGGTCTACGAGCATATAGACCAATCTGCCCTAAGCGTCTGTACACGGTCTGCCTTGAAATTGTCGTACCAGTGGCTGAAGAGAGCTGACGAGACAGGTCTGAGGCTGTGCTCCGCCTGTTTCTTTTGGCAGTAACTGCCAAATACCGGTCCTCATTCGGCGTTGTAACTCTGGGGCGACCTGTGCTGTAACGTCTACTCACATTACCATCATCTTGGAATCGTTGCCAAAGCCTGGAGATGACACTCTGGGCAAATCCAAGTTCGTCTGATACTTCCAGTTGGATACGCCCACATTCCAGACGGCCGATAATTCTACCACGTAAAAAATAATCCAAATGCGTCCTTTGTGTCATAACTATTCGGTTATTGCACTGAAATGCTTATAAAGCGCCTGCAAACAATTTTATTTCTTTGCCTGAATTCCTTATATATCACTCTCTTACACTTTCGTCATTGTGACGTACCATTGGTGTCATCTGGTTACTTCCTGAAATTTGCATATGATTCTTGAAGATGTGTGTAGTGATTTTACAGGTGATATATTTATTTTAGAGTTCGATTTCAGCGTGACTCCGAATTATCCTTAATTTATGGACATGAGTGTATTTTAGGTTTCTAAATCAGGTGGTGGTTCAGTGGTTCACAAAATTTTCACTTTAACATTTTTAACAATATTTTAATTCACTATATACAGAGCGTATTCTTAGGCCGCCGCCTTCCACATAAACCAAAACTTTATTTTCTCACAACGATACGAGCATCAACGCCCTCTAGCCTTTTCTTCTTTCAAATTATTTAACGTGCACTTCTGTTTCTGCTTGCGGATTATATAACGCTAGTACTGGTTCGTTAGTTAAATGGTCTTTTAGAGTACTCAAGCTTCTTGCTGATCTTCATTCCAATAAAATGTTTCACCCTTCCTCGCCAGTCTCGTTAACGGCTCAGCTTTCTCTGCATATTTCGGTACAAACCTTCTAAAAAACCTTGTAAGAGCTAAAAATTGTTTAACTTCATATTCAATGATTGGTTTAGGAAAGTTTAATATGGCTCGTACTTTTCTTGGTCCAGGTTGCATACCATTCGATTTTATTAGAAATCCCAAATACTCAACTTCATTTTTTTCAAATTCGCATTTTGTCAGTTTCAATGTCAGCTTTGCTTCTCTCAATCTATCAAACACTTTTTTAAGTTTTTCCATCATTTCTGTCCACGATTTAGCCGGAATTAATAAGTCATCCAAATAACATAATACTTCTTTATTAAGCAATGGACTTAAAACGTGATTCATAAGTTTCTGAAATTCTGCAGGAGCGTTAGCTTACCCAAAGATCATACGTTCAAACTGACCAGTATCATCAGGAGTGATGAAAGCTGCTTTCAGTTTCGCTTCTTCAGTTAAAGGAATCTGTAGACATCCATGAGCTAAGTCCAATGTAGTGAAAACTTACATTCGCTAAGGCATTGAAGAAGATCATCTATCCTAGTGAGCGGAAATTTATCTTTAACAGTTTGCGAATTCAACTTTCTGTAATCTACAACAAATCGTAGTTCGCCTGCCCTTTTGCTTACGAATAAAACTGGGCTAGCATACGGAGATCTTGTTTCAGTAACAATACCACATTTCTTCCATTCATTTATTATCTTCTTTACAGAAGCACGCTCCTCGGCGTTGGTTTTATACGACTTCATGCAAATAGGCTTACTCCCTTCAATTTCTTTAATATCCATCTTTGTTAAGTTTGTACACCCTAATTCCTCCATATTTAATGCAAAACAATCTCGATACTCATTTATCAAATCTAAAAGTTCTTATTTTCTCTCTGGCATAATATTGTTATTAACTTTAATTTCTTCTAAAGTAATCGGTCTCTTAAACTTTTTAATTTCATTTAATATCATTATTTCCTTTTGATTTGAATTTTCAGTTTTCTGATCTGGACTTGATTAAACTAATTCTGCTACTTCTTCTCTACCGATACACTGATTCTCTTTCAAAATTAATTTTCGATCACTGGAGTTTGTGACTGGTATCACTGTTTCCCCAAGTATTACTTCAAATAATGACCCAAACTCATCTTCTGATCCTTTTATAAAAATATAACCGTTATTTATTTAATCAGTTTTAGCTTTCACGAAATTTACCGTATTACTTTCGATTTCTTGGACAGCCTTCAGTTTAATTTGCGAAGTGTTGGTGTCATTTTGTAATTGTGAAAATGGACAATCATTAGCGTAGCGTATGTGCAAGATATTACCTACTTTGGCGTATGCAATATGTGGTAAATTAATTCATGTTCGACCAACTAATAAGTCGCATGGTTGCGTTTCATCTTCTACAATTAGAACTGTAATGTCCTTTCCTTCTACATTATCAATCTCTAAATTAACAGTTACTTTACCCAGTGTTCTAGCGGCTGGTTTACTCTGGTTTCCAAAGCCAAACAATTCCTCCACATCAGGTTTTTTAACATTTGTTAAGTCTGAACTCTTAAACGTACACTTTTTAAAAGTATGACCCCTTTCATTACATTTCCTGCAAATAATTTCTTTTTTAGGTTGAGGAAAATCCGTCCCTATATGTCCATAATCATTGCAACTGAAGCATTTCGGCTCACTCTTTTCAATGCGGATACCAGAATTATATTCTCTTTTCCTTTCGTCTATTTTATAAAGTTTATCTCCCAAATGGTATTTATTATCAGAACTGTTTTTAAACCCCACTTTGAAATTACTTTCTGTCTGCATAGAATCTTCAACATTTCTTGGTCTTGAATACTGATTATATGATGCCTCATAAAATTTAGAACCAAATTTAGGCTTAAGATTATGCCTAAAAGTTTTATTTTCTACTTGAAGTACTTTCATCTCTGCCCGAATATTTTCATATTCATCTAGTTTTTCAGCCAACTCTTTAGGATTAATGAATTTAGACCAATCAGCAATGAAATGATCTCGTATAGCGACGGGACCTTTATATTTAATTTGTCTGCAATAATAAGCTGTTTTAAAGAGTCAAAATCTGTTGCATTTAATCCAGCAAGCCACTCTTCAAAATAATTTTTTAATTCAAACGTGAAGTCCATCCACCTATTACGCAACATTTTAATATGATCAACGAACTTTTGCCAAAACTGTTCAGGGCTTAAAGTTTCTCAATAGCAGTTGTTTAACGTGCTTATAGTCGTTAGCTTTTTCTTCTGGTTCACGAGCAATTAATTGAGTTATTTCATAAGGCAATAGACCCAACAGCTGAGAAACCCAATTTTGTTCTTCCAACTCAATACGTCGTGCCTGTCACTCAAATAAGACTAAATAAAAACTTATATCACCTTCAATCAATTCATACTTATGCATTAATTTACTTATATCACAAAAATTACTTCTACTAACATTGTAAGGAACAGAATCATTTACATTGCTACTTCTGATTCTTGCTTCTTTTTTCAACTTTTCGAGTTCAAATGTTCTTTCTTTTTCTAAAATTTCCATCTTTTCCCTGTTTAAAAGATCGTTTATAATTCGACCTAGCATTTGTTTAATAAATTCTTCGTTATAATTCTTACTGTTCAAAATCATATCCCTTAAGCCCACAATTTTAATATCAGAAGGGACATCTACGTCGTGTTCTAAGGCAAGTTCCTTTAATCACATTTCTTGCCCTTTGCCAAATAAGCCATCTTAGACTTTCGCATAATATTCAAATAATAATACAAGAATTATACTAGTTCTTTCCGTTTAATACTTACACATAATATAATCAGTTTGTAAATGCGCGTACCTTCCTACTTTCGTTTTTGGCGAGCTTCCAAATTTTGGCTTAATGTACATTCAGACAATACGCTATTAAATCCTTCATAATAATCCTTGTCAATCCCACTTCTGAGATGTTAAATACTTTCTTTAAAACGATTAAACATTCTGCACTTATGCAATAAATCTTTTATTCGCGCTTTATTTACATATCACTCACATGATACAACTAAAAATACAAGATTATTATGCGCGCTTCATAAACACGTTATCGTTCAACTCAGCTTCCATCATAATACTCTCTCGTTGCCACTCGGGGAAAAATAAAATATTTAAAAAAAGTCAATACGTTGCGTTTATACATCGATCATGAAAGAAAGGTATAATACATATGAAAAGATTATCTTATTGTCATTAATCGTTTTTGTCGTTTCATTATATACTTAATAACAAATTTTTATTACAATACAGACAGGCAGGTGTGTAGATTATAAGTGAGTCATTCTTTATGCTTCCACATGATTATCTCTATCTCGCTGATATATTAGTCTAGTAGCCAATTTGAATTACTTACCGTGTATGCAAGGGTTGGCTAATAAAATTGAAACATTAGCATTTAGAGTGGAATACTTTATTAATACGGTACATGACTTTTTTAGAGGTAAATACTTATCCAGTTCTTGTTGTATTTCAGTTCTAGTTCTCCTAAGTGACCATTGCAAGCTTGCTGAATCATTAAAAGTGTTTTTAACCACTTCCTCTAACAAAACAGTGACTACCTTATTTCATGATAATCGAGGAACGCCCAACTCTGTCCTCTAACATACGCAAGTTAATGAGGTCACTGATGATGAGACAGACTAGATTAGTATTTTGTACTTTATCCGGTACCAGAAGTTCAAAAGGTTATGATAGGAACCGTCGCATTAAGATAGACACTGAGCTGGCACAAATATATCGGTAAATTCTTGTTGGGTGAGTCAGAAAATGAAACCTACAAGTTTGAAACTTTTTCAAACGCCCTCAAAAAAGTATTCCTCTTAGTAAAAGATAGAGCCAAGGAAAAAGCAGAACATTTTAGCAAATATCAGTTGAAGGTCGAAGAACTGACCGAGTTCATATTAAAAAAATTCAAATTTTTAATTTGCTATATGGGAACAGGCCCGATGCATAAGTGATTCAAGTTATTTTGCCTAGGTTACTTCCGAAGATTCAAGATTTGTTTGAGTTAAAAAATCCAAGCACGTTCGAGAAATTATTTGAACTCGCGGTAAAGTTCGAAAGCAAGAGAGGTGTTGAAAGTACGCATGCAGCAGGATATGGACACTTCTATAGGTGAAGGCCACAGTTTGATGGAAATAGGCGTTTTGAAAATAGGAAACCATCGGACAAACAGCGCCAGCTCAGAGACCAACAAAACAGTTGCATTCCAGTGCCAAGACCAAATACCAACAATGATTCTGCATGGCAAGCTCTATGGCCGTAGCGAATGAGGATTTACCACAACCAAAGAAATTGTACAAGTACCAGTAGTTAGGTCCTCCTAAATAACAGACGACGGGTGCGACGGAAACACAAAGCTGTGCCAATGACGATTCTACAGACTAGGAAGTGGGCAGCGAAAGCAGAGTTTTTCTAGCGACGAAATAAAATTAAAAAATACTGGGAAATGATTGAAGAAAACGTTCGAACACAGCCAGACAGTGAACTGCATCCCAGGAGACGACTTCGAGTGTAGCAAACCAAAGTTTCCTCATCGTGGGAGGAATTCATCGCCAAGCGGATGAATGATAACCAGAGAAGCAAATGATAAGTGAAATTTATTCGCTTCCTGCATTCGGTGTTTATTTTACATCAAAAAGTGCAACAGTTGCTATTTAGCTTAAGTTTTACTTCAAGCGACGTCATTTCATTTTTTATGAAGCAAGAAGCTTTTGAATTTAATTATGCGATTATGCGCAATGATTTTAAATTTAGTATAAGAATAGAAATTCTGATTTTAGTCTAAGAGACTGATTTTTGAAGAAATTTGGCGAAAGTGTAAAATAATTTTCTGCAACTCATGTGAATGTGACGCAAAGTTGAATAAGAAATTTCTCAATTAATGTATTGTAAATGTTTCATGAAGTATGTTTAATAGTTTAGTATTGCAAGTGTAAAAGTTCTGTTAATCTATGTGTTAAAGTAAAAGTAAATGCATGCATAATTTTAAAAACTGAATTCTTGAAGTATGAATGAAATGTTTAAATATAAGCTAGGAAATTAAGATAAAACTGAGTTAAAGCAAAAGCTAGCGGTATGCATAAAATTAAAAGTTAGGCTCTCCGGACAACTCAAAAGTTTAATGACCTATTTTGTTTAGCGCATAAGGTGACGTTTTGAATTGAAGGTATTTCTGAAGTGTAGTGCGTCTGTATCTAACATGTAGGATTTCGGTTAAATGGTAGTGTTCAAACACTTGTACAAATGCAACACGTTCGTACATTTCAGTACATTTTACTAGGGAGAATAAGGAAGGAATAAATGAATGAATAAATGAAAAATGTATGAAAAATTCTGATAAAGTTGAAATGAAAAAGGATTCTAATAAAGTGAGTTGAAAAGTAAAAATAATGTAAAGTGTGTTGAATATTTTGCTAAAATCTATTTCTTCCCGGACGACTGGAAGGAGAACAGCTGCTATTAATATGTTAGATGAAGATTTGTCTGGCAGAGAACCAGCTGTTGTAAAACTAGTTGTAAGATTGGGTTGTAAGTTCTATTGCTTATAAAAAATTGGCTCTTAGTTGGTTAAAATTTAAGATCTTAGAAAGGTCGTTAAAGACCTTCCTTGCAATTGCTTAAATTCTGGCGGGTAAGAGTATGAGATGTATTTAACTTGTTTAACCAGTTATTTTACGTTTCGAATTTTTACTGTCACTTCTCTCTTTCCGCTTTTCGGACAGAATGAAAATTAGTTCGGACGTATTTAAGTTAGAGATTGTTTAGACAAAGCGTGTTCCGCTTCTTAAAAGCCACGTTACTAGGCTGCTATTCTAAGACAAAGGTTTAAGTCTCCGGTCGTTCATTATACTTGCCAATAATTAAAGTCATGCCGCTGAAGTCCGAACCAACTTCAGGATAAATTACTCCGAGTAGCCTTTGGCTATTAATTATATAAATTTAGCCTTACATTTAAATTTCTACCTTGAGTTCTCGCCACAGTTGCTGAGGGATTTGTAAACACCAGGTGTTCCTTCTATTCATCTATTTTAGTTTAAAATAAAGGGTCTTATACACCCTTCCCAAGTCTCTCTTGTATTTCTAGACATAGCGATAAGTAGCTTTACGTCTAAAGTTTGGCTATAATTTACAATAATGAAAGACTTCACACCTTGCAATATACTGTATTGAAGCAGCACTTAGAGATACCTTTACTGTGCCTACCCCACTGTGAATATTAACCGTCTGAAGTTTTCGAAAAGCAATTTCTGTAGCAATGGATGAGTTCAGGAGTATGTTCAATTTAAATAATAGCTGTTGAATAATTTTTCGGTTAATTTTTTTTAAACGTAAGCATTCTTTCCAGATAATTTCCTCTGAACTTGGCAATTGAACTAACGAACCCGACGAAGTTTATCGTATTTCTGGGTATCCAGAAATTCAGTTAGTCAAGCTAAAGTATCGATGCTCAGGTTGAGAACATATAGTTAGTTCACGTTTGATTTGTACATCTGTTATCAAGATAGCAGATCTGTTTGGTACGTTGAGGGCCAAAGCATCCAGTTAGGATAGCAGACAGATCCGCTCTCTTGGTAACAGATGTACAAATCAAACGTGAACTAATTATATGTCCTCTTTTGAACTCTGATACATTTACATTTACATGGTATGTTCATGGTTCTCAATGTTTGAAATTAATACTTTTAATATCACTCGAAATTCAGTGCAACTATAGATTCAAAATCATTTAAGGTTGTCAGTTGGATGTGCATACACTGGCTTGAAATGTTGAGTGCTATAGTGCTGTCACGTGTTTCAGTTTTATTGTACAGTCACTGTGTGTAAGTCTATTAAAGCAAACACATGGCAAAATTCTTATTTCCAAACCTTGCTATCCTTGAAGTTTTCCTGTACGCAAAGGATGCAGTTTCAATGAAAAGTTGACAATTAAAGATCGATACATTCAAGATGTATATGGTTAGCAAAATCGAAGTTTATTCCAGCTACAAATGTCATAAAAATGCTCATTTTTAAACCTACCGACTTGATATATGCATTATGTATAAAGTTTCAAGTAGTGGCTGTACTGCTTCTTGATACTATAGTTACTATAGATAAATATTGCCAACATTTCACCTCTCTGAAATAAAAATGTTATATATTAATGTTGAATCAATGCAACATCTTAAAATTGCAAGTTAAACGATCATTAAATTATTATCAGCCTAGCAACATACATCCCCTTCTACAAGTTGCTTTTGTGAGAGAAGTACATTGTTCATTTTATGCGAATATAGCATTTAGAAACCTAGCTCGTCTGAGACATTTAGAAAGTCACCAAAAAAGTTTCAGAATATAAGACTGAACGTCAATTGGACGATTATGTAGTTTAGGAGTATACAACGTTTTAGATATTTAGAATATCACCAAAATTGCTTTTAAAGTAAGAAAAATTGTTAATAGTCAGATTTATTTGAGTACAATAGAAAATAATATATACAAATTTAAATATAAAATGAATATTAAAATATTATTTTGGCGTACATATTCATAGAAAATTTATCTGCGAATAAATACATTAATGAAATTAATGTATTTGGCATCAGAATTTTTATATGTATGTATTTACTTCCTTACTTGTAACTTGTAGTGATGACACTGCAGGACTTTCAGCGGTTTCCACTTTACAAAGTAAATCTAATTCTTTGCATTCGAAATCAGCAGAATTTCGCTGAAGAAAACTTCTGCAATATATAAAATCATGGTATTTATATATGAAAGAAAAATATACCCAAAGAACCAAAATATTGAAAATTATTCATTATCTTGCTATCTGTACCAATTCTTTAGTACAGGTTAGGTTAGATAGCAGGTGGCAATTACATGGAGAATACATTTTTACGAGATGCTAAAACTGCTGTAAAGGTATTATGACTGGTTACTTGAATATGGCAAAGCCCACAAGGGCTACCTGCCTAAAGCCCAGTTTCCATTAGTGCATTACCAACGCGTAGCATATTGGGAGAAACGCATTACGCAGACGGACAACCGTTTACACTATTGCGTTGGATTTACGCTTACGAAAGTTCGGTGGTCATTTGCATCATTGCCACCAGGCGTCTTTGATTTAACTTACGGATTTCGGACTCTTAAAATACTTAAATTCGATGTTAGTAGAAGTGCCACCCAGACGGTATAGTGGTTAAGGGAGCCGGCTACGATACCAAAGGGCGTGGGAGAAGGCATGGCTGAAACTGTCCCTCCCTTCATAGGAGGCAAAGGTGGCCCACCTATTAGGTGCCAACATAATAAAGTGACCACCACTTCTGGCCTTAGTAAGTGGCCAAGCAGAAGTCGGCTGAGAGCCCGACATTGGAACAAACAAACAAAGTAAGGTTATAAATACATATTATGAACATCTCTAATTGCATAGAAGCTGGAGTAATTTTTCAAAATTTCTTTGCGTTTGTAGAAGCCTTAAATAATAACGAAATAATATATAATTAAAACTAAAATGTACTGTTACTGAATAACAAATAAAAAAGTTAAACACATTTAAAAATAGCTGTTAAGCAACTGTAAAAAAAGGTTCACAATATTTACACAAAATTTGCTATGCTTGTATACCGCTGACTGCTATGTGAAATTGTATATTTTTAAAATATGCGCAAATTTGGGAAGCAAACAGACAGTATGTAAAATTTTAGGATCAATTTCTTCAGTGTCATAGCTGGATAATTTATTAGAAATCTAGTTTGTTTTAAAATGCACTATGCGCAGTTATATTTTATGCATAATCCATAACATATTATTTTTAATTTATAAATTTTAAATTCATAGATTTTTACAGAAGAAGTTATAAAGATAAGCTTTTTTCTCTTTATATATGATACATACCTAAGGTAAATAAAATGGAAATATTTAATTAATTAATACCTGTGCTTCAGCTGAAGAGGACTGAATTTTAAAGCAATTATAATAAGTTTTTTTAAAAATTGTTTTATTAAAAATGTTCAGGGCATTAATACTGTCTCATGTTCATTAGTATTGAACGTTTAGATCTGGAAACATCCCAAAGTCTCATCACATGTATGTACATTCACATAAAAGTGAAACGATATATTATATATATATATACAGGGAGTATACTTTAAATTCGTATTATATTATAACTTTGAAAATAAATTCTTGAGGTGAAAATTTAAACAAGAGCATAAATAAAACATTATATTTAATGCACACAATAATAGAAATAAATTTTAAAACACAAATATAGATCAAATTGGAACACGGAGCTCAGAAAGTTGCAAACACGGTGGGAAAAGAGTATGAGATTCGAACTCACAGAACCAAAAAGCCACAGTTCACTGCCCTCAGCTTTACCACTATGCTATCACCAAACTCACGGGAATAGCAATTTTGGCTTATATACTATATTATCAAGTAAATGAATTCACGAAACTAATTTCTTTGGTCCTATTTCAGTGTGCTATTCAGTGTTCGTCTAAAAAAATTCACCAGAGTTTTTTGTTCAGCTTCTAGGACATTTCTTACAAAAATCGTTATTTTTTAAAGCGGAATTCCGATTGAAGTTAAACGGACTGCTAAAAATGTACTCCATGTGCTTACAAATATATGTTAGCCAAAAAGGTATATTTGTAAATAGAGAAATACAAATTTAGCATACTTTTTAATGCAGTGGAATATTTAAAAGGATATTAAATTTAATTTATAATTAACGTTTTTTTAGTTTTTACCTGTTTCAAAAGAAAAAAATAACAAATGCTTTCATGCCATATCTGATTTGCTATAGCAGTTTGATATAGTCAGACGTTCATTATCATTAAAGGTAAATGTGTATGCAGAACTAGGAAATAATTTTCAGAACAAATTTTCCTATTTTATGGACTTGGTATTATATTTTTTGCGCCTGATTTCCTTGACAGTAATCATTGCTCTCTGCGAACTAGTACTGCAGTTGCAGTTATCTTATTTTTCTTATCTTTTTTTAACTAAATTTAACTGATTGCTGACTTTTTCAGTACGCAGATTTCTCGCTATAATATTAATTCAGAAATATGTATTTTTTGGCAAAACATTCTTTCCCTGAGCCAGCGTTCATCGCTACTTCTGCCGCCATTAGTTTTGGGTGACAACACCTGATTGTTCCTTTTTTACCACGTGACCCCAACGCTTCCGCAGGTGTACGGGTAGAAGTTTAACAATGTTGAACTTCATCCATTACGTCATCTGTCGACGGACAGCAGATGTTAGTCAAAATGAATTCGCTCGCTGATTGTAGAAACGCATACGCACCGCAACGCATACGCAGTAGGTGGAAACGGGTCTTAATAGGTGGGATGCCTTCGCGGAGGACGTTCTATGCGAAATTGACACGCATTCAAATTAGACAAGGATAAAAACATGAAAAGTTATTATGTCCGTCTGCCTGACTTCGAGCCCGGGACGAACTACTAGTATTCAGCAGTCCTTAACCGCTTGGCCACCTTAAAGGTACTATGAATTGTATTTGCTGAACTGCCTGTTCATTGGTCGTGATGAAGAATGCAAATGACTGTTCACCTACGCAGTTAAATTCTACATATGCTTAGATGGATTGCTATTTGGTGGAGAAAAAATCCGTATCAAACTTTTAGAATAAAAAAAGGGGTCCTCTAACTATTTTACAGTTGCTTTGAATGCTCGTCCCCCTGTTGCAAAAGGCCATTTCCTTGTGGGTAAAATGTTGATACGAAAATACAAACATGCTGAACAAGAAAAAAAATACATATTACATATTAAAAATGTTTCTAGGCCTACCAAAACTCTAAAGTATATTGAATAACTATACTTCTGTATGCAAAAAGTTTACGAAAAAAATCTTCTCATGTATGTATAGATCGCAGTAATTCAATTTGACTATCAGAAAGCATCAGTGAATTTTGCATAAAAATTTCGTGTTGCAATAAAAATGAAATTAAAGTATCTTTCGAACATTTGTCGCAATATCGTATTTTGAACAAGTGGCATTTGGCAAACAAATTTGGATTTTCACCAATGAACGATGAAAATCTAGTCTTTAAAGTGTAACACACAGAATCCTTCAGAACATTAAATACTTCAGAATAGTATGGCATGAGTCAACAAACTGAACATCAGAGGTATGTAAATTATTTTCCTTGAAAGCTTTTTAACTAACTTGTAATCAGTTAAGCTGAAATAATTACACTCACGTTTGTGAAAATTGCAACACCAAGAAGGAATCGTCATAATTGAATGCAATTTAATACACAGTTGAGTGGTAGTGGTACAAATAAATGATTAAATGTTCAAAGCAAACAAACAAGAACAAGAGATCAGAATCAGTATTTTGTGTGGCCACCACGCGCCGCAATAAGTGCTGCTACACGACGTGGCATGGAGTCAAACAAAGTTTGAATGTCTGACTGAGGAAGAGCATTCCATATCGTTTGTACGCGTACCCAAAGTTCGTCTGCAGACGCAACAGGACGAGGATCACGAGCAAGACGCCGACCAATGACATCCCACACATGTTCAATTGGCGACATATCCGGGGAACACGCAGGCCAAGGAAGAAGCTGTACCTGCTGCGCTGCAAAGAAGGATTTAACAATCCGAGCAGTATGAGGGCGGGCATTGTCCTGTTGAAATACAGCGCCTGGCAAGCTTTGAAGGAAGGGAACAGCTTCGGGCTGTAGAACTTCACGGATATACCGGTTGCTGTTCAGATTGCCCACAATTCGTAGCAATTGAGATCGTCTATGATATGCTATGGCGCCCCAGACCATAACTCCGGGTGTTCGTCCACTGTGGCGTTCGATAATGCACTCCGGAAGGTGGCGTTCACCGGCATAGCGTCTGACACGAATGCGGCCATCATGGTACCACAAATTAAAGCGGGATTCGTCAGAAAACACGACATGCTGCCAATCAGCACGCCAGTCTCTATGCTGATTGGCCCATTGTAGCCGCAGGCGGCGATGGTCGTGCGTTAGGGGGATCCTGTATAAAGGAGTCCGTGCGCGCAGTCCACACTGCAGCAGACGTCTACGAATTGATGAAGCACACAATGAAACACCTGTAGCTATTGACCACAGTGCTGCCAATTGTCTAGAGGAAGCTGTACGGTCCGTCCGCGCCATGCGGACCAGGTGTCTATCATCGCGAGCTGACGTCACATTTCGGGGTCCACTCCCGGATTTCCGAGTTGTCCGACACTCGTCCGTCCACTGCTTCCAAACGCGCATCACTGTGCTGCTGTTACGCTGCACACGAGAGGCTACTGCACGATACGACAATCCAGCTTCACGAAGGCCGATGATTCTCCCTCGTTCAAACTCTGTAAGTTGTTCAAATCTCGCTCTCTTTCGTCGACGAGGCATAAGTACAGATTGAGTTAACGTTTACCACTAGCAGATAACCACCGATAACCATACACGCCTCGCTACAGCCGTCTATTTATTCGGATCCATCAGCCGTTCAGAGGGCGCTGCTCAGCATACGCATGCGCTACGGATTTGCAATTCTAATCATTTGCATATCATGCGCTACTTTGCATTTCCTGAAAATTTCAGCTCACTCGCGTAAGTCCTTCATGGTGTTGCAATTTTCACAAACGTGAGTGTATCTGCCAGTCCGCTCCGATATGTTTCAGAGTTACTATTTTCTCCAAGCCTGTGCTCTACCACAAATAAGACCCTTTTAACACTTTAAGCATAAGGAATCGTCATAAATCAAGCATAAGGAATAGTCATCTGCCGGTTTTAATGCTGTTTAATTTTGATCGTAGGGACGACTTCAGTGCTTTTATTCCAATTTTCCCCCCTGGATGAAAAGCAAAGTTTTTCTTTTTGAACTCGAGGCACCAAGTACAGTAATTTGGACTTCGCCATGAACAACGCTTTCCTTATGGAATTTTATTAAAAACAACGACAAAATAATTTGAAGATTTATCATTGAAGGAAAGACTGTTTGAATTAGAAGAGCTATTATAAAATCAACTACACATTACGTTAAGCATCTTAATTCGATCTTAAATTTTCATGAAAAGAGGTTACCACTACTAAAATTAAAGAAATTCTATCGAGGAAGACAGAAATAAGCTCATCAACATAACTGGCAACCAATTAAGCATAAAGCAAAAGGAGGAAACATTTTATTTATGAGGTCATCTAAGTTACAGTTCGTATACAGAAGATTGAGGCTTATCGTAGCATCTCAGAGGATGCGCTAGATTGAGTAAATAGTACTTGCATGTTTGAGAGAAAGCCTGTAAATTTCGTTGTGATACTAAGATAAGAAATCTGGGATAGCCAATTCGTAACAATGTCCTCCATTTATCCGAACAACTGCAATGGAAAGCTACTGAGAGACTAGCGGCAGGACAAAGTCAGACAGAGGTATCCAGATGGCTAAATGTGAGTCCTTCTGCGGTTCATAGACTTCGGCAACAATTCCTAACCACAGATTCGGCATTAGCTGATCAATGAAGGGCTCTTTTCTTTACGCATGCGTCCAGGTTACGGCTCCAAAGCGACAGCTGGCATTATTTGATTTAGAGAGAATCTGGAACCCATTATCATCCATCAAACATCCGTGAAAAAGATGCATACGGAGGAAGAAGAGTCTGTGTTTGAGGTGGTATTTCTTTGGGTGGACACGCAGATCTCCATGTCTTTTCAAATGGAACGGTGAATGCTCAGGCCTACAGAGATGGCATCCTTGATGCTTATGTTCGCCCTTATGTGGGGTAATAAGGGATAATTCCCTGCTACAGGAAAACATCGCTAGACCGCACAGGACTCGCATCAGGGATGATTAGCTTCAGAAGCAAACGATTCAACGCATAGAGTGGCCAACTCGATCACCGGCCTGAATCCTATCGAGCATGTTTGGTATGCTTTACGAAGACGTATAGCTGCTCTCACCTCTTCTCTTTAGACTTTGCAACTGCTTTGAAAGAGCAATGGCTCTCACTTCCTATGGAATTGATAGACTATGTAATTGACATCATCACACATCGCTGTATGTGCTGTATTGTTTCTAGGGGAGATCAAATTCCATAATGAAGGTGATTTTCCTATACCAAACTGACAAATCTGATTTTGTCATTTTATAGATATGCTAATTTCTATAACACCTAATTGTCTGGTAATTTCTTTTCATGCAATTTTATGCCTTACTATGTGTTGTACACTAGGGTTTAGTTTCATTAAATTCTACATATAACTTTTTGAGTAATCGTCATTTTTGTGATTTTTCCTTAATTAATAATAACAAGTGTAGATACAGCTATACAGCATTAAAGGTGGATACCTTGATCAGGCATTATAATTGTAATAATGATGTTGTAGGGTTCAACTCTTTAAATCTCAAGTTCTTACTTAGAACCCCACAAACACTTTACAAGCGAATAATCGCTTAAGTGTGAACAGAACAGGTGAGACTTGAGAAGGGTTTAAAACCCTTTATTATCCAGTATATTTACAATCAGTTCCGGCTTGGAACTTTACAATAAAGCCACCACTCGGGCTAGAACTTAAAACTAATAATTTGAACTAAACTAGCTAAACTAAAGCTCTTAATGAATATAGCCGAAGCTATCGGAATCTAATTAGTTGGCCCCTAAGTATTACTTAAATCGGCGAAGCCTAGCAAGGGCCTAGATACGGCCGAGCGTAGTAACAGCTAAGAGAGATGTGGCCAGAAGGCAAACGCGCGCTAATCAGGAAATCAGACGCTCTTTCTTGAAGTGGGTTAAGTCACGACTTAAATAGTACTCATTCGCATTTGCATTCTCTGCGTTTCTGAAATCACATTCTGGCAGGAAATTGTAAGCTGAAATTAGAATAAGATAGGAAAGATACAAAACTTAAAATAACTGTTAGAAAACGCATAATAAACCTTACAATGTAGTTAAGTGGTTTTGAAGCAAGGGAAATTCACCCCTAGGGGGGCCGAATGCAGTCAGCCTTTTTATTTTGTTAAACATTTGGTTTTAATTTATAAACATAAAAACTACATTCAAGCTTTGGTATTTATCAACATTTTCTATATTTTTTGTTGTTTAACTTAACATGTTAAAAACAATCTAATTCTAATAACAGTATGTATGTTTTTTCAAGTTTTGAGAAGGAAGGGAGAAATGGTCTTCTGCCCATGGTGAAAAGGGTGCGTGATATAGACAGGCCAAGAACCCCCGATTTAATGATAAAAATAGATCAAAAGAACAAATATCTAACCTTTTTTAAAAAATTTTTATTTTTCATATAGTCCATAAATCTATTACGAAAACCTTTCATTTATGAGGCTGAAAAATGGTTGAACTTCACGCGCTGTGTAGCTTTGTCAAACTAAACTAAATAGAAAGGGCTATTTTAAACCTTCTTTCTGACCTCGGTGTTATTTTAGTGGAAGTCTTAGTCGTTTCTTCATTGAGAAAAATATAGGATTCATTACTTTTCCACTGCTTTGTGTTTATTATGCTAAAAAAAATTCATAAATGTGTTTAATACTTCGCAGCCTCACCCTCTCAGGTAATAATAATAAAACTTTCCTTGTCACTCTTCAATTTTGACATCAGTGGTGTTTTCCCCAAATGGCCTATCTTCACCTTCTTTAACAGATTCAGCAAATTCCATTTTCAGAAAGTGTGACTAGAGAACTGTTTCAAAAGAACACTTTGCATAGAGTTCCCTAACAATATTTTTGTTTTCTTCAGTAGAATTTTGCTACATAACATTCAGCTGGTTATTTTTTTAATAACATACTCATAGCCGTTACAGATATCACTCATATCGGATATACGCATGCTGGATTATTGGACGTGCTGTCATTGGATGTTGGTTTACCAGATTTTTACATAAAAATTAATACAAATAATTAAATCACCAAATATTGTTATTTTAAATCTAATTTAGAAACAGAAGGAGAAAAGGTTTCTAATTTTATGTTGACAGTTACTGCCCACCCTTTTTACCAAAACAGAAAGAGAGAAATGATGAACTTGATCATTTACACATGAATCTCTAGAAAATTATAAATATACACGTTTCAGTTTGACAATGTGAAATTTTAAAAGATAAATTTTATAAAGAACAATTCACATTTAGAAATACATTGCAAGGAAATGTTAAAAAAATAACAAAATATGTTAACCTTTTTTTCACTAGACTGAAGTTTTGGATATTTCTGACATTGTGAAAATTCCGGCATTCATTTGTTTGCTTTCTGTTAATCTGAGGCTGAAACAACACAGATCTGAAAGAAGAAATATATATGAATAAAATTCGATGTAAATAATTAGCTTAAATAATTGCTCAAAAAATTAAATGAAGGAAATAATTTTTCATTATGCTAAAAATAATGTTTTATATTCATTCTTAGGCAATACATTTAACATTAACGATATTCTGAAAGCTAAATTTATATATCAGGTGTTCAAAAATGTGGCTGAAAGTTTTATTTCTATAAATATTAATCATAGAAATATATAACCAATTGCAAAGTTTCTTAAAATAAGGTACAGACTTTTATGAAAATATTTTATATACTTAGCATGCCAAATTAAAAAAGTATATACTGTTGCGTGCGTACGGGTTCGTAATAGATTGAAGGCACAAAAGTCCGATGCTAAGTTAATAAAATTTGTTTTATCAAAAGAAATACTTCAAAGTGCTAGAGTTTTCCACAGAAATACTAGTACAGATGTTCACCGTAATCACAGAGTACAATCAGTAGTTACACTTCAAACTACTAAAAACGTTAAACACAACGCAATGCAAAACGCATCTAAAGAGAAAACTAATCCAGAGCTATCTCACTCAGTATACTCCGATCTCACGCTGAACTAACAACTCGCAACAACAAGTAACTGAGACCAGATGGCTCTTTTCGGCCTTACATAGTTTTCAACCAGCCGCCGAGATATTCCTAGTGCTTTCTGCTTCTCAAAATTACTGGAAGATATATGAGGATAAAATACAGTTATAGTGTAATATCACACCGTCTTCCTATGCCGCCTCATAGAGAAATGATTCAGCCTTCATTCGTATTTTAAACATTTATTACACACACACAAAAACTAAACACTAGATTACTAAAACTACACTATTAATAATTGAAATATGTACATTCATTAAATACAAGTTAATTTCATTTCGCTAACGGCTTCCATGAGCCTTCTCCTATCTATAACCTCTCACCGGGTTTCCCTCCTCGAAACTAAATTTTTGACGCCTCTCCGATTGAGAGTTAGCGCCCTCTATGCATCTTGTCGGTTGGCGTCACCCATACATCACATTCCCCATCTAAGATTGAAATAGGGTGAAAGCCTATTGAAATGTGTCAAAATATGGTGACGTCAAACAAGAGTTACTTACCTACTAAAGTCAACAGATCAATCAATATATTGAAGTTGAGAGATACATAATAAAATACTTATACAGATTATTTCTACATCTATTCTGAGATTTCTGCTAAATCTGTAACATATAAATGATTAACAATTACTAATCAAAATAATTCTAAAATACAAGAGAATAATACTTGTTTCTATGGAAGCAGCTGCAAAACAAAACACATAAAATACACACAAAAAATAATAATCCTAAGCGTTCATAAATGTCTATAAAGAGTTCTTTCTTACATAGAAGTTGTTCAATAGTCTCCAGTCTGGACAACGCATCGGCATTGTTCAACTTAGCACCTGGGCAATGCGAAATTGTAGTATCATACTTAATGCTATAAGGTATTTATCCCGCCTTTTTAGCATGCCTTCGAAGTGTAATGGTCAGCATGCTCGGCGTGTATTCGAGAGGTCCGAGGTTTGTTCCACATGTGAACCAAAAATCCATGTTTCAAACTTTTTCAAGCTCCAAATAGCAGCATAAGCTTCTCTCTCGATAGTTGGTCATGCTTGCTGTGTTTTAGTTAATTTCTGGTTAACATAAATGATCGGGTATAGCTTTCCGTTTTTCCGTTGAGATGGCAGGTCCCCTCGTCCCTCGCTGAAGCTATTCACGTATGATGGGAAGACTTCCTGGCAAGTATGTAAGACACAATTTTCTATAGTGGCGTATGCGAATGAATGAGATTCCGAAACTAGGGCCTGTCATCTCGCAGCTTCTTTGAGAGCAGACGCAGCGGATATCCTTCAAACTCTCCTGGAAAACCAAAGGCTAGATTTCGAAGCTCTATCCGGCGCACTGCAGCTGAGCTTTGCAGAGAAATGTTTGAAAGACTACGGCAGGCTTTAATTAAAATTCCGTCAACAAAAGCCCACTGAAACACTCCAGGAGCTCGCGACAGATGTTGAAAGGATGTCTGATCTCGTCTTTTCCTCGACAGAAACAAGGGAAATCCTGTCCCTACAATATTTCATCGACGGCATCAGAGATCTTGGAAAAAGAAAGCACTACGAATGGCGGATGTCAAGGATGTAAAAAGTGCTCTGGTGTACGCTATGAAATTCGAGGCAGCTTAACAAATACCTCAAAGGGATCGTCACCGAATCAGAGCTGCTCAAGTCCACAAGACAGTGGATCAAGTGATGGCTCGTTTAGATGATTTAACGAGACAAATCAATGCTTTGATACGGGAAAGGAGTGAGAAGAAATTGACTCTAAAGTGTTGGAAATGCGGTGCTGAGGGCCACGTACGAAGGAACTGCAGAACACCCCAGGGCTAGGAAAATAAAACAGATGATTTGACCAGACTTGAGACGGAATAGGAGTGAAAAGAAACCAGTCCTAGAGTGCTGGAACTGCGGTGTTGAAGGCCGCGTACAGAGAAACTGCAGAACACCCCAAGGAAAAGAAAATAAGACCATTGCCCAGAAACGACGCAAGAAACAAATTAATGGCCATATCGCAGAGAGGAATTTGAAGGACAATGAGAAGCCCCCTTTCAAAGCGCTTCAGATTTCCGCAGTGAGTAGCGGCAATAATGGACTCTTCATCATGGGACCTATCAATGGAGTTCCTTACAATATGGTGACCAATACAGAAGCGAATGTTAATATCAGTCGGAAAGATTTAGCTCAGCAGCTTACACATGAACTCATTTGGACGCTATCCTGTGTTACCCTCCAGACTACGTCTGGTGATAATCGACATAGATGAGAAGTTAAACGTAAGCAACATCACATTTGGAAGTGCCGCCTACTATCACACGGCATGTGTGGCAGATATTACAGATCCTTTTACACTCGGATTGGACTTTTTAAGCAAATACAATTTTTCCTTGGACTTAGAATCAACAAACTGCTTTCAGGATCTGAGTACATAACTATCCATCATCAAAAGGGATCCTCACCTGGAAACGCCAACAGCTTCCCACGAAGGCATGGCTTAGAAAGCTGCCGATATCATACTGGGGTCAAAGAGAAGGATGAGCTGCTGAGTCCGGTCGCGCGACAAATTGCAACATCAACATCGGCTGATCGAGACCCATGGAGTGGCAAAGAAGTCAGGAATGGCTAGCTGGAAGATGGCGGCATTAAACCCATAATTGACTTAAGAGTCTTCAAACAGAAAACATACATGGCAGGACATTTCAACCGATAGTCCTACGACAAAACAATACTGGACTCTCTAGGACTCACTCCATATTCGAAACGGCGTCTTGGCCGGGAATTCGAAACGAATGATGGAAACACTTTCCGATGGCAGCTGCTACTTCCAAGATCACGGACGCCCTTAAAGAACTGTATAGCAGCCATACAGAAGACCACTTCGGAATAATGAAGACCTTGCAGAGTTCGAGAGCTCTTATACTGCAGAATGGCAAAGGATGACATGCAAAAGTGGTACCGATCTTGCGATGCCTGTGCAGGTCGGAAAGGTTACAATGTAGGCGCATCTTTTGAACGTACCGCCTTTGACATCTTGGGACCTCTGCCACAAACAGCTGATGGCAACAAATACATCCTGTTGTCATAGATTACTTCACCAAGTGGTCTGAAGCGTATCCTATTCCTGATCAAGAGGCTCTCACAGTAGCAGAGATGTGATACAGAATTGGATTTCCAGGTTCGGAGTGCCTCTGTTAAATTCCGATCAGGGAAGAAATTTTACCTCGACTGTAATCAAAGAACTCTACAAGCTACTCCGCATTGACAAAACCCAAACGGCGTCTTTACATCCCTAGACGGCATGGCAGAGAGGCTTAATCGAACCATCCTTAATAACCTCTCATTGGTGGTTTCCAGATACCAGCCAGAACTGGGATAAGAAGTTACCACTGTTTTTACTGGTTTACCGCAGTGCTGTCCACAAAACTACCGGCTATTCCCTATTTCAGATGCTCTTCGGTAGTGACCTTCGTCTGCCTTGTGATCTCTTGCTTGGTCGGCCACCGGATGCGCCTTCATCGCCAGAGGAATACATCCAAGATCTCCAGGCCCGGTTTGAAGTGATGCACAATTTCGCTCGAGAGCGAGTCAACTTGGTGATGGAGAAGACGAAAACCAGGTACGACACGAGAGCTACTGGACGTCGATTCAAGGAAAGAGACAAGGTGTGGTTGTGGAATCCAACTCGACGAAAAGGAGTCTGTCCTAAACTACAGTCACCTTGGGATGGTCCACACATAACCCTAAGCAGGCTGAACGACTTCGTGGTTCGGATCCGTAAGTCATCATACTCTAAGCCTAAAGTCGTTCATTACGACAGGCTAGCTCCTTGCTATGGCCATAGTACATAGTGTATATAATATAAATAATATAAGACCGTAGTCCTTTTTGTTTCTAAATTTGTAAATGTATGCACTCCTTTATTTATTTAGTATTTGATTTGTTTCAAGTTACTTATCGCAATTATTGTTTATGTTGTTTGTTATTGTAATGTAACGTGCATTATTGCACTGATGCTTTAGTTGTAAGTATGGCTTCCTCTCCAGGGATTGTACTTCCCGGGACGTGCAGTCCTTGGGAAGGGAGCAGTGTTACGAATTTTGTATTTAGATAGCTAATGTTAGTGGAATTACAATTAAAATTGTTTATTTCTCCGTGCAATGCAGCATGAGACATACTTTAAGAGAAAGCTATGCCGGAAAAATACAAATAGAAGAGCACATGCCTTTAATATTTAATAGATATCTAGTAATTTATATTTAAATTGAATAAATGTAATTGATTACTGAGTTAGCTGTAACCGTAATTCTACTCTTTTGCTTTCCAGAAATCTCGAGAGGCAAAGAAATTACTAGAACTTTCTCGCGACCGATTGAAAAAACCAGAGAGAAACCTCTCAGCTCAGGCGATAACTTAGCTGCTGCAATTATTGTTGATCCGATTAGCTTTCTCTGCGCTGTGGATTGCGCTGTATTTTAACGTTTTTAGTAGTTTAAAGTATAGCTACTGATTATATTGCGTGATACTGTGATATTGTACGATTATTTCTGAGGAAAAATCCAATGTTCTCTTATATTTCTTTTGATAAGAATAAATTTTATTAGCCTTTTATCGGACTTGTGCATTCTATCTATTAAGAACCCGTATGCACGCAACAATATGTTAGTTGCCTTATCACCTAAAATGTTAATCAAAATTGCGGATTTCAGCTTCTGTCGTACATTTTTAGTAAAACGAATGCTCTCTCTAATTGTTTGAAAAAACAAACTAAGTTTTCTGATCTTCCCGAGGCAGGAATGGTTTAACACTTTTTATCAGATTTTCCAAATAATTTCCCGAATCTGTAATTGATATCTTTATCCTCGCGAGATCCATCTTTAACTGTGCTCTGACTTCTAATTTTTCTAATTCTAGTTCTTTCTCTAGCTGAGCTAAATGTAATTTCTCAAGTTCAAATTTTTGAGCTTCAAAGGCTAACTGTGTATCCCTAGCTTTTATTTTGTTTTCTTTATTGATTTTTCTTTCCTCAACTAAGTTTAACAATCCGATTACAAATTCTGGATCATCTTTAAAATTTTACTGTGCTCAATTTTACCTTTTAACTGAACCACTGTTTAACCAAAGGTTGGTGTATCTGCAGTTTCACGAAAAGAGCTACTAAATTTTCTTTTTTAGTATTCTTAAACATTTTACTTTTGTTTCATACATACAGATATATATATATATATATAGAGAGAGAGAGAGAGAGAGTAAATTTACACTCTAAGTAAAATAAAATCAAATGCCTCCTATCAGCTTCTCTTGAATTTTCTCTACAGTAATCTAATATTTTGGTTGTGGAAAAGTAGAGCGTGTAATGTTACATCGTCTTCCTGTGCTGCCTTATAGAGAAATGATTCAACTTTCTTCGTATTTTAAACATTTATTACACACACACAAACCAAACGCTAGATGACTAAAACTATACTATTAATAATTGAAATATGTACATTCATTAATGCAAGTTAATTTCATTTCGGTAACGGCTCCCATAAGCCTTCTATTATCTATCACTAGATCTCCCTCTCCGAAACTAAGCTTTTGGCGCTTCTCAGACAGAGAGTTAGCGCCCTCAATGCACCTTGTTGGTTGGCGTCACCATACATACATTCGGCACATGAAATCAATTGCATTTATTCGATTACAATACTTATTACAGTGATATAGGAACCGAACCAAAATGTCGTTAAGTTTGGCGACTTTTGGCTATTTCACGCTAAATTACCGAGACAACCATTTATTCAATGTTAAATGGACTGTCCCTGTATTCTTACGCTTGTGGCATACTCTTTAAATTTTTTTGGCACTACATTACACAGAAAAATACAACAGTTTCACATATAATTGCACTAAAATCATCTACCTATGTACAATTTCGTAACAATACTTTTTAGAGCAAAATTCAAAGAGATTTTAAATAGTGAATTTACTGACTTAGGTTATTTTTCAAAACTATCACGGAAGAAAATTTATAAACTTTTGGACCAAACTTCCAAACAAGTAACTGTAAAACAAATGTTGCTCATTTAGGCTTCTATATTGTAATACAGCACTCGTTATTAAATTTGTAGTGAGTCCTATGAAAATATTACCTACCAGCATCTCTGAAAATTTTGCAACCAAACATAAGAATCGATTTGTATTTTACTTATTAAAACATTATGTATAATTTACTAATAAGAATTTTTACTCCACAGGGACATCCCTCCACATACACACAAAAAAATTAAGTTTTATATTTTTAAAATTCTCCCATTCACAGCATTGAATATGTTTTCATAAAATTTTCTGCTTTGCTTTAAGAAAGTTAAAAATACAAGTCTATGATCTGTATGAAACACAGCCTGCAGTCATCTTTTTGAACAACCTGCATATTAGTTTAACAACATCTTGAACTGCAAGTTGTATTCTCCATAAATTTTTGAAAAAATTCGTTTGTACATTCTGTTTCCTTTGTTAATTAGAATAACTATAATATAATAAATTTTGCATAGATAATTAAAAAGCTTTTGCACATACTTATGGATTTTTCCATATCCAGATGACCTTATTTTTGTATGGAATGTGACAGGTAGGGTAGAATTAGTTGTCAATAATTTCTTGGAACCTAAAGCAAAAGCATTCCATATAACTTATTCTGAAATATATTACTTATTTCAGGCTTAAAATGTTTCAAACGCAATAAATGTCTAAGAATTACTCTATTAAAAAATACACGGCAATGTGTTTAGTTAATCGGAACTATATATTTTTCATATTCAATTATTACTGCTCAAAGTACAAAGAGAAAGTGTTGCTCAAAGTGCAAGAAAAAGAAATTATATATTGCTCAAAATACAAGATTTTTTAAACAGAAGCTAATACGAAAGTTATGAAGATTATTGGGAAAATATTTAAAGATTACTTAAAACATTACTCTAAAAGATCCTATCTTACATTTCATTTCCTGAGAACTGTTCATATTATGCATCAAAAGTGATTCTCGATTTTCTCCTCCTCCTCTAAAGGGAGAAAAATAAAGTATAAATAATTTTGCTTTAAACAGATTTAGCAGCTGATTATAATTGCATTTTAAAAATTATAATTTTAAATGTACAGGAGTTATATAATGCTAATAATAAATTATTCTTTTAACTGAAGAAAATAATGCTAAATCATATGAACTGAATTTTGACATATAGAAAAATGATTAGTATTACTACTACACTGCATATTATAATATTTGAAAAATTACTAGTATTATTTTAAGTCTGAATGTTTTCCCACATAAAAAAGTCAATACATTTTGAAAAGATTTGACAAATATCTCTCTTTAATAGGAATAAGTGTTCTGTTTCCAGTGACGATACTTCCTGACAAACAGTCTGTCAAAATGCACTGAAACTAATTTGAGTATTTGAAATTAATACTAATCTATACTCTGCAATTTTACCTGTTTTACACATGATGTGTGAAAGCTACAATTCAGAATTTCCAAGTCAGAAATATGGTTCAATTTACAACCACAGGATATAGGGTGTTAAAAGTTTGAGTCAGTTCAACTGAAAAACCATATTTATTAACAGCATTTAAGTGAAAAGCTGAGAAGGTAGTTTGTTCTTGTTAGTAATTTGGAAGAAATTTTACTTTATCCCTGACTATGCTAATCAAATATTTTGATTATTTTTGGCAACTTAAATGTGTTTTGTAAAAATGTTACAATTACCCTTTGATACTTTACTTACAAAACAAATACAAAATACACAGAGCGCTGATCTTGGCTCTAAAAATGGGATTAACTAAATCTAGATATCCTTGAATAATCTTCAGACAAAATTATTTTCACTGACCACAAATATAAATTTAAATATTTTTACATCATTTATAATATGTTTAAAGTAAGTAGTGGTCAGAGGGCCACATGCTGCTTATCATATCATCTTTTAAGGCCTCTAACAAGATTAAGAGATTTATCATATGATGCACTTAACCTATCACACTCTGAGATGTGTCAATGCATTTATTGTAGTATCACATTAATTCTTGTTCAGCTATAGCATGCATGGTGGGAAAATAGTCAGCATTTTGATGTATGTTAACTTACGGAAGATGCACATATAGAATGTATGCATTTTAATATTATATATATATATATATATATACACACTCTTAGACAAAAAAAAAGACGCACCGAGAAGATATAAAGCAAATTGGACACAAATTGATATGCATACAGGTTTCGACGGAAAATGCAAAATTTTACAT
Source organism: Stegodyphus mimosarum (assembly GCA_000611955.2). Taxonomy (NCBI): domain Eukaryota; kingdom Metazoa; phylum Arthropoda; class Arachnida; order Araneae; family Eresidae; genus Stegodyphus; species Stegodyphus mimosarum. The sequence goes on along the minus strand of KK119364.1, from coordinate 288,004 downwards.
TTTGGCTACCAATGAATGAACGGTTGTCGCTACAGCGCATCTGATCTGCGCAACTGGCAGGATATTTAAGAGGAGAAATTACGATT